>CM031235.1:958019501-958265252 GCA_018340775.1 Taxus wallichiana var. yunnanensis
CACCATGCAACATGCTCAAGACTTCGCGCGAGCGCACCACATATGCTTGGTGCTGATTTGAATTAAGTACGCCTCAAAGCACACGCCCCTTTTACATCTTTGCCAGTTTAAATCGCTAGCCTCCTTGAAACCTTTAGCGCTTCTTTCCATGCTTTACATGTTGTTTTCATGCGAAAAGGCGCACCCAACTTTCATGCAACACAAACTTTGATCGCGCTTGTATAAAAGATTACATAGGCGCGGGCGCACCCTCCATTGCGGTAACATTATGTTGTATAAACCCTCCATGTGCCACGCCATATTCCTTTGGCGCATCATTTGTCCATGTTACACAATCTTCTATGCGCCCATGGGCACCGAACAATGTAACACGCATTTCTGTGGCAGCCTGCTATAAAATGCAACTCGCTTCATCCATGCACGCCATCCTTTGGCCGCGTATAACCTCTCAAACATTCCTTTTCATGCGCCTTATCTATTTGGCATTGCGATTGCATTTTCCTGCGCCCAGAGCCTTTAAACCTCTAACTCCTTCTCGCTAGCTTTCCAATGAAAGATCAAATGACTAATTCAACCTTTTTGGATTGGGTCTCTCTTCTTCTTCGTGCGAGATCAGCAAGCGAGTTCGAAAGAACACATGTCTACGTCAAGCGAAACCCACCAAACCAAGAGGAAAGGCTAAGGCAGCGAGAAGAAGAGATGAAATACAAATATCGGAGGGTCGGGATGCCCGAATCACAGGCCGAGTGCGGTATGGATGTCGAGACTACGAATTGGGTCACATTGGCATGGATGAATTAAGGTTAGAACTCGAGAAGGTCACAAGGATTCCATGGATGGACAAGTTATTAGAAGCGGTGCACGCACTTGCCGGAGGAATCCCCGTCGGTTAAGCCAGCAACGAATTCATGATGGTGATTGCCCGATGTTCTGCAACAAAGACACAAGATGTGTCGAGAATAGCAAGGCGAGGTAGTCATAAACCTCAGCTTTGCCCGTCATTTGAAATAATGCTCGGCATCCCTCATCACTTTAGGAACTACGTGGGCATGTTAGCCAACGAGAATGCATCAAGTCCTAGAAAGACAACGAAAACCGAGTGCATGCGGTTGATGAATGAGAGTCTACGAAGAATGAAGAAGCGGTGACCGGTGTCCTCAAACTATCCACCCGCAGTGATTTCTCAGAGGAACTCGGTGATACTATCACCTTCTGAGCGAGTCTTGAGCTTTGAGATGCCCACTATTTCCATAAGTGGATGTGCGGTACACTGAGACAATGAATAAGAATTTGCCGTCGATCGGTGCTTTTGCTGGGGTGAAATAATCGCAGCATCATCTCGAGCAGCTCTGACTGATTCGCCACACGAAATGAGTGTTCCATATGAACTCCTATGTAGTCTACGCCGTAGCATCGACGAAGGATTATCCGGGGCTGAAGCTGAAGTGGAGTATGGCCTCGTAGGGCCAAGATATTTGATTACTATCCAGGAGGAGGTGAGAATAGCATCCAACATTTACATGCAAAATTTAACGATGCATTCTTCTATCATGTCATCTCGCCCACCGAGGCCAAACATGACTCATGGCGGACAAACCAGAACATAGTGGCGATCCATGAAGAGAAATGGGGGCCCTGTTTCACCCAATTTCCCACATTCACCTATCTAAGGGCTGCCAACTTTTTGGGAGAGCCAACCAGCTACCGAGGTATCTGCCGGACCAAGACCGATTCTCACCGGAACTATCAAGACAGCCTGAGTCACGTACCATGAAAAGTTCCTCAAAAGAAAGAAGGACAGAACTCCTTTCCCCCTCACGGTGGGCGGTACACATGCTCCTCCTACCATAAGGCGAAGGAAATGTTCGCAAAGTGCTGGAGCTACTCAATTTGAAACATGACTTCCCGCCTAGGCCTACCTTCGACCCAAGAAGTCGCTGCCCAGCGAAGCTCGATCCGATCCATGTCCCTCAAATTGAGGATATTTACATTGGCGTTCTCCATGAGGTGGAACTCGAAGAAAGGATCATTCACGCTTAGCATTGGAGGAAATCATCCAATACGGAGTGGCCATTGTCCTGAAGGCTTCCACTATGGAAGATGAAGTAGATAAGGTGTATAATGACACGAGATGGGGACAATTGGCCCTTCCCGGCCATTGTGAGGGGAATAAGTCTCCTCAAACAATTGAGGAGAGGGTCAAGGAGACTATACGCAGAGACAAGAGCATTGGTGCCGCATGACGGACTAATCTACCTGCACGGGTAGATTTCACAACTTCCTTTGGGTACGCACCTCCAAGGTCAAAGAAGCAATTTGAAAAGACAAAGGTGCGAGAAGGTGAGCCTAGCACCATTCGAGAGGAAGCCCCAGAAATTCCTCTTCCTTGAGCCGAACAAGTAATAACTCTGGATTCGCGAAAAAGAATTGATGAGAGGATAGTCCTATACGCCCATCCACCCAAGATGTCGGCATCGCTACAACTTCGAGGTCCCTTCTATCCCTTCTTCTTCTCTTCCTTCCCCTCCTCGAGTGACTCAAACGACCACCCCTTTGGTCATGTCCTCTCCTTCTTCTACCCTTTCCCTGCTTCTTCATCTATCTTCTCCTCCCTCGCTGATTTGTCTTCCTCTATTTCTTCCCTCATCTCCGAGCTCCCTTCCCTTCCTATGTCTTACAGTTAGGTTCCCCTTCCTCCCATGGACATTTCTTCGGCTACTCTTTCCATGCACGCCGCCGCGTGTCTCCACGTTTTCCCCTCTTCTCACCGTTCTTTGCCTCCCTCTGTCTCTGGTCCTTCTCCTAAAGGACCAGCTTGGATCTCTCAAGAATTAAGCCAACAAAAGGAAAGTTCCCATCGCTCCGATGGACTTTTCGGTCATTCCGGCTAAAGGAGCAAAGAAGCACAAGCCGGTTACACGCTTCTCAAAGAGCGGCTGCGGTGAGAGAGTCATGGAAATAGCGTACTGACCCAACCCTCTCAAAGAGAAAGAAGATCCGTCTCCTGACAAATTTTACCGTAACTCAAGTCACAATGGGGACATCCTCAAAAGTCTCTATGGGGAAGCTCTTTCGCAGATTGATGCACTCTGCAAAAAAGCTTGAAATGAAAGAGGAGAAAAGGCTACTGAAGGAGCGAGAATAAGTACCTTCAAGCCTTACGAGAAGATGGGAAGTGCACCGCCCACAACCGCCGAAAACTCCCAGCTGCTCGGTGGGAGAAGATCAATGAGTATTCAAAGATTGGCAGGTATGGTTGTTTCGCTTGGAGGAGCGGATCCTCGAGGATAGTGAAAAAGTAATCACCGAGTATATCAGTTTATACTTAAACATCGAGAAGGCGAATAAGGAACTCCAAGCATTAGCAGTCCGATATCGAAGAGTTAGAACATGCTAGACTCCGGCCACTGAGACCTTCCAACAAATGTCCGACATTGTTGGTGAAGATCTGCAGTCAGTTCGAGTCTTCGGTCATCAAGGGCCCTCAAAAACTATGTCCTCACTGACTATCGATAGATCAGCTGAAATTTGTTTTAGAAAAGATAGACAAGGTAAAGGAAGAGGCCCCTGGATGCGATGCATCAAATGGAGAAAATTGTCCTCGCCATGACTCCGGGGTTGCTCTACTCCTTCCCTTACCTTAAGATCAGGTGATGACACTATCTCGGATTTTCAAGGAGATAGCCTCTCGAGGACAAGGCTAGAGGTCACGTTCGACACTCGACCTATCAACAACCCACCGCCTATAGGGACTTCATTGGGTTCCTTATCGAGGCGGAGAAAGATTATTCCAAACTCCGGAAAAGCTCATGACGCAGCGGGAGAGTTGCGAAGCAATCGGTGAAGCGGCACGACGGATCCATCACAGGATCAATTTGGGCCGATGATTAGCAAGTTTTTTGGAATACTGCTCGATTCCACATATCATCACTTGAAAAGCGGCATCAAAAGTGCAACCCTTTTCGGCCGCGGGATGATGATGATGAGTAGCTTCTTCTTCTTCTCCTTCTTCTTCTTCTTCTCTCTATTCTCCGACTTTCTTTTCGAAATGTCTAAAAATGTGTTGGCACAAATGATGACATCATCCATGTTGCATCATGGGATGATGTCATCCACCAAGTTGTCAAAGTCAACATGACTTTTAGATATTTTGTAAATATCTTTGTAAATAATTGGTTGGCTCCTTTTTGCCTTCTCTCTCCCTATTCTTCTATAAATGTGAGAATACTTGTTGTATTCAAGGGGAACATTTTCGAGATAGAAATAGAAGTGAGGAGAGAAAGACTTTGAGCTTTCTTGTAATGAAAAGAATAGTAATACAATTATTCGAGACTTTGTGCTCAATAGGCGTGTTATACATTAGATCTTTCTTACGTTAGATCCGTATGTGTTTAATCTGTTGGATTCATATCTACTTTTCCATCATTTGTTTATCAAGATATTGCTTTGTTTATTTATGCGAAGTAGGTTTGGCTACTAGAGGCAATGAGTGTCTATCTCAATCGGCAAGACACCTTTTTCAACATTCTATTAGCCTCGTACATTACATTTTTTGTTGCCATAGTACTTGCAATGACTATTCAAGAAATGAATTTAGCTTCGATGACACATTAACATTATTTCACCAAACATGAGCAACATGTGTCCATCCCATGATTCACTTTTTCCAACATACTACTAGACATTACATTACATTTTTTTGTTGTGCCACTACTTTATAAACATCGTTGCTCTTGTTTGTTAGGATTTTTATGTATTGCATTACTATCATTTCGGGGTGTTTGGCCCTCGTCATACCATTTCTTGTGGTATTTTTTTCTCCGCATGCGCTTACATTTACTTTGTTTTTTAAGCATTTCTATCTTTGGGTAGACATTATATAAATGATCTCTCATTCACATAGTCTGGTTATTTCGACTGTGATGGATTGTGATGATGCTTTTAGGGAAGCAATCGAGGAAGTACATGCCAAAAGTATTCCATGAGGTAATGTTTTTGCACCCACTATTACTTGTTGAAGAGTTTAATAATGCATGTCATTGCCTTCAGCGGTTTTGCATGATATGCCATTTTGTTGGAAGGATTCCATTAGAAAGCATACTTCGCTCTTGGATACAAATAACTTGGTCCCAGTTTGGTATGAAGTTGGACTCCGACCATAATATGACCAAAGGGTTTTTCCTGTTTCGTTTTGTTGACCCCGCTAATGCGGTTGTGGTGTTGAATAAGTCCACCTGGTATATTCGCATTTCCCTCCTCATTACATCCCCTTAGGCTTGCAAGTTCATGGTTTTTGAGTATATGAATTTTAAGGTCCTGATATGGGGGGATTTTTGGGGCCTTCCCATGTCATGTTATCACTTTTTGGACATCATTTCTTCCTCCATAAATCGGGTCATTACCAAAGAACCTCTTCGGTTCTATGTTGCCAAACCTTAACGACGAGTATGTGTCGAGGTCGACCTTTCTCGTGACCTCAAGGAAACCATTGACATCTAGGTGGGGGATTCCTATTACATTTAATAGGTTGTTTACATTAACTTTCCCAACCCTTGTTTTTTATGCCAATTTGGAAACCATAAGATCAAGGATTACCCTTTATTAATTGAGTGTAATAATTTTTTTCAAAGCCCAATATTGTGCCTTCTTAGGCATTATACGAAGATGGTTGGACCATTGTGGGTCATTAAAAATTTCCATAACAAAGCCCCCATTCCCCACTCTTCTTCTTCCAACACACCCAAGACCATTAAACCACAAGTCTGGACAATTTCTAGTTGGAAGCCCTTCTTAAGTCCATTCGCACTTCCCTCTCCAATCTTTCTATGGCTTCCATCTCACCATCATAGAGATAGTTTTTCCACTCCACCACAATGTTCTCCTCCTTTTGGGGCTAGTGTGGAGTTAAAAGGATTTCAAACTATTTTACAAGATAAGGGTGGTTTTTTGTTTGGCTCATAGCTTCTAGTTTCTCCCCGCCTAATAGGAACTCACTCTCCCAACACCCTCCTTACCACCTTCGAGGAAGGTGAGATTGTGCCTTCTATCAAATAGAAATCTCATTAGAGTGAATTATTGTTTTCTAACTAGCAACAAATTTTGTAGAACAATTATGATTCCCTTTTGGGTCTAAATTTAGAGGATATATCTCTAAATTATCATTTTCAATTAATAACTTCTCCTAGAATGTTAGGGGTCTAACAGACTCCACTCACAAGTACATTGTGTGAGATTTTAGGATATAATTTCTAGAGATGGACATTCTATGTTTACAAGAAGTTAAGGTGGTAGGCTTTATGCTATCCATGATCACCGATTTTATATGGCTAAATAGATTAGCTCGACTAGTCATCATGGGCATTTATATGGTGGAATTACAACATTTATTTCCATTAAATAGAGGCCTCATTATGTTAATCATGGATGTGACTCGACAAATCACGTCTTATGGGTGTTATTCAACATTGATAATCACTCTTTTGGAGTAATTAATGTTTATGCATCCAATGATGCGATTGAAAGGAAGATGATCTAGCATTGGATTGCTTACGAGGTCCCTAATGCTCATTAAATGATTTGTGGAGACTTTAATATGGTAGAATTTATTATTGACAAGATAGGCCTTTTACCCATGCACCTTTGGATTGATAGCAAAAGGGAAGCTTGGATGTATATGCACAATAAATATGTGTTTTATGACCCCAAATGTTTCTCTTCATTTTGTCTCTCTGTCATTTAGTACACTTCGTCTAATTTATGCCAAGGATATGAATGTCTCTTTAAGTACCTCGATTGTGCCATGTTGTTAGAGTAGCCTTTTTTCTCCTTTGTCATTGATTTTCAATTATTGGTGGAATTTTTTCGGATTTGGTCCTTTCCGACCACTACCGCATCCTCTTTAGGCTCGAATGGAATTTTGGCGGCCAAATATTCACACTACTTGGTTTTATCGAGAAACACTTCTCTATTGCATCACATTTCCACCCTTCACCATATTAAGCAAGTATGAGGCCTCGTGGCATGCCCAATTGGAAACACATGATGGATTGCATGGTGGACTGATGCCATTTGGTGGTCGATGTGTTTTTGCATGCCTTTGGGCATTAACTCGCCCTTATTCGGCACAAACTCTTACTCTATCACTACCTCTAAGCTAAGCCACTCCTTAGCCACTGGAGAAAACTCCCTTGATGGACCTTTCGCAGGATAAGTGGTGAATCTTAGGCAACACATCAAATTATATATACTTACAATGTTAGAGGCTCTTAGATCAAAGCTAGATTACATTGGCCCTTAAAGTGGGTGATCAAGTTTCCAAGGAATTCTTTCTTTCCCTCAAAGCCAAACATTCCCACCAAAAAATCAAATCTATCTAGAAGGCTCCCTTTGTCTATCTCGAAGTATTAAAGATGGTGTATTAAAGAGCCTATGAAACTTTTTTGGTTTTTCCAAAAGATTAGGCCATCTAGGCCTAGATTTATGAATTCTTTCATCCACTTCAATCAAAACCCTTCCTTTGGAAAAATATTTTACTAGGGATTGGACAAGATTTCCCATAGACTTCACCAAGTATAGCATGATTTCAGATTCAAATCCTTTTTATTTGGAAAGAGATAAACGCTTCTCTTTTACTCGTAAAATTGTATATTACGAAGATCTTGTGTTTTAACAAAGTCATGATTGTTTCCAATTTTTTTTTCTAGATTCAATTCCAAGCTCGAAATATGGCACTAGAATAGGCCCACCTCCAAACTATTCTAGACCATTGAGGTGATTCCCCTTGCATAGTTTCTCATGTTCCACCACCCTTTTCCAGTTAGGCTCCCTCTCCTAGGGGTCATGTTTGTCAGTAGATTCACTCTCATCATCGCTCACGCAACCATTTGGGTAGAGCTCACCTCCTCACCGACACTCTCTTATTATGGCTCAACGGAAAGGGTAGGGATATTTTCTTCCTTGCCATCACAACTCATTACGCCACCAAATACCAAAATTTTTCCTCAATCGAATTTAGCCATTTCATTGGCTCGAAGGTAAGGAATCAAATTGATGATCCATAGGAGGGATCTTCCACCACTACCACCTGGTTTGGATCTCATTCCTAATGGGAAAGATCTTCTGGGATGAAGATGGGGAAATCTTGATGATTGTGATATTCTTCCTTTGACACTCTTTACGGCTATGACCTAATGTATTGATGTTATAGTTGGTTTTTTCTTGTGGGCTTTGTTATTGGTTTTTGTTTCCTATTCCTTTGGGCATGTATGAAATTGAAGCGTGCTTCCATAATTCTTGTTATTTTTGTGAATAGTTGTGTTATCTTATTTATTTGTAATATAGAGATTATTTCATCAAAAAAAAAAATGACGAGAAAACAAGGATTCAACATAGATATTTAGCATATATGCCCCATGATAGAATTGTGATTTAATTTAAATTGAATTAAATTTTAATTTTTGAGTAACTAATGATATTTTGATGATAAACTATGTAGTAAGATGCAATAAATAATCATATACAATATGAAACCCTAAACAATAAAGAGAGAGAAGGTGACTTAGTTGATTTCTAAGTGATCTCGAGATGAGAATTTGTTGGAATAGATTGGGAAGAGTGTTTTTATGGCTCATGTTAGGTTGTGGAGCCTATTTTCATGTGAGAAAGTGTTGAAGACTGTACACTAAGAGTACTATACACTTTCCATAGTTGTCTCGCCGGGGTTGGGGCGTAGCCCCCAAATTTTTTTTTGGCCTTAAAACATGCCCAATATACCGGGAAATGTGATTTTCTCATATGGGTGGGATTTTTGACTCATAGGTTTATGGGATGGTTTTGGGCCATGGTTTTGATACCCACGGTTTTGTAAAACTTAAGCAGATGTCTATTTATATGGTTTTGTGCATATGGTGGATATAATGTAACATTGCATATGTGTTTTGAATTCGTGTGTGAATTTTCAGAGAGTTTGTTGAGCATAGCTCCAAACAGAGATGGGTATTGTATTGAGAGAGCAGTGGCTTGTAATAAAATCGAGCAAGTGATTCTTGGTGGATGTAGCCCAAATTGGGTGAACCACGTTAAATAATGTCTCTTTATGTTGTGTTATTTTATTCAACACTTTTATTTGAGATCCGTAATAATATCTCGCATATTAGTTTCTACTGTTGTGATTTTGTGAGGGATTATTCCACATATTTTATCCCTTATTTCCTAACAATTAGTATCAGATCCTGGTTTGGTTTGCTAAAGTGTTGAATCGTAGGGAAATTTTTATCTTGAGTGGGAGCTATGGCAGATGATGGAAGATCTAGGGTTGATAAATTCAACTGGGCAGAATTTCAGTCTTTGGAAGATGCAGATGGAAGATTACCTTTATCAAAAGGATCTTTATATTCCGTTGTCTAAGAAGGTGAACAAACCCTCGAGCATGACGGATGCAGAATGGGATTTGTTGGATAGGAAGACACTTGGGAAAATCCGGTTGTGTCTTGCATCTTCGGTATTATTTAATTTTCAAAGGAAAAGACTACAAAAGAACTGATGGATGCATTAGGGAAGTTGTATGAAAAACCCTCTGCTTATAATAAGATATTTTTAATGAAAATGTTATTTAATATGAAGATGTTTGAGAATGGTTTAGTAGAAAATCATTTAAATGATTTTAATACGGTTGTAAATATGCTAGCTTCGGTTACAATAGAATTTGATGAAGAAGTTAGGGATTTATTAGTTTTGTGCTCTTTACCCGAAGAGTTGGAATAGCCTAGTAATGGCAGTAAGCAACTCGGTTCTAGATAACTCAAATTTGAAGTTTGAGGATGTTTTAGGGGTGATTCTAAGCAAGGAAATGTGAAGAAAAATCTCTAGTGAATCTTCTACTTTAGGGAATGCTTTGATAGTGGAAACTAGAGGGAGATAGAAGAATAGAGGAAGTCGTGGAAAATCAAAGGATTGGGCAAGGTCAAAATCCAAAAGCAAGATAGTATGTTGGCACTGTGGAAAGTTTGGGCATGTAAAGAAGGATTGTTGGGAGCTTTGGGACAAGAAGAAACAATAGGAAGAAAACAAGGAGGCAAATGTGGAAATGGGTAATGTATGTCAGGATGCTTTGATTCTTTCTTCACACAATATTATGAATCTTGGATTTTAGATTTGGAGGTTTCTTTCCATGTTACTCCACACAAGGCATTATTTTGTTGATTATGTTCAAGGAGATTTTGGGCATGTTTTTCTTGGTGATGATGAGCCTTGCAGATAGTTGGAAAAGGTTTTGTTCAGGTTAAGATGCAGAATGGGAATACTTGGCTATTGAAGGATGTCAGAAATGTGCCTACATTAAGACAAAATTTGATATCGGCGGGGTAGTTGGGAAGTGATGGTTGTATTGTGATATTTACAATGAGACTCTTGGAAGATTACCAAGGGTTCTCTTGTGGTGGCAAGAGGTAAGAAGGTTGGAACCTTGTATTTAACCACTTATAGCACTAATGTTTGTAATCTTGTGGCTTCAGAAGTAGATACAACATTGTGGCACTATAGGCTCTGGTCATATGAGCCATAAGGGCATGGAGATCATAAAGAAGGATTTTCCGGATATACATAAATAGGTTTGAATTTCTATGAGGACTACATATATGGGAAAAAAAAGCGAGTAAGGTTTCTTAAGGTTGGACCTACAAAGAAAGAGTAAGTTAGAGATGGTGCATTCGATGTATGAGGGCCACTCAAGTATCATCTCTTGAGGTTCAAGTTATTATGTTATTTTATTGATGATGCAACAAGGAAAGTTTGGGTTTATTTTATTAGAAACAAATCTGATGTATTTGACACTTTTGTTAAATGGAAAGCCTTGGTAGAGAATGAAACAAGTCTTAAGCTAAAATGTCTCGTAGGTCGATAATGGAGGGGAGTATCGCAACAATGAATTTGATGATTATTATTCTAAGAATGGAATCCGCAGGAAAAAGATGGTTCCATGAACTCCACAACATAATGGGGTGTCAGAAAGGATGAACAAAACAATAATGGAACGTGCTAGGAGCATGAGGTTACATGTAGGACAACCTCTTTCTTTTTGGGTAGAAGCGATGAGCACAAGTTGTGTACTTGATAAAAAAGGACCCTTAAGTGCCTTGGATGGAGGCATACCTGAGGAGGCTTGGTATGGTAAGAAATTTGATTATTCATTTCTTAGAGTATTTGGATGTGAGGTGTTTTTCATATAGATAAGGATGATAGGACCAAGCTAGAGGCTAAATCAGAAAAATGTACTTTCATTGGTTATGGTGGTGATGAATTTGGATATAAATGTTTGAGTATTAAGGACAAGAAAATCATTCGATCTAGGGATGTGGTATTTAATGAGAAATTCATGTATAAGCAAAGTAGTTGCAGGAAAATAGGGAAGAATCCAAGAAAGAATATGTAGTGGTAGAGGATCTTCCGGATGGGAAAGTGACACATGAATTAGTTCAGGAACCTCCTCAATAGAACCCCAAACTCCTATATTGAGGAGGTCTTCTAGGGTAAGAAGAGAACCTGAATGTTTTTCTCCTTCTCTTTATTATTTATTACTCACTGATAGTGGAGAGCTAGAGAGATTTGATGAAGCAATGCAGGTAGATGCTAGGAAGAAGTGGGAGAAAGCCATGGATGAGGAGCATCAAGATCTCATGGAGAACCAAACATGGGATTTGGTGAAGCTACCCGAAGGCAAAAGAGCATTACAGAACAAGTGGGTGTTTAGAGTCAAAGAGAGGAAGGAGGAAAGAAAAGATACAAGGTGTGGTTAGTGGTCAAGGGTTTGCATAGAAAAAAGGTATAGATTTTGATGATATTTTTTCTCCTGTAGTAAAAATGACTTCTATTAGAACTATTCTTGGAATAGTTGCAGCAGAAGACTTGCACTTAGAGCAGCTTGATGTAAAAACTGCATTTCTCCATGGTGATTTGGAGGAGGAACTATATATGCAACAACCAGAGGGCTATGAGGTCAAAGGTAAAGAGGAGATGGTGTGCAAATTGAAGAAGAGCTTGTATGGCTTGAAAAAAGCTCCACATCAATGGTATAAGAAATTTGATATCTTTATGATGGAGCAAGGTTATATTAGATGTCATTCTAACCATTTCATGTATACAAAAAATTTGAGGATGGCAGTTATATTATCCTTTGTTTGTATGTGGATGACATGTTGGTTGTAGGTAAAAACATGCAGGAAATAAAAGTACTCAAGAAGAAGCTAAGTGAATCCTTTGCTATGAAGGATTTGGGGGAAGCCAAACAAATCCTTGGTATGAGGATATCTTGGGATAGGAAGGAATGGAAGATGACTTTATCTAGGAAGAGTACATTAAGAAGGTCTTGGAGAGGTTTAATATGTAGGATGTTAAACTAGTTGGGACTCCTTTGGCAGGTCATTTCAAGTTATCAAAGGAGCAATGTCCCAAGATAGAGCAGGAGAGAAACCAGATGTCCAAGGTACCTTACTCATCAACGGTTGGTTAGTTTGATGCATGTCATGGTGTGCACTAGCCTCGATATTTCCCATGTAGTGGGAGCGGTGAGTAGATTTATGAGTGATCCGGTAGAGATCACATTGGATAGGAAATAAAGTGGATCCTTCGATATTTGAGAGGAACCATGGGGACAATTTTTTGCTACAAAGTGGATCGACACCACTTTGTGTGGTTATGTAGATTCAGATATGGCTGGAGATGTAGACAACAGGAGGAGCATGACAGTTATGTTTACACTGTAGGTGGGACAACAATGAGCTAGATTTCACGACTACAAAAGTTGGTGGCTTTGTCAACCATAGAGGTTGAGTATGTTGCTACCACAGAGGCAAGCAAAGAAATGATTTGGTTACAACAATTTCTTGAGGAGTTGGGGCATAAGCAAGAGGAAGGAAATTTGCATAGTGATAGTCAGAGTGCTATACACCTAGCTAAGAACTCTGCTTTCCACTCTAGGACAAAGCATATACAGTTAAGGTACCATTTCATTAAGACAAGCTTTGGAGGAAGAGAAGTTGAAGCTGGAGAAGATTCATACGAGTCGAATCCTGTAAACATGATGACTAAGGTGGTCACAAGGGAAAAACTGAAGCTGTGTTCAAATTTGGTTGGTCTTCACAAAAACTAGCGAAGGGTTAAGAGACTTTCTCAAAGGAAAACTAGTCTCCAAGTGGGAGATTGTTAGGTTGTGGAGCCTGTTTTCATGTGAGAAAGTGTTGAAGACTCTACACTAAGAGTAATGTACACTTTCATAGTTGTCTCATCGGGGTTGGGCGCAACCCTAAAAACAATGGGCCTTAAAACATGCCCAATATACTAGGAAATGTGATTTTCTCATATGGGCAGGATTTTTGACCCATAGGTTTATGGGACGGTTTTAGTCCATGGTTTTGATACCCATGGTTTTGTAAATATGCTTAAGAAGTTGTCTATTTATATGGTTTTGTGCATATGGTAGATACAACGTAACATTGCAGATGTGTTTTAAATTTGGGTGTGAATTCTGTAGAGTTTGTTGAGCATAACTCCAAACAGATTTGGGTATTGTATTGAGAGAGCATTAGCTTGTAATAAAATCTGAGCAAGTGATTCTTGGTGGACGTAGCCAAAATTGGGTGAACCACGTTAAATATTGTCTCTTTGTGTTGTTTATTTTATTATGCACTTTTATTTGAGATCTTCAATAATATCTGCATATTAGTTTCTACTGTTGTGATTCGTGAGGGATCATTCGCATATTTTATCCCTTATTTCTAACAGCTCACCAAGGGTTATGAGACTCATAACTGCATAGAAAAGAAGCACCCATGGAAGGACAAGAGTGCTTGGGTGCTAATGACTAATCTAAACACTAGTGTCCACTCAAATGCTCTAGGTTCTAATATTTTCTAGGTTGGAAGAGCTTTGTTGTTGATCCTCTTATTGTTATGATTTCTCTCCAATTTCGTTAGCTATACCTACAACATGCAAAATAGATAACTAGCTGCACATGCCCACAAACCACATCAAACCTAATAAAGAAGATGCAGAATGGGGAGTCAGACTGACCCCGACGGTGACCCGAAGATTGATCTTATGAGAGAGCATTGCATTACATCTCAGACTCTATGTAGTTCTCTCGTGTGTGTATGTGTAATGATGCCCTAGGTTGCCCTTGTGCAAGTTACACTATGATAGTGGGCTAGATCTAGATTGCTCCAAGTATGTAAATGTGTGAGATGGAATAAAATAAACTTCCCCTCTTATGTTGTGTATGCAAGAGTGATGCAACCCTTGTCCTTGTATGGATGTGCTAGATGTGTCCTTGTAATGCTCTTGTGCCTTTGATGTAAGCTTATGTGATAGTAGATAATGCTTAGTGCTTGGTCCCTTATTTGAGAGCAATAACTAAGTATATATATATGATTCCATTATTTGAATTTCATAATTGACAACTGGAAGGCTGACCCAAAGTACTAAAATATGCCCAAGAGGTAAAAGAGACCCAAAAGGATAAGAAAAGAATAATGAGGGTTAGGAGTGCCTAAAAGGGACAAGATCACTAGACACTTTTTTTCCTAGCTAGGCGCTAGTGTCTAAGGCCATAAAATATAAATCAACAAATTTTTGAAACGGATGTAAGATGTGTAAGACTAGTAAGAATGCAAGAGATATGGAAAAAAATGCCAAAAGGAGTTGTCAACTAGTAATTTTCTTGAGTAGGAATCATGTATACCTTAATATGCTTTAGGACCTATAAATGTACCCAAGTGCATAGATTTTGTCTACATTTTTCCCACTTTATGTTGTTGAGTGAATACTTGATAACATAAAATAGATAGAAGATGTGTACCTTGTAATCATGTAGAGAAGAGTGTTTCCAATAGCGTGCCGAGTGGACAAGTGAAGCGTGAAGTGATCGTAATGTGAAGCGTGGAGAGTAGGAAAGGGAAGTAGACCATAGGGTGAAGTGTATGCGTGGTAGCATGTTGTTGGAGCTTGTGCTTACTCGATGTGAACTACTTATTTTTGTGTATTAAGGACATACCTACAAAAGAAGAGCAAGAGATTAGTCAAAGTTCCGTATGTGAAAAATCATACTAATGTATATATAAGTAAGTAACAAGTGTGTCAATGAAAGAATGCACCTGATGTGTAAGAGATTATGAGATAGAAAATTGTCATGTTTACTTATAGATGCTATATTTGAATGTTGGTGGTGAGGTTTTTGGGTGGTCTCATGTTAAGAGAAATTTTTTTGGGTGATTCCACTCCAAGAGCGAGTTTTTTGGGCAATATCACACCAAGAGAAGAGTGTTGGGGAGAGAGGTCTAGTTTTTCTCTCCATCCATGATGCTTCCCAAATAAGCACCATTGTAGATGGTATGTCCTTGATTTGTAACCTGTTATTGTTGTAACTGATTGTAACCAATTGAATGTATTTTGTAACTAGAGGCAAGTACTTACTACTAGAGAAACTATACTGTAAACTACTAGAAATTATGTTGAACTAAGAAATTTATTTTTTTCCCCAAGGACACAACCTCCGTGGGGGACACAAATGCCCACCGCTTCTGTCCAGGACTAGGCATTAGTTTCTACTTTGTGCCTTGGTTCTAAGTCTAATCTGGACCGATCTGTGACTGTGTTCCTATGTCAATTATGTATTATATTGTTTTTTGAATCTCTAAGCTGCTATAAGGGTGATTTTTTCACCCAATAGATGTCCCCTCATTTAGGGTGCATGTGATGACTGTAGGAGAATGTGACCCAAAGGAGAGTGCCTAAAGATGATATACATATCTAATTATGGATTCCTGTAGGGGGTAGGGGATGTGCATGGTAGAAACCAAGGCACATGTAAACAAGATAGGCTAGAAACAAGTGTTAGTGTAAACAAAGCTAACATGTAATAGAAGACAATGTAGCAAGAAAGTATGAAGACAAGATGGACCACGAAAAGTAGGTTGTATACATGAGACATTGCTCACAATGTCGCAAGACAATCAAGGCCGAAGTGGCTAAAATAAAATAATGAGTAAACATGACATAAGACATAGCCCGTAAAAAATAGCAAGAAAAAAGCTAATCATAACCATGGTGGTATAGATCATGTAAGGAAAATGCTACACATGATGCACTCGTTAGCATGTTAGTAAGACAAGTAGTGTTGAACCATGTTATATTGGTTGGTGTTTTCATTGATGTCACATGTCATTTATGGCAAAGGAGGAGTGAATTTCATGCAAGTTAGTGCATTATCAATGGTAGTTATTGGTCTCAAGATGGTTTATTGAACTTTCAGGATGGTTTCAGGGTGCTACTGTGCTTGGCTTGGAGGTGAGGTGGTTTCCATTGGAGGTATGGAGATGGCCGGTGTGCTTGGCTTAGGATTCCTACATGTTAGAAATGATGTTTCTAGCATGTGTAATAACTTCTAGAGTGAGCATCAGGTCAGGTGTTGGAAGTAACAGTTGAAACTAACTCTTTTAGGCATAGTTCTATAGCCTAATGAGGTGTATGGGCATAAAGGAGGTCATGAAAATCTGATGTAAACATGGTAAGATCCTAGGAACACTACTTAGAGCATGTTGGAGAATCTACAAGGCTTAATTTATCCCTTGAGGAAAAATTCAAGTTTTCACTAAAACTTCCCTTGAGAACTGATAGTGCAAACTTGGAAAAATGAGATTTTCCCTGACCATATAATCTCATTTATGAGAAAATTATCTATGAAGAATTAGAGGGAGGTGTTTTGGTGCTCTGGGTCAAGTTTCATCAAGTTTTGAACAAGATTGTTCAAGTTACTCAACTTTTACCAAAACCAGGTTCTTGAAGAATGGAAACTGAGCACTTTGTCTTCTTAGCACTAAAAAATAATTATCAATCCTTCTTCATATAAATCATAGAAATAATTTTTGAAGAAGACAACTCTAAGAATTAACTATTTCAAAAAAAATTAGGTCAATTGGATAAGAAACAAAAACGTTCTATTCATTCTACTAACAATGTTTTTCTCCCTTCAAACCTTCTTCTTGAACCAATATGCAAGAAATGAAGTTGTTAGCCATAAATTCAATTGTGAAAGGTGTGGAAACTTCTTAGGTTGCAAAAATATTCTTAAAGGTCAAGGTGGTGGTATTTTATTTATTCAATCATGATAGTATTGCATTTAAGTTTCTGTGTTTTACAATTTTTGGTGTTTACAATCCTGTTTTGAAATATTCAAGGTGAACCACTATGTCTGATAGCTTGTATTGGATGTCTAATTAATGATCTTAAAGAGTTTACAATAGTATCCTTGGTCAATGGTATGAACTTAGTCCTTATTCTCCTACTACCACTAAAGGGAAGTCATGTCTATCTAGTCTTGAAGTTTTAGAAGGTGTTTGAAGGATGTTTTAGGGCATAGGTCTAATGTTTGAGTTAATAAATAGTGATAATCAACTTCTACATGAACAAAATATTTTTGTATCTCCTAATGGATTTGGTGAAGCAATGTGTAGTCCTAGTTTTGCATTGTTCTTCTAAATGCCTTGTATGATTAGTCAAGTAAACTGAAATATGATTTATAACTATGTATCTCTCCTCGTAAGAAATGATTTAAAGTTATTAGCGATATGGTGAAATAGTTCTCATTCAAGTGTTCTTGCTATGGATGGTTATCATAAGTAATGGTTTAATAGGAAGACACTTCCAAGTTGATATTATTTTGTGTTGCCCTAAGAAATATTGCACGTGGTCCCAAAATTACAAGCTTTTTCATGACCACATTCTTGGAGTTAGTGATTGCATATGGTATGGTGAGTTGAATAGAAAAATAAGATCCTTAGAGTATTTACCTAGAAGCCTTGGACAATGGCTTTCACTAGTAGAACATATAATTCTCATAGACTGGGTCTATTTTCCTTTGTGTTAGTCAAGAAATACTTTATTTTTGCATAAAGTCATGAAGTTATCCTTCATCAAATGCAAGATAAAGATTGAAGCTTAAAGTATGGACCTCAAATGAAGTGTTTACACACTCGTGTTGGCATAAAAGTGAGAACTAAGATGGTATAATCCTTCAAACAACAAGCTAGGGTTTAGTTATCAAAACCCTGATTGTATACATTTGAAGATCCGCAAAGATTGACCTCTTAACTAGGTAATGAATCAAACTGAAGTTTCATTGCCTTATATATGAGCCAAATTTTTATTATTATTTAGTACAATTATCATCCAATTTTAAAGTAGTTATATGGTTTTCGGTTGAATATGGAAACCTACAAATTAGTACAATACACTGAAATATACAATTACATCCAAAATTATGAAAAAATGAATGAGGGAATTTTTTTTATTTTTTTTGAGGCCTTGGTGGCCTCTGAGCTCAATATGGATATCAATTCAAAAAACTGCAAAAATAGCTTAAAATGTAGTTTTTGATCACCCCCTTTGGCCAAAAAATGCTCAAAATGAAAAAATAAGTGATGTGGGAGAAAAAAATTACCCTCTAGTAGGTTTTCTTCTCTAAGTTTAGGTGGGGGTTTAGCGGTGGATAGTAGCTTTAGCAAAGGATTTTTCGCTATATGTGTCGCCAAAGTTAGGGGCCACTAAATTTTGAATAGTTTTAAAACTATGTTTTAAGGGGGAGTCAAACCATGAACCTCACCCACCCAAATCTTTTTGACTATCCAACTAGGCGCTACCAACACTTTACTTATGAAATGAAGCAAATAGAATTTAAGCACACTGAAAAAAGGAGATAACCTTTAAAAATGGGTGTGGCTGAATGGTGGACTCCATGTGGCTAGATGTTCTATAGGAGGTTTAGGGTTCGTTGTTAATAAACCGGATCTTAAAATCCCTTGTTATCTCCTTTCGCCACTTTTGGATTTGATTGTTTTTCTTTTCCTTTTGTGGTGAAAGATGCTCAAAGTGGTGATGAGGGAGTAGTAGGAGATGCAATAAATGAAAGACGTGTTGGAGATGTTTGTAAATCAAAGGAGAATTATTTTTTCAATGATGAAACAACACCAAACATGTGACTATATATGCGGATGGAATGCAAGTAGAAACAAAGAGACACGTGAGGACTCGGAAGGTCACAAGTCACATGGAAGAGGGAGAGACATGTCATAAAAATACACCACCATTCCCCCCTTAATAAATTGTTTTTAAACATAACTACGTATACTAAACAATGTATTAGATTTTGCTAACATCAAATTTTCAAATAGTGGACCCCCTAATTCCAAACGTAAAAAAATTATTACATTTTGCACATGTAGCTTGCTCACCTTTGAGGTGACATGCCAACATTTTGACTTCTTAGTCTTGGTGAAAACTTGGTTTTTCCCCATAGGATTACCAAAAACCTGGAAGTGACTTGAGCACATCCATCCTTGAGAACACCTCGGTGGTTTCTAGTTTCCTTGGATTACCATGAACCCATATGGTTTTCTGACTGCAGTTCACCATGAACCTGAAGGTGACCTAATGCCTCAATTGTACACTTCGGTGGTTTATCGGATTTCCAAAAATCCATTACATAATAACCAAGCACTACTTTAGTTTTTTTTCTCCTCACAATGTCCTTTATTCAGGAGGTAAGTAAGTGCACCAAGTTGGTGGACAAAAGAGGGGTCATACGTGGACGTCATATTGTAAAAAAAGAAAAATCTCAACTTATAGGGATTATTGGAAATACGCACACTCAAAATTAGAAAATTTATATAAATATGAATCATAGCATCTAGAATCTAGTTTCTAAAATACTATTTTTAAAAAAATGGACAAGTTTAGCTATATTAAACACTTAAAATTATATGACTTGGTTTTTGTTTTTGAAAAACCTATAAGATTTAGAAGTCCGTTTGCCTGATTTAGATGACAAAATCTTGTTATTTTTTTTTCCTTTGGTGAAAAGTTAGATGTAGTTGTCTATCTTGGGATGGATTTTATTTTGTATTTTTGAGCAATATTTTTTTATGATTTTTTCCATGAAAGTGGTCTAAAAAGATTTAGAAAACAAAGCACTTTCCATTTTCCCGCCATAACTATATCAAAAATATCAAAATCAAATATTTTTTAACATGTATAAAATTTCTCCATGCTTGGGATGGTATAAGTTTTATCACATTTTGATAAGCGAAATAAAAGTTGCGAGTCTTAAATGTAGACATGAACATTCATGGAAAAAATGTCTTAAAGACCTATTTTAGTAAAAATTATAAAATGATATTTATCTTATTCTATTCACTTTAAAATCAATATTTCTATGAAGCTAATAGTATCCCCTACATGTAATGGCCACCATTTTTGTGAAATTTTTCTTTTTTCAACATGGTTTAAGTCTCGTGGAAGAGCAAATTTGAAGTTTTTTAATCCTTTACACTTCATAATGACCTTCCATAGCTTTGGTTGAGGAAAAAAAAGATTTTCCAAGCCTTAGGGTCGATTTGATGATACGGATAGAACCGCAATTGCGGTTTACAAACCGTGATCGAGGGTTTTAAAAATAACGCAATCATGCTTTATAAACCGCGAACGCGGTTTATAAAATATGATCCGCAGTTCATAAATCATATTTACATGCATCCTAATGTTTAAATTACCATGTGATTTTTACTGTTTGACTTTTTATGTATGAATTATTGTGAAATTTTATTGTTTTCTAAATGTTTTTCTTATCACCGGAAGCAAAACATCATGGGAGACAAGAAACAAAGTAAAAAAAGAAGTCATTAAGTAAAAAAACACCAAACAAATTAGAGGAAAAAGATTTCAAAATGTTGAGTGAATGCAAAATCTTCGTGAATCAAGAAGAGGTTCATCTTCAACCCCTACTATTGTGAAGCAATGAGGAACTATAATGTTTCTATTGTCAATTTGAAGTTGAATTAAATACTCCAAATGAAGATTTTTTATCACAATGTTGAAGAATAAGTAAATACTCATGATGTAGCAAATGTTGAAATTAAGGAGACAATGAAAATGTGAATAAATAAATTTAGGTTGAAACTGTAGACAAGCAAAATTTGACAAAAACACCTCCTAGGATTTTTCGTAAGAAACCTAATTATTTTATTGAAATTAATGAAAACATTTTGAAACCAATGTGTGACAAACTTTCTGAACGGAAAATCAGAAGAAAAGCCACTGAAATTTGGGATAATCATTTTGAAATTTTAAATGATTCCCAAAGATGTTAGTTGTTGGTTAGTTTGATGAAATTGAATAAAATGAGACCTACATTAAACACCTTAGGATTGACAACATCTAATATATGTGGTCAAACCTCTATAATTGTTGAAAACCTTCATGATGCATATCATATCACACTTGTGTCAAGAGACACACTAGGGATAGTAATATTGTGTGTTGTGTACTTACCACTAGTGTTGTAAGTGAATCAATAAAAATAACTTTTGATTATGCAAACAAGTCAAATGTTGCAAGTTAATCGAAAAATCTAATGAAAGAAATTGAAAGACGTAATATCCTTCAATCACTCAATAACACCGATTTTTGGGCATTTTCTGCTAGAGCACCATGTAAGGACAAATATAATATTGATGTTATAAGAGAATTTGTTATTCAATTTTGGCATGATAACACTAGATTTTCACCTAATACAAGAGATGTTGTAAAATGGAGAGTTGGTTCTATTAATCGCGAACCACATCCAAAGCATTTCTTAGATATGACTCAAACTCAATTTTTCGTAAGTTTGAACAAGAGCATCTAGAAATTAAAATTAGTCAACATTTTTTTGAAATGTTAAAACCATTCTATGTGAAAATCAACCACACTCGCATAACTTGTTGTAGGAAACATGTTGAATTTTCTATGCATTATGCTAATTTTTATGTATTCATTCTATTTTTCATTCTGAAACTATGTTATTGGAATGTGGTATTCAAGTTCCACCAATATATTCAGGATTTCATTCTACGATATTTTGAAAAAAAGTTGGACAATTTTTTATAGTCAAGATTGTTTAGATGGAAGTTGTGGTACATGTGGCGGATTACCTAAATTGGAAAGTTACATCCATGAGCAAATTGAAGGTGCAATAGGAAATAATTTAGTTGATTTTGATAAATATAAATCAGTTGCATACCAGTTAAAAGATGGAAAAGAGTCTAAACGGTGTGAGCTAGTTATAAAACATATGGTTGTTTTTAAATTTATCAAAAAATTTAAGGATGAAATTGTTTATGAGTATGCTAGGCATACACACAGAGCTCGATGGTTGGATGAATAGTTCAAGATATGAAAAGACACATTTCCTATTGGTACTATTATTTCAATGGTTAATTTTGCAAAGAATTACACATTGCAACCACAAATGGAGGTTCAATCACAATATTACAACTCAGTACAAGTTGCCATTTTTGTGCATATAACATTTATACATTCTCCTGACAATACAGAGAATGATCAATTTTTTTAAGAGAGTACCACTTTATATCAGTGATGATCATACTCATTCTACTGAATTTGTGCAAGGGTGTTTCCAGTTATTTTATGGAAACTTGTCTGATAGGGACATCCACTTCAAACAACATTATATATGGTCAAATAATTACATGTCTTAGTTTAAGAATGTGTGAATGTTTTATTGGATGAGTAGGATGCACGTCAAGATGGGTGTGCAACATATTTGGAGTTTCACTGAGGCTGGACATGGAAAAGGAGAAGCATGACAGGTCCAGGGGCATGTGTACAAAGATATCTTGTAAGAGAAGAGTTGAAGTACAAAGATGGTGTTAAATTGAAAGATGCAAAGAGCATAGTGGAATGGTGTATTGACAACATGGCCCGAGGTTCTCAAGAAAATTCTACGGTTCACAGATATTTTTGGTTGATAGAGGAACAAAAAATTGCTAACTACAAGGATTGTATGACACTCACTAGGTCTAGTGATATGCACTCATTTTGTAGCTCAGACGCTACTTCATGGGCCACATGGAAAAGGAAGTTAAAATGTTTTTGCACCTTGTATTGAATTTGTCATCTTGAGTGTGATTCATAAGAATGGGTGGATGGATGGATTTTGTAAGCCTCTAACTCCACTTCCTAGTTATCAACCTCCACAAGCATTACGAATTGTTTATGTAGATGAAGTTCAACATCCAAGGACTTTGATGAAATTTTGATTTTGGTGCGACAAGGTATTTACATGGTTATTTACAATTTTTGTATTGAGTTATGTCCATTAAAATTTTAAATATGTACAATTTAAATTTGAGTTGAAAACTTTTTTTGTAGGACATGTGTTTATGCTATTATTTAGACATAAGACAATGAAGAAGGAACAAACTATTTCTTATGTCATTGCATCGAGGAAAGAAAGAAGTTGACTTCTCCTGTTATATATGGTGAAGATATTGAGTACCCTACAAGGTCAGTGGTAGTTATTAGAACTTGGCTTCGATGGTATCCATTAAAAACTCCTTTGTTTAGGTTTTGAAAACTTTGAGACACACAGAAAATAATCTTATATTCACATCTAGTTCTAGCAACAAATATTCAACTATATAGATATCGAGGAAGGCCTAATAACAAGATTCTTTAGAAGGTTTGAGAGTTAGATCATGAAGCAATCATGTCCTACTATTTAAAGTAGATCCGATCGATGGTTCATTAGAATGAATTTACAATGCTCATGTCTAGTATATATAATTTCTTTGGTATATATAAATTTTTTAGTTAGATAAATTTAAGTTCATATATTTTATTAAATTTGTGTATTTTGTATATATCTAGTATGGTTTTGATTTAAAACTTAAATTTCTTTGACTAACACTTTTATGTGTAGGTTAGTGGTACTATAAAATCTTACACCTTCACGTGGTTGGCATCGTTAGTAGAGAGAATTATAAAGTCTCAAAGCTAAGAGAAGATTTCATTGTTTTACAAGAAAAGAGAAGCAATTAACAATGATTTATGTACCTGTGGAGGGGGTTCTTGGCTCTAGAGGAGGTAGCCCAGAAGGACCTAGAGCTTAGAGAACCAAAATGACACCTCCCCAAGTGTTTAAAAGACCATCCTACGTGTTTGCACATTCGGTTTGGTGCCACGACCACCGTTTGCAAAATATACCTTGTTTGACAGATGACCTTTACTTGGCTCAAATGCACTATTTCGAGCATTTACAAACAATAGGGTAGCGAGAGAACTAATTAGAGAAGGAAAAAAGCTGAGAAAGTTTATTTTAGAGGGTCCCTACACCGAGGTGTAGGATTAGACGAGACATCTCTAGGTGCCATGGAGTGCATGTAGTCACCCGTCGAAGTTGAACAATTTTTTGGTCTCAGGGCTCTTAAGGGACTCCGCCCGAATGAGGTAGCCCGAAGTAATGACGTTGTTGCGCACTACACAAAAGACATCTCCTCTAGTGTTCACTGGCCACCTAGATATTTCAACGTAGTTGGTTCAAGGGCGATTACATGAACCACCATTGAAAAATATACCGCTTGGAGTCTTTACACTAGCTCAAACCGCACTATTCCATGCATTTGCAAACAATAGGGAAGAAAGAGCACCAATTGGAGAAGGAAAAAGCGAGACAATATATTGTAGAGGGTTCCTATGCCGATGTGTAGGATTAGACGAGACGTCTCTAGGTTCCATGGAGTGCGCGTAGTCACCGTCGAAGTTGAGAACGATTTTTTTTTTTTTGGTCTCAGGGCTCTTAAGGGACTACGCCCGAACGAGGTAGCCTAGAAGTAATGACATTGTTACCTCTTCTAGCATTCACCTAGCCACTCGGATGTGTCAATGTAGTTGGTTCAATGCCATAACCCACCATTTTCAAAATATACGTTGACAACCTTACACTGTCTCAAATTACACTATTTGGCACATTTGTAAATAATAGAGGCGTTGAGAGAACCAATTGGAGAAGGAAAAATCCAAGATAGGATATTGTAGAGGGTCCTATGCTTTGAGATGTAGGATTAAACGATGTGTCCTTAGGTGCCACAGCAGTCTGTGTAGTCACCATCGAAGTTGAACGATTTTTGGTCTTAGGGCTCTTAAGGGACTCACTCGAACGAGGTAGCCGGAAGAAATGACGTTGTCATGCACTTAAATGAAGCCTCCTCAAGCATTCACCTAGCCACCTGAATGTGTGATGCAATCGGTTGAGTGCCAAGACCCACCATTTACAAAATATATTGTTTAACATCCTTACACAGTCTCAAACTACATTATTTGACGTTTACAAACAATAGGGCAGCAGAGCACCGATTGGAGAAGGAAAAATTAAGATAGGCTATTATAGAGGGTCCCTACACTAAGGTGGAGGATTAAACAAGAATTCCTTAGGTGCCACAGAGTTTTCATAGTTAACCATAAAAGTTGAAAGATTTTTGGTCTCAACCAAGATACTCAATGGAGAAGAGAAGCCATCCTCTCCATTGGCCCCGAGCCCCAAACCACATTACAATGGGAGAATATTTCAACTCATGGAAACTACTAGCTTCCACAATACATAACAATAATTTCACATTCACTCTATTTACCTACAAACACAACAACAACACAACAAGAATAAATCAATCAAAACAACAATATAACTAAAGCTTATCAAGGAAGCCAATAGAGTAAGACCTATGGGAGGCCAATTATGCCTGCCAATGGGAATAGATGCCACCTAAAAAGCCTCCAATGCAAAACACAATACCCCTAACAACTCTTATGCCTCACTCAAGTACCCCTTATCTCTCCATCCACTCTTATGCCTACCTCAACTCTTATGGCTCCCTCAAAAGTAAGAACAAGAAGAAAATGCAAGCATTTCTCATACTAGGTGGGCACCCAACCCAAATTCCTCCTCAATAAAATGATCTCTTATGCCTCCCTAAAATAAACTCACCATATTCTCCTCCCACTCCCAACTTAGGAATTCTACCCATACCCAACAAGCATTTCAAAGAAACAACAACATTCAACACAACATATACACACATACATATAACAATAACATAATATAAACAAAGGTGAAGCTCCTACCTTTCCATGGTAGAGCTTGTTCCAAGTATGAAGTTTCAAACCCTCCAAAGATCAAGCAAGCATCCACAAGCTCCAAAAAATAATTCCAACAAGTATTAACAAGCTCCAAAATCCACAAACTCCTTCAAAATCGTCTACTCCCCAAAATACAAGAGACTAAAAATGAACATGTAACCTAAAACAAGCAAAAAGGATTCAATAAATAGAAAGAGAGGGAGGGATGATGTGGCTCCAAGTAGGATACCACCTCATTTTCCTCCACTCCACATCACTTGGTCAACCTCATATTCCAATGCACCATTAATGAGTTGTTGGAGGAATGACAAGCACCTTACACACTCCATTTAAGCCCACTCCCCAAAGGACAAAATTAAATTTTTGAAAGAAAGTACAATTAATATTTTACCTTTCCATCTCTCCAAAACACCTAAAAGCCCCTAAATCTTGACCTCCCAACCCATAGGTAGGGTTGGCATGGGATTTTAAGAGGTGTGGGACAAGGTTGAATTGTCCCACAAGCTTCCAAATTTGGCCTCTAAGGCCAAATTCGAGTTTCTCATGTGGTGTAGAGTGTGCTACACTCAAAACTCAAACACACATCACTCAACACAAAACCAAAGTAAATCAAGCCTAATAAATGAACTCCCCTTTGGTCACATCTTTTAATTAGTTAAAACAAATTCAAATTAACTTAATTAAGACACTACAACCCATGACTAAAAAAAGGGTAAACACAATTCTAGAATCTAAATAATAAAACAAGTAAAATTTCAATTACTAAGAGAAAACACATACTAACATAATAGAAAGGGAAAATTAAAACAAAACAACACATGACCCCTAGGTCACAATTTTCCCTTAACCAAATAATTCTAACACACACATAATTACATGTTGCCATGGTGACCCTAGTTGGATTCTTCTCGAATTCTGATGTGGTTGGTCTCCACTCCCTCGATGTTGTTGTGAATATAATATACCTGCAAAACAGAGGATACCTCCTTTGGCCTCGTGGCCGCATTAAAACATTCATGCCAAAATATGTATGAATCTAAAATCAACTATATATGAATTAATATCATTTATGCAAATACGATATCACTTACAATTTCTAGAACATTTCTATTCCACATTTCATTAATGTCAAAATGATCATCACATTAATCCAATATCAAGATCTACTCAATATGACTAAATATATCACATGTCAGAATTACAGATAAATAACCATGTCAAAAGTATATCAATATCAACATCCAATGTCTCTAGTAGTCCATATGCATCATATAAGAATAAAATCAATAACAGTTTAGTATCTCTGATATCTACTAACATGCTATCTCAAAAACTATAATATATCCATAAGTGCAAATGACAGTATCGAAAAACAATAATCAAAAGGTGTCGAAGGAAAGTGGGCACTACATTTTCCATATATAAATCTGACTCAAATGAACACCTATAATTAAATGCACATTTCCTAAAGCACCCCTAAAACTAGGATCTCATTCATATTGCCAAATTATAATAATAAACCTTTTAATACATTACAAAAATTCATTTCAACCTCTACAATTACATTGTTTCAAATGTAAATTACAATGATACAGAGTGAATTACAACCACACCATTTCGCCATATTACTTGCATCCTGCATGACATCCACCTATTATCGCCAAATAAAAATACCCTTAGATTCGCACAATTGTGTATGCTTGAGCTCATGGTGTGACTAGGTAACACGAGTTCTATCTCCACGTTTTGGGACTTGCTACTTGAGATAGACCTCCAGAGAAATTTGGTTCTTGCTCCTAAACTACTTGCCACAATCTACTCTAATGTAGGTAAAAACCATTTAAGTATGCTTTTGGCATTTAATTTTTGTTGTGCAGTCTTTGACATTAAATCAGTGCCTTCTGCGGCTTGTGTAATAAATGTTTGCACCATTCTTACTTAAAATCATTCCATTGTGCCTAGCTTTGTAAATACTACTTATTGTTAAAATAAAAAATAATGGGGAATAACATACACTTTTTCAAGAATATTCCATGTTCAAAATTTCTTATTGTCACTTTCATCCAATTCAATTGATTAAAATCCATGTTTCACCAATTTCTCTCTTCTGCATTTTATAAAGTGTTCTTTTGAATCTCACCATATCCATCATGCACGTTTGTGATGGAGGGAAGAAAAATCAAACCCCTAACCTCCTTCGAACTATTCTTGACACCTACCAATGCGCCACAACTAAATTTAGTGTATGAAATTTAAAAACATAATTTTATCATTGACTGCAAACATGTGTGATCTTTAGGGTGGTCGGTTAGCATAGGCCTCTAACCTAGGCCATGCTAAGACAAATAACATTTAATTATGCCGAAAGAATATTCCATTTTATATAAGGGGGAAAGCTATCGCTTGGGTTTGACATGGTTGTACAACCATATCATTGAAA
This sequence comes from Taxus wallichiana var. yunnanensis, assembly GCA_018340775.1. Classification (NCBI taxonomy): domain Eukaryota; kingdom Viridiplantae; phylum Streptophyta; class Pinopsida; order Cupressales; family Taxaceae; genus Taxus; species Taxus wallichiana. The sequence continues at coordinate 958,047,958 of CM031235.1, forward strand.
AATTGAACATCCTAAGTACTTTTGAATCCATTGGCCAAGAAAATAGGGTTCGATATAATTACCCGAAAGTAGAGGATAAATTTGGCACTCATTTAGTAGTGTAATGGTCATCGTATAACAATATAATCAATATCAATTGTAGTGTTAAAAATAAAAGAGACCAATCACATGATTAGATACTCATCACAGCTGCAAGAATTTATTATTTTAAATTTTTATTTTTTGAAAATGTTGGGTGGTATTGCAGAGAAGTTTTTGGTTTTTATTGTTTAGATTTCATAGTCAAGTGTGTGGGGAAGAAAATTTTGTTTTTAAAACCGGTGGTAATGGTAAGCAAAATGGAGATATAACTACATTGTTGGGCATACATTTTCTAATGTTCAACATCATATAGTGTGTACATTTTCTCATGTTCGACATCATTATTGCTAGAAATGGTGCAACCTGGGAAATTAGTGATCTCAAATGGGCATACTCTCTAAATATCAACAAAATTCTAAATAAGGGGAAAAATTAACAAGTTCAATCTCAAGTACCACCATTTCTTCCACCAACGCCCCTTAAACAAGACTAAGGGATATTTTATGCATATAATTACTCCTGCATCTATTTAAGCATCACAAAATATAGTTAAATATAGTAAATAATGTTGATTACCTACTCAATCAAACATGTAAGGAAATAGGGGGAAGATAACACTTGTTATCGTCTTTATATATTGTCACTATATATGCCATCGTAATTTTGGCACAAAAAAACCTATCCAAAATCAAGTCGCATGATAGATATTTTAACTAAGTTTTGACACTTTTAACATAAAAAAAATAACACTAAATTTTTAAACTTAGAGTTATGAAGTAAATCATACCTTACCCATTTGTAATGACTGATATATTTCCCATGTTATGTTTCAATTCCATGATCCTATAGAGTTCTTCAACTATGAACTTCACCTACGTAACAAAATTTGCAATCATGTATTATCATTCCTACTAATTTATATTTAGTTTAAAGCTCTTTTAACATAGATAAAGTTTATACTAAGACATATTGATCTAAAGATATTTAATTGTTGAAATATTTAAATCTTAAAATATCCACTTTTATATTATAATCCTACGCTTATTACACCAAATCTCATTGGGAGAATTTAAGACCATCAAGAAATGAGCAATGGTGATTTTTTCAACAAGAAATGAAGGGTGCACATATAAAATTGTTGTAAACATTGTGGTTTGGATTTTCAATATCATTTGAGAGACTACCGATAGGGATTATGTAATGCCAAGTGGGGGGAGACCCTTCAACCACTTCGACCAGTATCCTTTATGACTACTCTACCTTCCTCGACTTCCTCGTGCCCTTGTCTACCGCGTCTTGGGGGAAGGAAACCCCTGTTTTGGGGAGTAGTTTGTTTAGTTTTAGTCCTGGTTTTGCTCAGTGCATTCTTCCCGGCCGCACTTCCCTGCATTTATTAAAATTTTGATTTGCAAATCTTTTGGCTGACTTCCGTGGTCTGCGTGCCCTTCTCTGTCCTGGATGCATGATTGTGTGGTGAAGGAACAGAATCTCTACTCTCTGTTTTCATGTCTGTTTGATGTGGGGGTTTGAACTCTGTGTGCTACTTTCTTCTTTGTTTTTTGTGTGTATCGAGCCTCTGATTTTTTTGTGTTGTTTGTGTCCGTTTGGGTTGAAGGATGTCTTGTGTCGTGTTCATGTCTCTTAGTTGTCTGCTGTTCTTTGATTTCCATTTCTTGCAGAGGGTGAAGAATAGTGTGGGAGCCGACCAATGGAGCAGATCGGTTATGGAGCCAGAATAGAACAAAGGCTTTGGATGGTCTCACAGCAAGTATCGGGAGCGAGACACTAATCGCCTCACTCTCACCTACTTCACCATCTCAGGCCTCGACATCCTCAATGCCCTCGATCAGGTGGAGACTGGTTCCTCGTGGAGGAGGGGCGTGGAAACCAGCTAGTGTAGCAGGCGTGTGTTGAATGGTGCAATGGTGTGCGAAATGCACATCTATGCTATGTTGTTTTTTGTTCATGTCGAATGCATCCTCAAATTCGGGATTCTACTTCAAGATATTTTTCAGAATCGATTAAGTGACAGTGAGATCATTTACCGGGAGACCCGATGAAATTTATTACTAGATTCTCTCTTGAAACCTTGCTTGTTCTACGATGTAACTCATGGAAGAGGATCTCATAGAGGTGGATCTATTTCATATCGAATAGTCATGAAGCACGGTTTGCTTTGCCAAGAGAACTTTTAGGAGATCGATGAAGGATAGAGGAATTAAAAGAAACTTGGTGTAGTTGGATTAAAGGCAATAAAAAGGTGCATGCTTTTGTGTAGGTGATGAGATCGCACCCACAGCACTGGGAGATCTATGCAATGTTGGAGAAAATGTCTTGGGAGATGAAGGTAGCAAGATATTGTTCAGATTCAGAAAATGTACTGAGAAAACAATAGTGTCATGGAATACAATGATTAGGGTATGCACAGAGTGGACATTATGAGGAAAGTTTAGATCTCTCTCAACAAATGCATCTGGCTGACACAAAACCCAACAATGTTACCTTTCAGAATCGTTCTTCCAAGTAATTTCTCACCGTCGAATTTGCATCGTGGGAGGAGATCCACGTCTTCATGCTAAGAAGTGGTTTTGATTTGTTATTATAGTAATGAATGCCCTTGTAGACATGTATTGCAAATGTGGGAATTTTAGAGTTTCACGCCGAGTATTTGAACAAATGCCTAAAAGTGATGTATTCTCATGGGGATGACCATGATTGCAGGTTATGGGATACGGGAAAAGGTGAGGATGCTAAGTCTAGGGACTGTTTTATGGTTATGGAGCTGTATGCAAGAGATTGTTCTTAGTTATAAAGCCATCTTATTTTGCTTGGTCTCGGACTAGGGCTGCTCCTAATATGAGAGCACCAAGGTTAGGAGGTCCAAATTAGAAGCAATCGGGATGCATATGGAGATGGTGGAGGTGTTTTGATGATTGACGAAGGATCAAGTTCAATTGCAAAAATGGGGCCTATGGTTCTAGGCTAATCTTGGGAGCGGTGTTGGGAGGATAATGGCAAGTATTTTAGACCACCCACCCCGGCCGTGAACTCCTACCGTGCCAACTGAAGATGTTCGATGGTTGGGCGCCCAACGAGCTTGAAGAAAATGGAATTACGCTTGGCTTCTTTGTTGCAGGCCCCTGCCCATCCCATCTTGTTATCAATCAAGGAGCTTAATCAGAACGATATTCTCTATACCATTGATTCTTATGTTGTTATTTAACTGATTCATTAAATAACTCTACTCTTCATATATATGTCTCGTGTGATGGTATGCTGTTTGGTTTCCACTTCCCTTGCTCGTTTGTGTTCTTTTTTTTGGCATTAGAAATGATTGCGCTGGTTGAAGCCTTTATATTGTTTTCTGGGTTTTAATAAATATTAGTTGGGTGAACTTTGTTCTTAAGACTAATAAAACAAAAGAGGTGGGGTTCCTGTAATGAAAATTCCCGAGTTCTTTGTGTTGGTCTCACGATTTGAATGTTTTATCAAACATTGTCGTTGGACTCAACTTTATAGTTCCTGTTTTGTTCTTATTCTTGTTTCGGTTCGAGATCTGTAGTTCTGGTTTATGTTGGGTATTTGTGAATTGGTGATTGAGTACTGCGAGTGCATTGTGTATAGGTGAATGGTGCTATTCCTGTCTCTATCCTTTTCTTTCATTTGTTTAGGTTCTAGTAACCCTTCCCGGTTGGCTTGGTGTGTGCTTAGCTTGACCGATTTTTGAATTGAGCCAAGTTGATATTACTTTCAACTAGGTTAGTTGCTTTTGTTATTTGTTTTGAATCGCTCGAAGAAATACTTTTATTCTTCGAGTGTCATGGTTGATCGTCATAAATTGATATCAATTCATGTTCACCGTTTGGAGATTGTTGTCTTTGGAATCACCTTCTCTCCCTTGGTGACTGTTGTATGTTTTGAGGAATGTAGTTGATCCTATGGAATGTCTTCTTTTGACGATACTCACATTTCTTTTGGATAGCTTAAAATGTCAGAGGAAATACTCTTTTCTTACCTTGATTTTGTTTCACACATGTTGGAGGATACGAGATCTACTTGATCATTAGTGAGGAAGTTTTCAAATCTTAAAATTGGGATGTTGGTTTTATGCGTAAGAAATTACTCTACGTTTTGCTCCGTAAAGATGCTTAAATTTCATTCTCCTGTGACTTAGAGGTTGGTGTGTTTGGAAACTCATTGGTTGACTGGTTTTTGTGATGATCGTTGTGATACGACCTCCTTGCTGTCATTGTAGTAGAATGGGTATGTATTGACCAGAAAGGTTTAAGTCAACTTGTTGTTGATGACAGATCCTTTGGAAGCTATGTATCCTGTGTTGTGTTCTTGTGAATGATTGAGTAACCCTCCTGTAAGATTTATAATGGTTATGTTTGGTCTTGCCAAGTTTGTCCTTTTTCTTAAGACATTCTCTTGATTAGAAGAAAGTTTAATAGAAGGATTGTTAGGATAGGATGTGACCCATACGAGGTCATTTTTGCATTTCATCCCTTTTCTTTCCAATTTATTTATTCGGTACTGACATAAAATTAACTGTTATAGGCACATCATCTTAATATTAATAAGTCATGTTGGTTTAGACATTCTCATGTCGATTGATTGTTTGGGATCTTCCTGTGGCATAGTGAATCCTTGGCTTGGTGAACTAACTTAAACAAATAGGGACAGATCACGTTTGAAATTAATTCTCTTCTTGTAATTGTTTTTGTTTCGAAATGTTATCTTGTTAAAATGATGGTCATTATTGTGATATGGGTGGAATTCACCATGTTGTTTGTTAACTTCTCCTATGAGAAAATGATAATTAAATAGAGTTAGTGCCTCCCTTTTTACTCAGACATTTTATGCTTTTGGACAACTCTTTAATTGCTCTTGTTTAGACTCTTGGATTATTTTTCATCTTCAACGGTGCTTTTCTTCCTTGAAACAGTTAGATAACAACATATTGTCTTAATGTTATAGCTTTTATCGTGCTCAGTTCTTGCGAACTGACATGTGCTAACAAATGTGCAGGAGGATTTCCTGAGTAGAAAAAAAAAAAAAGAGAGAGAAAAAGAAACACGTGTAGAAAGTGGATTCCAGCCTTCTTAGGAACTGCTGTTGTACGAATGTTTTTCTTTTGCTTTAAAACATTGGTATGGAAATTGTGGAGACTATTTAGAAGGCATTGCGTTATAATTTTGTATTGTTCTCATGTAGGTTGTTATCGTTTGAAAGTCAATTTGAGAAATATTATTGTCAATAAGATTAAATGAACTTGTTTTGACATGCGTATCCTTTGTTGAATTTTCACTTTTCAGAATATGATTTATCCTTGAATTGTCAACCTAATTATAATTATCTAAACTTGAATCAACTTACATCACTTTGGTTACCTTTGGTCATGTGTCGTTTGGTAGAGGACTATGTTTTGAACCTAGCAAAAAGAAAACAAGAGAAACAAATATACCTTGTGATCCCACGTAAACTAATCAACAATCTCTTATTGTGGTGAGTCCTTAGAACGGTCTTAAGGTGAAATCAATGATTAAATCTTGGAAGATAATAAAATTATAATAAATAGAAGGAACTTGATTAAGAAACTCTTCGATCTATCTTACACGTTGAAAATGTAAACAGTATACTTATGTCTATCTCTTCAAGTGAAGCCCAAGTGAAATCTTTAATATTTCTGGTTAGACTCTTGACCCCAATGAAACCTTATTAACAACTAATAAAATCTTAATGATGAATCCAAGATTTAGGCAGTCATGTACTGGAATAAAATAAAATAAAATAAAATTGACCGCTTGAAAAGATAAAACATATATGTTCAAAAGCACAATGTCGAAAACAAATTGATGAAGTTAAGAGCCTTGAGAAATTAACTGCCTCCTCACAAATGAATAAGTTAATCAAGTAAATGAAGTAACCTCTTACCATACAATAATTGGTTCACACTGTATATTAACATTAACAAGGTAGGAGAAAACTCTTCAAAGGAGACATGAACTTCAGATTCTCCTATCATGATTTCTCTGGGAAAAGTAAAGAATGTAAAAGCACTTACAGCTAAAACATGATTCTAAAGAAACCTTCTGTGGGAAAACCTTGTTGTAAAATTACATACTCTAGATGTACCATTGTGTCCTAAGTGTGTGCCTCATGTTAGTTGTAACCAGTGTGAGTCCGTGTTGTGGAAAGCATGTCTTTAGTTGATTGTATTCCCTAGAGAACTTGTGTAGTGTCGTATTATCTTCAAAATATATATATATATATATATCATGTCTTTTTCTTGTGTTGTTTGTGTGTGAATTTGTGGGTCGTTACATATTATGCCGCCACCTTTAAGTTGGGTAATGAAAATATTTTTATTAAGGCGTCATCTTTCTTCCTTGACAAGGAGACACATTCACATCGATATCCTAGGATTTCCTACGCCATCGATAAGGGGACTTTGTCTATGCCAAAGAAGAGGGACTTTGTTTGTTGTAAGGTGAAAAACACATAGTTTGAATTGTGTTATTAAATTTTTTGTGGAAGATATATTGCAAATTTTTCATGATTGGTCGTCATTGAATGTACCTTACAGTTGTGAGTTTCAATAACATTCAATGAGAAATAAAGTTTTCATAATGGATCAAAATTAAAAGATACAATTTGATGCTTTTATTAGTTGAAATATCTTTTTCAAATGGAAAATAAGAGGCTCCTTTCTCTCATTTGGCCAACTACTTGAAGGATTTGAATATCGATTACTTTATTACACCGAAATTTCTCATTTCCTTGCTTTCGATTTTAAAAATCATAATGGATTTTTCGGGGTTTTCTTATCTTCCTTTAAAATTCCTTTAGTGCGTCCTTGCTGCCTAATCCTTCAAGATTAATTTCAGCTATTAGCTTGCCATCTCAACACACGCTTCAAGGTGTGCTTCACGTACATCATTCATATCTACAAAATCTACATGCCTCATAGCTAGATCAAACAATATTATTTTTTCCGAGAGCTTTATAGAAACCCTAATCACATTTTTGTATGAAATCCTTTCCCTTGGGTTTTAGGTCCAACCGACATATCCTTGTCTCTAAATTATCCATTAAAACATGTGAGTGTATACTCCTTGCAAGGGTGTTTTTACCAACTCATGGAGTAGGCATGGGACATGTAGGTATTTACTTCTAGGGTGTCCTTCACCTACATTTTCCACATGTGTAAAAACTATGTGTCTCATGGCTAGAGATCATAAACATTGTTCTTTTCTATTAAAGCTACATAAAAATCCTTGTCCCTACTTTGTAAGAAACCTCTAATTACAATTACGAATAGAACCCTTTTTGCATTTGTGTATATAAAGTAGAGAACAAAACATATATTATTTGGGTAGGAATGATCTAAATTGAGGAATAGATGTGGGACATTAAAGAACTTAATTCCTATAGTTTTGCAAAGTCATGGAATAGTTCGAGACATGCGGTATTTATCTCCCATGTTTTTATTTTAAAATATCTCTTTTGAATGAGAAATACAATACACCTTTTGTTCATATGTCTATCCGTTAGAGTGGCTCAGTTATAAATGCGTAGTCAAGAATCACCTATTCCCCTAAACATAATCAATCTTGAAACTAAATAAAAATGTTTTTGCGTTGTCCTCATTATTTTAAATTTTCGTCCATTTAAATGTAAAATATAGTGCCCACTTCCCTTTGACACCTTTTGATACATATCATGATACTCATTTGATCATATTATAGACATGATTATGGACTTTATTATAATATAATGTTAGATGTTAGATCATGGATTATTGTTGACCTTGATTGAGTTATGATGCATGATGATTATTAGAGACATTTTATATACGATAATGATATGTTGTTTGACATGGTTATATTATGGATGTTGTTCGGACATGTGATATTTGGATATTGTGAGTAGACCTAGAAATGGAAATTATTTGATGATGATATAGTTGTTGAGTAAAAATGTAAATGAGCTTGTTGGTTGCTTGGATGTTGTGATTCATATATCTAGATGATTTTGGAGTTTTATTTATATTACTTGCGATGTTTTGATATGGACACAAGGCCGAGGAGGAGGTATTTTTGTTTTTAGGTTAAAATATCACAACAAACATTGGGAGATTAGAGACCAACCACATTGGAATTCAAGATGAATTCAACAAGGTCACCATGACAAATTGTATTTGTTTTTGTGTTTGATTGTGTTAGGGATTCCCATGGGGGATCACCTATAAATGTGACCAAGGGTTATGTGTATGTATTTATTAGGTTTCTTTTATTGATGTATGTGTTTATTAAGTGATGTGTTTATCCCTTTTATTTAAATAAATTATGGTATATATTGTGAGTAATCATATTGTTAAAATAAATTAATCAAATTGGGACATAAGAAAGTAATTAATGGAGTGGTTGACTCTGTATTAAATGTTGTAATATTTGTGTAAGAGATATGTAAGTAAAATTTGGAGTATGAAACACCTCATCTTCTTTGGAATTCTAAATTGTCCTTGGAAACTAACTTTGGAGGCTTGTGGGACAAGTTAAACTTGTCCCATACCTCTTAATTTGCATACCAACCTTACATATGGTTGAAGAGTTTAAATCTAGCTTTCATTATGCATTTTTGTAAGCCTAGCTGAATGTTTTAATTACACTTCTTGCTTGAAATTAAGTTCGAGTCCTTTGAGATATGGGCTTGATTTGAGTGTGTAAGTAATCTCTGTCATATTATTCACCTACTTATTTATTGTGTCTTGAGATTGAAGTTGAATTTTGGGTTGGGGTTGAGGATGTGTGATGTGGCATCCTACATGGATCCACCTCATCCTCTTCCCTTCCCTCTTCTATAAATTCGAATTGCTTGCCATTTTTAGTGACTTGATTTCAGAAACTCCTTTTGGGGTGAATTATTTTGCTATTTTGGATTTCTTTCTTTGGAGAAGTTTTTTTGAAGATTGTTGCATGCTTGTGCTTGGCTGATTTGGATTGCTTGCATTTGGTTAAAGCTTGCTATTTTGGAACTTGGAACAACTCCATCATGGAGAGGTAGGAGCTTGGCTTTTGTAATGCTTCCTTTCTTTTTATTCCTCCCAAGGTCCACTAGCACATAATTTAAGAAATATGAGGAGTTAGGAGGACTTATTTATATCATTGGAAAGGTGAGTAATTTTGTTATCTAATGGGAATGTTTTTGAGAAGTTTTGAGTGCATTAATTTTGAGAAAAATCAAAGATGAATCTTTAAATCTAGTACGAGAGGGTATAGTGAAAAATTACCCTCTTAACCTAAATGGTTATTTTAACCCTATGTTTTGACCTTGAGAATTTTAATAATTGTTGTAATGGGAAAACTATAATCTATTCACTATAATTGGCCTTTAATTTTGTTTGTGACAACTATTGTCTTGTAGCTTGGTTTTAGACACTTTTAAACAAAAAAAATTATTCCATAATTTTTCTAACTAATCCTAGGTTGTTCTTGAGTCTCAAGTGGGTTGTTTTAGCGAGCGTTACCCTTGGTATCGGAGAAGTGGTTCAAAAGCTTGGGCCATTGAGCACACTAGAAAACTTGAGACATGAACTTTAAACTAGCACACTTATAAATCTAGAGAACAACCTTGTTGAAGTTGCATACTTAGTAAACATGGACAAAAACTAAATAAAACATAAAAAGAAGAAAAAACTCTCACCTTGGTCTATGCGGGAGGCGCGAGATGGGACGGGGTATTTTCACATAGACTTAGGATTGCCACAAATGGATCATGTTGTAGAAAACATCCTACAACAAATTTTACAGACACTCAGGATGTTAATGCCACCCTTACGCGAAGGGTCCATCGGATCATGTTCTACTAGACATGATAGAGAGCCATTAAATGAGGCTCGAGCACATTCTCAACATAGTGATGATCAAAGAAAGTAGAGAACTACCATGTGGAGTCAGCTAGAGTAAAGTCACCGTAGAGGGGGACGGGGAGACTAGGTTTCGGGACACATAGATAGGTCTCGAGATCCTAGGCTTAGGGATGAGCATGCGAGAGAGGCCTAAGGGTCGCGCCAAATAACAGTTGAGACCATATCGAGGAGATCACGAAGCTACACCAACTCATTATTCAGTGCAGTAGGTGGATTTCAGAACAGGCCCTCCCCTTCTCCAGCTATCATCTCTCCTCCATATATCCCTTTCCCTCCCCCAACCACTACTATACCCTCATTTTAACCTTTTTGTTATTCCAATAATCTGTAGCACCTACATTCATCCTCTTTTTAGCTCTAAGAATCTTATCCCCTACCTCCAACCTTAATTTTCTTCCTCTCCTCTTTTTCCTCTTCCCCTCCCCTTCTCCAACCATCCTCTCCACCTCTAAATACACCACCCTACCTCAAACATCTTCTTCTTCCATCCCTCACCCTCTTCCCTCTAACCCTCTTTTTTTCCTTCCTTCACCAATACTTATCTTCCATTGCTCAAAGACTCTAGCCCCTACCTCCATCCTTCTTTTCTCTATTTCCTCTAACAACACCTCCCCACCTCCAAACATATTCTTCTTCCATCCCTCCCCTCTTCCCTCTAACCCTCTTTTTTCCTTCCTTTACAATACTTATCTTCCGTTCCTCCAAGAATCCTAGTCCCTACCTCCATCCTTATCTTTATTCCATTCTTTTATCTATTCTCTCTTATCACCTTTTTCCCTTCTCAACCATTCCTCCTCTTGCATCACACCAAAATATCCCTATCTCTATTCATACTCCTCTTCTTCCATTCCTCCCTCTATTCACTCTATCCCCCTTCCATCCTTCCTCCAACATTCCTCCTCTTTCGTCACTCCAAGACTCTTATCCCTTACCTCTAACCTTCTTCTTCCTCTCCTCTTCTTCTTCTATTTCTTGTCTTCCCTCCCCTTCTATATCCATCCTCTCTCATCCATACATCCCTTTACCTCTCCCAACCACTACTCTACCCTCATTTTAATGTTTCTCTACCTCTACCCTCTATTCCCCCTCCATCCTTCCTCCAACATTCATCCTCTTTTGTCGCTCCAAGACTCCTATCCCTACCTCCAACCTTCATCTTCTTCCTCTCCTCTTCTTCCTCTTCCCCTCCCCATCTCCAACCATCTGTCTCCTCCATAAATCCCTTTCCCTCCACCACTACTCTACCCTCATGTTAAACTTTCTCTTCCTCTACCCTCTAACCCCACTTCATCCTTCCACCACCATTCCTCATCATCTGTCACTCAAAGACTCCTATCCTCTACCTCTATTCATCTTCTTCCATTCCTCCCTCTAGTCTGTCTAACCATGCTTTTTTTTTTTTCCTCCACTATTCTTCCTCTTTTGTCATTTCAAAACTCCAATCCCCTACCTCCATTCTTCTTCTACTTCCTTTCCTCCCTCTATTCCCTCTAACCGCCTTCATCCTTCCTTCACCATTCTTCCCCTTTGTTCACTCCAAAAATCATATCCTCTACCTCCAACCTTCTTCTTCGATTCATCTTGTTCCTCTCATCTTCTTTTTCTTACATTCCTCCTCTTCCCCTCTCCTTCTCCAACCCTCATCTCTCCTCCATACCTCCCTTTCCATCCCTCCAACACAACTCCACCCTCTTTATAACCTTTCTTCTTCGCCCTCACTCCAACCTTGTTCTTCTTTGATTCCTCTTCTTCCTCTCCTCTTCTTCTTCCATCCCTCCTCTTCATCCTCTCCTCCTCTGTTTCTTCCATCCCTCTTCTTCTTCATCTCCCTCTCTTCTTCTCCCAACCCTCTTCTTCATCCGTTCCTCCTCTATTCCCTCTAACCCCTTCATCCTTCCTCCACTATTCCTCCTCTTCATTCATTCAAAAATCCTATCCCACACTTTGAGCCTTCTTCTTCTTCAATTCATGTTCTTCCTCTTATCTTCTTCTCCTTCCATTCCGCATCTTCTTCCTCTCTCCTTCCCCAACCCTCATCTCTGCTCCATACCTCCCTTTTCGTCCCTCCAACACAACTCCACCCTTTTTATAACCTGTCTTATTCTCCCCTCACTCCAACCTTGTTCTTCTTTGATTCCTCTTCTTGTTCCAACTCTCTCGATTCTTCCGTCCCTCCTCTTCTTCTTCTCCTTCTCTTCTTCTTGACCCTCCTCTTCTTCATCCACTCATCCGTCTATTCCCTCTAACCCCATCATCCTTCCTCCACTATTCCTCCTCTTCGTTCACTCTAAAATCCTATCCCATACTTCCAACCTTCTTCTTATTCAATTAATGTTCTTCCTCTCATCTTCTTCTTCTTCCATTCCTCCTCTTTCCCTCACCTTTCCATCCCTCCAACACAACTCCACCATCTTTATAACCTCTCTTCCTCTCTCTCTTCAACTGTTTTTTATTCAATTACTTGTCTTCCTCTCCTTTTCTTATTCTTCCATTGCACCTCTTCCCCCACTTTATCAACCCTCCTCTATCCTATTTCCTCCCTCAACACTACTCTACCCTTTTTTTATCCTTTCTTCTTCTGGTCCTTCCTCCACAATTCCTCATCTTCCGTCACTCCAAGAGTCTTATCCCCTAAGTTCATTATTATTCTTCAATTCATCCCTCTATCTCGTCTAACCACCCTTCCTTCATTGCTCCAAGACTACGTTTCCCTACATCTATTCTTCTTCTTCTTCTTCCATTCCTACCTATATTCCCTCTAATCCCCCTTCATCCTTCCTTCACCATTCCTCCTCTTCCTTCACTCCAAAAATTGTATCCCCTACTTCCAACCTTCTTATTCTTCGATTCTTCTTCTTCCTCTCCTCTTCTTCTTCTCCCATTCATACTCTTTCACTCCCCTTCTCTAACCCTCGTCTCTCCTCCATACCTCCTTTTCATATCTCAACACAACTTCGCCCTTTTAAAACTTCACTACCTCTCCCCTCACGCCAACCTTGTTCTTCTTTAATTCCTTTTGTTTTTATCCTCCTCTTCACCTCCCTCCAACCATCTTCTTCCATTTCTCCTCTTCTCCTACATACCTCCTTTTCCTCCCTCCAACACTACTAGACCCTATCTTTAACCTTTCTCTTTCTCTTCCCTATCACACTTCATTTTCCTTCCTTCACCATTCATCATGTCCCTCCTCCATTTCCTCTCCTTCCTCTAAACTTATTCTTCTTCCCTTCCTCCACATTTTACCTTGAACCCTTTTTTGACCTTCGTCCACCATTCCTCCTCCTCCCACCATCCTTATACTCTTCCTCTACCTACCTCCTCCAACTTTATCCTTATTTCATTCATCTGCTTCTTCCGTCTAAGCCTCTACCATTCCTCCTCATCCCTCCCTCAAACTTTATTATTCTTTCATTTATCTATATCTTCCCTCTAACCCTCCTTTTTCCTTCATGTACCTTTCTCTTTCTCTTACCTATCACACTTCTTTTTCCTTCCTCCACCATTCATCATGTCCCTTCTATTTTCTCTCCTTCCTCCCTAGTTGTCCTTCTTCCACCATTCCTCATTTTCCCTCCTTCTTCCAACTTCATTATTTTTTCATTCATCAACTTCTTCCATCTAACCCTCCTTTTCCTTCCTCTACCATTTCTACTCTTCTTCTTCCCTCCCTCCTCCAAGTTTATTCTTCTTTCGTTCATCTTATTCTTCGGTCTAACCCTCCTTTGTCCTTCCTCTACCATACCTCCTTTTCATCTCTCCAACACAACTCCACCCTCTTTAAAACATAAATACCTCTCCCCTAACTCCATCTTTGTTCTTCATTCATTCCTCTTCTTCCATTTCTCCTCTTATCCTCCCCTCCTCCAACCCTCCTCTCTCCTCCATACCTCTCTTTCCCTCCCTCCAACACTACTAGACCATCTTCTTAGCCTTTCTCTTTCTCTTCCTATCACACTTCATTTTCCTTCCTACACCATTCATCATGTCCCTCATCTATTTCCTCTCCTTCCTCTAAACTTATTCTTTTTCTCTTCCTCCCCATTTTACCTCCAACCCTCCTTTTTCTTTCCTCCACCATTCATCCTCTTCCCATCCTCCTGCAACTTTATTCTTCTTTCATTGATCCTCTTCTTCTTTCCTTCCTCTACCTTTCTCTTTCTCTTACCTATCACACATCTTTTTCCTTCCTCTGCCATTCAACATCTCCCTCCTTCATTTTCTCTCCTTCCTCTAAACTTATTCTACTTCCCTTCCTCCTCCTTTGTCTCAGTCCTCCATCATTCCTCATCTTCCCACCATCCTTCTACTCTTATTCTTCCCTCCTACCTACAAATTTATTCTTCTTTCATTCATCCTCTTCTTCTATCTAACCCTTCATTCATTCATTCGTCCCCTTCCCTACCTCCGCTCTCTCTCCCTCTCTATCTATCTCCCTCCCTTTCTCTCTCCCTCTTCCGCTACCTATGCTCTCCCCCTCACGCTCCCTCCACTCTCCCTCTCCCTCTGCTCTCTCCCTCCTTCCCTCCCCATCCCTCCTCCTCTCCCTCCTCCCCTCTCGCTCTCCCTTCCGTCTCCCTCTTCATCTCTCTCCATGTCCCTCTCAAGACCCTCTACCTCTCCCTCTCCCTCTCCCACCTCTCTTTGTCTCTCTCCATGTCCCTCTCTCCTCCCTCTCTTTCCCATTATATTACTCTCACTTCCACTCCTTCACTCTCCCTCTCCCACTCTCCCTCCCCCACTCTCTCGCTTCTACCCCCTCCCCCTCCCCTCCATCTCTCCCTCCACTCTACCTCTCCAGCTCGCTCTAACTCTCCTCCCACTCCCTCTCCCTCCCGTTCCCATCCCCCTCTACCTCTCCCTATATGCTCTCTCTCTCTCCCCACTCTCCCTCCCCCTACTCTATCATCCTCCTCCCTCCCCTCCCCTCCATCTCTCCCTCCACTCTCCCTCTCCCTCTCCTCCCGCTCCTCTCTCTAACTCTCTCCCTCCCCTCCCCCTCTTGCTCTCCCTCTCCCCCACTCTCTCTCTAGCTCTCCCTCTCCTTGTGCTCACCCTCTTCCCCACTCTTTCCTGTCTGCTCTCCCCCTTTCTCCCTCTCCTCTACTCTCTCTCCTCCTCTACCCATCCCCACTCTCTTCCTCCCCCTTACCCTACCCCTCTCCTCTCCATCTCTCTCTTCCTCTTCTCTCTCTCTCCCACTCTCCCTCCCCCTCTCCCTCCTGCTCTCTCTCCATGCCTTCTCTGCCTCCCCCTCTCGCTCCACCTCTCCGCTTCCTCTGCTCCCCTCTCCTACTTTGTCTTCTCTCCTCTCCCCCACTCTCCCTCTCCCTCCGCTCTCCTCTCCTCCCTACCCCAAACCCTCTCTCCCTCCTCTCTCTCCCTCCCTCCCCTCTCACTCCCATGTTCCTGCTCCCCGCATTCTCCCTCTCCCACTTGCTCCACTCCCCCTCTCCCTCTCCCTCCACTCTCTGCCACACTCCCTCGGTCTCCATCCCTCCCGCTCCCTCCGCTCCCTCCACTCCCCCTCTCTCCCTCTCCCTCGACTCTCTCGCTACTCTCCCTCCAGTCTCCCACTCTCCCACACCCTCTCACTCCCTCCGTTATCCCTCTCCCTCTCCCCAAGCTCCTTCACTCCCTCTTCATCTCCCTCCCACCATGCCCTCCACTCTCACTCCCCACTCTATCCCCTCCCCTATCTCCCACCCTCCCCTCACTCTCTTGCACCCCCCCTCCCCCTCTATCTCAAGCCCTCCACTCTCTCTCTCTCTCTCAGCTCACTCTCCCTTTCCTCCTGCTCCCTCTCTCAACTCTCTCCCTTCCCCTCCCTCTCCCCCTCCCTCCCCCTCCCTCTCTCCCTCTACACTCTCCCTCTCTTTCTACCTGCTCTCTCATGATCCCCACCCCCTCCCCCTCCATCTCATTCAACTCTCACTCTCCCACTCACTTTCCCTCTCCTCCCACTCCTCTCTCTAACTCTCTCCTCCCACTCCTGCTCCCCCTCTTGCTCTCCCTCTCCCTCTCCCTCTCCACTCTCCCTCTCCCCACTCTATCTTTTTCTCTCCCCCGCTCTCCACTCTCCCCTCCTCTCCCTCCTACTCTCTCTCCCTCCCCCACTCTCTCCCTCCCCTCACCATACCCCCCCTCTCTCTCTCTCATCTCTCTCTCTCTTCCTCCGCTCTCTCTCTCCCACTCTTCCTCCCCCTCTCCCTCCTCTCGCTCCACCTCTCCCGCTTCCTCTACTCCTCTCCCTCTCCTACTTCCTCCACTCTCCATCCCTGTCCCCCTCCCTCCCTACCCCGATCCCCCTCTCCCACCCACTCTCTTTACCTCCCTCCCCCTCTCACTCCCACGTTCTGCTCCCCCACTCTCATTTATCCCACTTCCTCCACTCCCCCTCTCCCTCCTCTCTCTCTCCTCCCCCTCACCATGCCCCCTCTCCCTCTCCATCTCTCTCTTCCTCCACTCTCTCTCTCCCACTCTACCTCCCCTCTCCCTCTCGGTCCACCTCTCCCGCTTCCTCTGCTCCCCCTCTCCCTCTCCTACTTCCTCCACTCTCCCTCACCCCCACTCTCTCATCTCCCTCTTCATACACTCTCCCTCTCCCTCCGCTCTCCCTCCCTCTCCCCCTCCCTCCCTACCCTACGCTAATCCCCCTCTCCCTCCCGCTCTCTCTCCCTCCCTCACCCTCTCACTCCCACATTCTGCTCCCCCAATCTCGCTATCCCACTTCCTCCACTCCCCCTCTCTCCTATCCCTCCACACTCCCTCAGTCTCCTCTCTCCCACTCCCTCCACTCCCCCTCTTTACCTCTCCCTCCACTCTCACCGCATTCCCTCAAGTCTCCCTCTCTCTCGCTCCCTCTCCCTCTCCCTCTCCCCCTCATCATCTCCCTCCCCCACTCCCTCTACTCTCCCTCCCGCACTCTATCCACCTCCCCCTATCTCCCTCTCCCTCCGCTCTCCCTCTCCCCGCTCTATTTTTCCCTCCCGGTCTCCATCCCCTGACTCTCTCTCTCTCTCCCCACTCTCACTCCATCCTCTCTCCTTCCCCAACTCTCTCCCTACCCAAATCTCCCTCCCCCTCTCTGTCTCATTCCCTCCGCTTTCCCCCTTCCCCCTCCCTCTCCCTCTCCCTCGCTCTCCCTCTCCACCCGCTCTTTCTTTCTCGCTCTCTCCCTCTCGCTTTCCCTCTCCCATGACTCTCTCCCCACACTCCCTTCTCTCCCTTTCCCTCCCCCATCTTATACTTCCATTTCTCCTCTTCAACTCCCTCCTTCAACCCTCCTCTCTCCTTCGTACCTCCCATTTCCTCCCTCCAACACTACTAGACCATCTTTTTAACCTTTCTCTTTCTCTTCCTTATCACACTTCTTTTTCCTTCCTCCATCATCCATCTTGTCCCTCCTCCATTTCCTCTCCTTCCTATAAACTTATTTTTCTTCCTTCCTTCCCCTTTTACCTCTAACCCTCTTTTGTCCTTCCTCCACAATTAATCCTCTTCCCACCATCCTTCTACACTTCCTCCCCTCCCCCTCCATCTCTCCCTCCACTCTCCCTCTCGGCTCGCTCTCACTCTCCTCCGCTCCCTCTCTAAAACACTCTCCCTCCCCATCCCCGTCACCCTCCCTCCCCGCTCTCCCTCTCCCCACTCTCTCGCCTCCCCCTCCCCTCCCCCTCCCCCTCCATCTCTCCCTCCACTCTCCCTCTCCGCTCCCTCTCTCTAACTCTCTCCCTTCCTCCCCCTCTTGCTCTCCCTCTCCCCCACTCTCTCTGGCTCTCCCTCTACCCACTGCTCTCCCTCTTCTCCACTCTATCTTTGTCCGCTCTCCCCCGCTCTCTCTCTCTCTCCCCCTCCCCCTCTCCCTCTTGCTCTCTCTCCCTCCCCCTACCCCTCCCCACTCTCTCTCCCCTACCCCTCCCCACTCTCTTCCTCCCCCTCACCCTACCCCTCTCTTCCTCCGCTCTCTCTCTCACTCTCCCTCCCCTCTCCCTCCCTCTCCCTCTTGCTCCACCTATCCCTCTCCCTCCGGTCTCCTCTCTCCTCTGGTCTCCCTCTCCCTCTTGCTCCACCTATCCCGCTTCCTCTGCTGCCCCTCTCCCTCTCCTGCTTCCTCCGCTCTCCTCTCTCTTGGTCTCCCTCCCTCTCCCCCTCCCTTCCTACCCCAATCCACCTCTCCCTCCTGCTCTCTCTCTCTCCCTCCCTCCCCCTCGCTCCCACGTTCCTACTCCCCCACTCTCCCTCTCCCACTTTCTCCACTCCCCCTCTACCTCTCCCTCCACTCTCTCACCACCTCCCTCCACTCCCCCTCTCTCCCTCTTCATCCGCTCTCTCGCCACTCTCCCTCCATTCTCCATATATCCGCTCCCTCTCACTCCCTCCGTTATCCATGTTCCCAAGCTCCCTCTCTCCCTCCATCCCCCGCTCTCTATCCCCCTCACTTCCTATCTCCCGCCCTCCCCTACCCCTCCATCTCAGCCTCCCTCTCTCTCTCTCCAAATCACTCTCACTTTCCTCCGCTCCCTCTCTCCGATTCTCTCCTCCTCCTCCCCCCTCCCCATTGCCTCTATCTCTCCCTCTACGCTCTCCCTCTCCCCTCCCCCTCCATCTCTCATTCCACTCTCTCCCACTTTCTTTCCCTCTCCTCCCACTCGCTCTCTCTTAACTCTCTCCCTCCGTTCCGGCTCCCCCTCTTGCTCTTCTTCTCCCTCCACTCTCTCTCACTCTCCCTCTCCCCCGCTCTCCCTCTCCCCACTCTATCTCTATCCGCTTTTCCCCGCTCTCTATCTCTCCCTCTGCCCTCTCCTCCGATCTCTCTCCCTTCCCCACTCTCTCCCTCCCCCTCACCATACCCCTCTCTCTCTTCCTCTGCACTCTCTCCCGATCTCCCTCCCCGCTCGCTCAGGCGTTCTTGCTCCCCCACTCTCCCTCCCTCCCTCTCCCTCTCTCATCTCTCTCTTCCTCCACTCTCTCTCTCCCACTCTCCCTCCCCCTCTCACTCAGACCTTTCCCTTCCTCTACTCCCCCTCTCCCCACTCTCTCCTCTCCCTCCCCTTTCCGCTTCCTCTGCTCCTCTCCCTATCCACTTCCTCCACTCTCCCTCTCTCCCTCTCCCTCTGCTCTCCCTCCTCTCTACCCTCCCCGTCCCTCCCACGTTCTCTGCCCCCACTCTCGCATGATCCCACTTCCTCCACTCCCTCTCTATCCCACTTCCTCCACTCTCTCGCTTGGACTCCCTCCAGTCTCCTCTCTCCCTCTCTCTCGCTCCCTCTGTTTTCCCTCTCCCTCTAACCAAGCTCCCTCTCCCCCTCATCATCTCCCTCCCCCTGCTCTATCCCCCTCCCTCGCTCTCCCTCTCCCAGTCTCTCTCTCATTCCCTCCACTCTCCCCATCCCTCTCCCCTCACTCCCTCTTTCTCACTCTCTCCCTATCGCTTTCCCTCTACCTCTCCCCCACTCCCTTCTCTCTTCCTCTCCCCACTCTCTTTCCATCCCCATCTTCTTCCATTTCCCCTCCTTGACCCTCCTCTCTCCTTCGTACCTCCCTTTTCCTCCCTCCAACACTACTAGACCATCTTTTAACCTTTCTCTTTCTCTTCCCTATCACACTTATTTTTCCTTCCTCCACCATTCATCTTGTCCCTCCTCCATTTCCTCAACTTCCTCTAAACTTATTCTTCTTCCCTTCCTCCCCCTTTTACCTCTAACCCTCCTTTGTCCTTCCTCCACCATTAATCCTCTTCCCACCATCCTTCTACTCTTCCTCTTCCCTCCCTCCTCAAACTTTATTGTTCTTTCATTCATCTTCTTCTTCTGTCTAACCCTCCTTTGTCCTTCCTCAACTATTCCTCCTCTTCCCAACATGCTTCTACTCTTCCTCTTCCTCTTCTTCTATCCTTCCTCTGCCTTTCTCTTTCTCTTCCCTATCACACTTATTTTCCTTCCTCTGTCATTCATCATCTCCCTCCTCCATTTTCTCTTCTTCCTCTAAACTTATTCTTCTTCCCACCATCCATGTACTCTTCCTCTTCCTCTGTCTAACCCTCCTTTGTCTTCCTCAACTATTCCTCCTCTTCCCAACATGCTTCTACTCTTCCTCTTCCTCTTCTTGTCCTTCCTCTGCCTTTCTCTTTCTCTTCCTATCACACTTCTTTTTCCTTCCTCCGCCATTCATCATCTCCCTCCTCCGTTTTCTCTCCTTCCTCTAAACTTATTCTTCTTCCTTCCTCCATCATTCCTCATCTTCCCACCATCCATGTACTCTTCCTCTTCCCTCTAACACTCCTTTGTGCTTACTCTACCATTCCTCCTCTTCCATTTGTCTAACCCACCTAATCCCTTTGTCCCACCATTTCCTTCCAACCCTCAATCATTTTCCCTCACACCCCCAAATAAAATATAACTATTAAAGTCATAAAAATAGTTCTACTTAAATTTTATCAAAAACAAATGTAACTATTTGAATTCATGAATAATAATTAAATTATTCGTTTTGCAAAAGCCACAAAATACCAATACAAAATACCATTTATTATTATATTATTGAAAATTTACTATAAAAAGAAAATACTATTTTAAAGCACAAAATAAAATAGCTATACCATTTATTACTCTCACTATTAAAAAAATTAGAAATATTTTAAAAAACTTAATAACAACACAAACCCACCCCTTGAAGATGTCCATGACCATCTTCAAGAGATTTGGAGGCCATTTCGACCCCCATCAAAACAATATTTCATTTATATATTTAGAAAATAATGTCACAATGCATTGACAATTCATCACGGCTCTAGCCAAATGTTACAAATTGTAGAGCTCTTAACAACGGTTTAAAATCTCGATAAAGAAGCGGGCATGTACTGCCTTTTTTTGAAAAGACTTATTGAAGTAGTGCGAGGATAATACGGCTCTTATATTCTCCATCGAGCTCTCTCAATCTCACAAATTTAAAGTGTTTCCCCCTAAAATTGGGAGGTCTTCTTCTTCCAAAGTCACAAATGTCAAATTATAAAATTAAAAGCATACTGAAAACATACTAAAAGGTAAGGAATTAAATTACTTGCTAAAATATTTCCACGCTTGACTTTATAAACTCAAACAACCTTTGTTTACTTCTCCTAAAAAACCCACGATGGAAGATATTTGTCTTGTGATTATTAGCTTTAATTTCATATGAAAATGCATGCAATCATTATTTATTAAAAAAGTACTTTACCTTTCCCTAAGAAAAATATTGTAACATTTAGACTCGAGACATAAAATAAACGCATAATACACCTAAGAAAATAAACAAAGATTCGGATAAACACGCATAGAATCTTCTGCTTTTGGGAGTAATCAAGGCATTTTGGAGATGATCCAAAATGCCTTTGAAAAGGATAATAGAATTTCAATCTAGGATGTAAAACTATCGGACTCATAATTAGCATCGAGGCAATATTAGATCTAAAACTATCGAGTCATAATTAGTATTAGCATCTAGGTATAATCATCATCGAAAAAATCACAACATAGATATTTCATTGTCAAGCCTTCTGACATGTAATATAAAAGAAAGAATTAGATAACGATCTGATAAAAGTCAATATTCAAAGGTTAAAATTTTCCCTGAAGAGCTGTACTAAGCCTCGCCACTTGAAAATGATAACGGAATTTTCAGTTGTGTATGAATTAGAAAAGCTACACGTGTGATCTATTTATGATATTTGGAATCTTCTAAATTTTGTTTACCATGATCCATTATCCATTTTCATTCAAAACAATTCCGATAAAGCAAGAAAATAGCTCATAGAATCTAATACGGACATACAATATACATTTCGGAGTTCTGCAGAGTTTATCTACGATTTGATTGTAAAAACTAAAACCCCTAGTTTCTTTTATTGAAATCCTTGATTAGATTGTGTCGAAAAACATCCAAACAAAGCGAAAAGGCAGCTCTGATTTTCCAACATACACCATCAAATATTGTACTTACTGACATGTATGATTTACCTGCCCACTTTGCGTAATGGAAATACCCAACAGGCCATGCCAAAAGAATGTTTTGAAATTGGGTGTCGGATCTCGTATGTACCCTGGAGCTTGTGAGGCAAAGCAATCCAAACTTCTCAAAAAATGCTTGAGTATCGCATCCTCTTGAGGAGACCATGCTCCTCTCTTCACTCCAAAAGCCAATCCTAATACATAGAAAAATAGCAGAGGCAAAGCTTTTATGAGACATTTTAAACTCAAAAAACTACAAAATGGGCACATGCAGGACGTAGTCATGTAATGTATCAATGTAAGCTGTGCCAAAACGGGGGTAGGCGGTGCGTAATGTACGGACCACAAAAGGTTTTCAATTGAAACAAATAGCATTGGTCATATGACATGCCACAACAATGGGCGAGAGGGTTACCCATTTGACATACAAACAACCGACAAGTTCGATAAATGCACTAAAATAGAATCAACCGAGAAAATGCCTATCAATGGAACCATCAAAGAGCTCGAGAACCCCTGAAGAGATACTTATTTGCTTGAGTTGGGTATATGTTATAATTCTCTCATAAATCATGCCCGAGATAAGCATTTTGATAGCTCCTACACATCATCATCACAAACCCAATCACGATCCTCCTTTAAATTAATTAACATAAATTTGCGACATTAAACCATGAAACCTATAGGCAGGACCCAATTTACGAAAGCGAAGAAAAATCCGGTGGTTGACAAAAGATCCGTGACCCATTGAATGTTTCACGCCGATTAGAAGAGGGCAATCCGGTGGAAGAGGAATTGCAAGGCTTCCGAATGCAAATAGGCTCCTCCATTGACTCATTCTTACGCCGATACCATTAAAATAGCGTAATCATACGAATCGCAATCGCATTATGACAATCGCCACCACTTAGGCAATTGGGTGAAGTAAATCGGGGTCGGATACGGCTGGAGTTGAAGAGGACTTGAGAGGAAAAGGGCTCCAAAATGCAAGCGGTGTGCTCCCCACGCCAAAACCAAAAAATTAAAATGATATAAAGCGGGGACAGATCCACAATAACAAAGCCATTTGAATTTATCGATTTCAGGACCATCATCATCGATTCGACAATACTGGAATGAAGTAAATACCAGATGCTTGATCGAAGGTTCCTCATTTCGCCGTTCGGTTATATATCAGCGGGTAGCGATGATTAGAACGCATGCCTTCCTTTACTGCAATACAGTGCATTCAAAACCGAGAATATATGAAGAAAATATTAATGGTTAACAAATCGGAGTTCGGTTGTGTATTAGTAGCAGGAAAACCTATCCACACAAGTGACAAGTGAAACATACATCTTATCTTGGAAGATGAGTGAGAAAAAAATACCAACAAATCGTAAGCGTAGGCTTGAGTGGACTGATGGAAATACGTTCAAGCCTCGCATCATTTGGAGTTTCGGGGGCTTCAAAATGCTAATATAGAAATAATATATAGCGACTCGGCCATCTGAATTTATCCGATTTCTGACGGATATTATCATTACGATTGCATAGTTGCGAGGCACGTAACAGCAGTCTATTGCTTTTAGCGGAGTTGTTGAATGGAAAGGACCGTTGAATTCTATTATTCCATTGAGAGAGTTCTGAGGGCTTCAAAATGCTAATTTAAAGCGGGCAGGGAGCCATCTTAATTTATCGATTTCCAGTACCATCATTATCACGCTATCATCATTACAATTGCATTCTTTGGCGGGCCACTTTAGAACGGTCTTATCACTTTTGGCGGAGTTCGAGAATCGAAAAAGACCGTTGAATAGCTAAACGTGCGTAAAGTTGGGAGAAAGAGATATGGAAAAATCTATGTCACTTTGTTATTTCAAAATAAAGGGAAATCGATTCGTTGCCAAATATACCTACCCATGATCCCACTCATTCTCATCCTTCCAGACTCAGGTGCCGTGTTCCGTTATAATCCCTTTCCCCCAAAATGGCAATATTTAAAACAAGGCCATGGAATGGCACATACTTCAACAATTGGAAAGTGGAATGGACTTGGGCGGTGTTGTCCACTCAAAATTTCCCAGCGCTTAAAGTGTTTTTCAAAATTTTGAGTTACGGGCGTCTTCTCGGTTGTCTTTGAAAAATGTCAAAAGACAAGAAATTATATGATTTGCATTAAGTGGGCCATTTTGTGTGTTTCTCGCATTACTTGGCGTATTTTTATGCCACATGTCCCGAGGTTGCAAATGGGCGCTTTGTTGCATTTTCACCCGAACGCCTTAGCAGCGTGCCAGCGTATTTTTGTCCCGCATGTCCCGATTTAAAGCGGGCCCCTTTGTTACTTTTTTGCGAATCGACCGAGTCGCGTACTTCGCACTTGGTGGTTCCAATTTCACCGAAACACCCAAACCGCGTACTTCACGTATTTTTGCCTCGCATGTCTGATTTGAAAGCGGGCCCCTTTGGTGCATTTTAGCCTTGAAGCGCCTTAGCGCGTGCCAGCGCATTTACATTCCAAATGTCCTAAGCGCTTCGGACCTTTTGTCACGTTTACACGCACGAATTTACCAAGTCGCGTACTTGAACTTCTTGTCCCAAATGTCTCAAGTCAAAAAAGTGCAAGTCGTTTCAATTTCGCGAAAAACCGAACGCGTACTTTGCACTTTCTTGTCCCAAATGTCCCAATTTCAAAAGTGCGCTCTGTTCCATTTTTGGCGAAATGCCGAACGCGTACTTGCGGGTTTTCATCCCAAATGTCCCAAAGAGCATTTGTGTGTCTTTTTCGGTTTCGCCCTTGAATTGGTAGAAGAGCAGCCGCGTGTTTCGCGCATTCGCGTCTTACATGTCCCAAGAGAACCAAGTGCCATTCATACCTAGTTTTCCCATTTGACCGCGAATATGTTGCTTCTCAAATTGGTAGATATGAATTTAATGCGCATTGATTTCCTTTCTCTCTCCAAAATGGCTATATAACGGGCAGAACCCCTTTTACATTTTCCACCTTTGCTTCTTGGACGAACCCTGTGATCTAATTACTGTGAGATACCCGTTCCCTACTGCAATTCCTTCCCAAGTCTAGATTGCAATTCTCTCTCAACTACTATTAGTATGAAGATCAAATTCTAGGGACCGGAGCAAGTTTCACCACTAGAGTCTGCGGTTACGAACATTGGAGCAGTGAAGCTCGACATCTCAACTTTGGCGATTTTGGGCGAGGTGGTAGATCAAACCCTACTCCATTGGCACAAATGATTCACGGCAGCAGTTTGGCCTTTCTTTGGCGGTTTCCCGATCTCGGTACGGTGTCTTGATACCGTGCTTTCATGCGGAGCTCATTTAAACTCCGCCTCGGCGAATTGACCAATATACATGGGGAACTCATTGCCAAACTAGATCTGCCACCATTAGCTTTGCTCACGAGAATCCCGAGAGATGGATAATGCCATAGTCATTTCCGGGAGCAAGCACAGGCCTGTTGATCGGGACGCGTGCAAATACAAAGCACGGATTGCAAAGTCTGGGTGAAGAACCCTAAGAAAGGAGCTTCTCGTCTGACCAAAACCCTCTTGTGGGCAGATTTTAATGAAGAGTTGTCGATTTCATAATTCTGTTGGCTCGGGTTATGGGCTTGCCCTCCACCAACGAGTTCCATTTCTGGATGTGCCCGCTCATCAACATGGTGTGCGAGGAACACGAGAATATCAAGCAAGGCGGAGATCATTCGCATGAATTTGGAGAGCGGTGCTCAGCGTGCGCAAACAAAGAAGTTCTATATGACTTGCACCTGATGTACACTCTAGCAGCATCAAGGCAGTGGTTTGGTTTCTCTTACATAGATGAACACAAAGACGATCCGATATATGCATACGCATGATTCACCACGCAGAGACCAAGCCAGCCGTAACCCGAAAGGGTCAGCGGCGCTTTCACCATGTACGTGGGTTGCTTTCGAAGGTGATCTGCCAGGAGATTCTCTCGATGAAGCTATGACTCGATATCGCACTACGGTGCTTACTTCATCCAGATTCGAGAAAGTTCTCTTATATCGAGTTAGCGGGCTATGAGGGTAGCCCTGCGAGAGCGCCCATGTTCTGCTGATGATAAAATGGCCTTGATAGAGATATGCGAGCAACTAGACAAGTTGCATAGAACTTGCGAGAGATAAGAGGATCTTTGGTTTACACTTTCCCATTTCTTTGGGAAATTATACCAAAAAAGCCCTAGATGCACGAGAATGTAGAAAGAGCCACGGTTCCCATCACGGTTCACTTCTTAAGCCGAGGACTTGCTTTGACTTGAAGAGGTTCATTGGGAGAACATCAAAATAATCTATCATCACGAGAGGCGTCTGAGAAGACTATTGGGCGATTGTGCGATGACTTTGAGGCTAGAAGGAGACATTATGGCAGAGTTCTCTCTGCCATTGATCCAAGAACTTCAGTCTGTATCAAGTTCTGAAGGACTAAAGGATGACAACTCCGATCTATACTCGTATGAGTATGAAAATGTGGTTAAGCACACTCCTTTAGAGGAGGTGGATTGGAGCAGGAAAGAGAGGGCGACTGGTGAGATCCTTGGTCCGGTTTTAGTCGGGACTAGAAGTGCAGTTTGAGAGGAAAGTTCGAGAGTTCGGGAGGCATTCGGGAGAATCCTCTTAAGGATGCTTGACACCAGAAGAAAGCATCTACTCAAGGTCGGAAACACCGGTAAAGCCCATACGCCTCATCAACTCGGGGACTGCAGAATCCACTCCTTCCTCATCCACGGGTATATAAGAAGAAACTCAAAGAAGCAAAGAAAGAACTGTGGAAGAAGATCTCCGGGAAAAACAGGAAAATTTTCCTATAGGACCGAGAGAACATTATTGTTCTCGGTGAAAGTGAAGAAAGTGAAATGCCAACCCTTGCAAATGCTCACAGAAGATCCAGTGATAAAGATAAAGAAGTCCAGAGCACTGAACTTGCAGGTGCTGCAGATCCTTCTACCACAATTGCCTCCAGTACTCCACTCACATCTCAACTTGAGTCAACAGCTACACAGACCTCGAGTGCCATGAGCTCCCTGTGTCTTGGTCCCCTTGCTTCTCCTGCTGATTCCGCTTCCTCATTTGCATGGGTGCAACCTTTGGTCGACAAAAGGAAGAGGAGATTTTCTTCTCAAAGCTCAGGACCAAATTTTGATGCTGTGGCAGCTTTGTTAGGTACCACTCCTTCTCGCGCCAAGAAAGCCAGAACTACCTCCAGAATAGTGTCTGATGCTCAAGGCCAGCAATTCCTGGAGATTGCCAAACCTACAACGGATAAATCAGAGCAGGACTTGTAGGTATGTGACTTGGAGCTCTCGAGAATCCCAATGGGAGAGTCTACCCCTGAAGGTGAAATCAGCAACCTCGGGGGAAGCGATCACAAGAGTCATTGGGAGGGTAGAAAGGGCCGACAAACTATTGAGCAGTTGGAAGAAGCAGGGCCAAGTTATCACAAGTTTCATCAAGTCCTTTTTGTCTAAGGACAAAGTTTTGGACCCTACCCCTTGTTGCTCTCCCACCTCGTGTAATTCTAAGCCGAGGATGAAGTGCAGTATTAAAGATATGCACAAGTATTCATGTCTATGGAAGAGCTATTGAAGCCATGGTGGATGACATGCTTGTTCTTTGGGTTAAACTTCATTGGCGAAGCTTTCAAACTCCACGAAAAGGTGAGCAATGTGCAGGTGAAGCTCTCCTCCACTATCAACACCATGGATAAAGAGCTCAAAATCTGGAGCAGTTGCATAGCAGATCTTCGCCTTATGGGACAGACAGACGAGAACATTTTGCTGGCGAATAAAGTTTTTGACGATGCAAAGGACAATCTATCAAAATCGTGGGTCTACAGCGTGGAGTGGAAGATCAGAGTCTTGGAGGAGGCTTTGGTAGAAATGAAGAACAGCTGGCAGAAGGGCGAAGCCTTCAAGACATTGGTTGTCTCGGACTTGAAGATATATGCTTTGTCATCTTCAAGATGAAACTTCAGGTGCGCCCGTTTCCTTACAAGAGATCAAAGCTCAGTTCAGAGCTTTTGTAAAAGACAATTTATTCAAGGAAAGCTCCATCTCCAAAGAAAAAATGAAGGAGATCTGCTCTCTTCAATCTGCCATCGAAGAAGCAAATAAAGATTATCATACTCATGTCGAGTTTGATAAAGAGATGGAGAAGTGTCTGGGATTTTGGACTCAGTCTGCGGCCAACACGTCAGTTCCCCGTGGCAGAGACATAGCCGAGGCGTTGAAGAGATTCAGACAACGGATTCTGAAGTCAGTGGGCCCCTCTCAGTGACCGGCTACCTGTCTTATTCCCCATTCTTTCCTCCGCTTGCCTTTTTTTTTCCGTTTTCTTTACTGATCGGTTAAGGCAATGCGATTTGGCGGTCCTTAACTATTCTTTAGTTAAAAGAAAAGGTTACGAAAAGAGTAAGCGGCTTGTAAGCTATATAATGGCCTTTCCACGCCATTTTGAAAAGAGGAAGAACTTGGCATATTTTACGAAAGTGTAAATAGATCACAAAGAAAGCAATACGAAAGGCTTTCCGTTCTTTGTCTATCGATTTTGTTATCTCTCTGTGTTTCCTTTTAATTTTGTAAAGATCATTTATCTCTAGTTTGTTAGTCTCACTGATTGCATATTTTCAAATCACTTGCATGACCCACGCTGATCTTGTATAACCAAGGAGGAACTCTGTGTCTTGATTAATAAAACCTTTGTGTCTGACAGATGGTATTCTGAGAACTTTGGGTCTTTAAATTTCATCTTATTCATACGATGCAAATGATCTTGTTTTAAATTCACTACAACTTCGCATACATAAAGAATTATTCTGCTATCTATAATTGTGCATGTTGCTCTTACGCTCATCCTCATATTCCCTTTCCTCGGTCCTTTTGGGTGATGATCCTTGTAGGAAACACTTTCGTAATATCCAAGTTCAACCATAAAATCATGTCTTGTGTACATTTGTAAATAAGTTCGTTTGAATAAGGAACCTCTCCCATTAAAGAGGAGGGACTTCGTGTCCCGATTTGTTGCTCTTCTTAAAAGTCTTATCGATGACCAATAGGCAGGCGTCGAGCGAGAAAGACAAGAAGGCGTGAAATTTGAAAACATGTTGTTTGGGGCGATCAGCTAAATTTGCAAATGCGATTGCAAAGACTAGTAAAAATGCTGCGAAATGCGAGTTGCGAGAAAGACATGGTAATCTAGACCTCTTCAACATACTATTAGCATTTGCATTGTAAGTTTTGTTGTGGCAATAATTTGGCAGCATAGTTGCTCGTGTATGGAGTGTCATTTGTTAGATCCGCCTCAAATGTCATTGTGTGCCAATCGACATACAAAGCGGCTCAAAGTATCTGCATGGTGCGGTATCTTTATCTCCGTTTTGAGTTCACGAAAAACGATCGAGATAACCCCTACGAAATTTTGAAGTTCATACCGAAGTCCACTTAGTCCTTTAAATCGGGTTTTCGGGATTCCAGCGCAGCCGGAACATGCCTAATCAAAACATGTTTTATGCACGATGCTTTCCGATACCGAAGTGCGCTTAGTCCTTTATATCGGGTTTAGGGCTATGTAACATCTAAGCACCTCATGCTTTATGCCTCATGTTTTCGAAACCGGAAACCCAGTGCACTAAGCGCTCTCGTGTCGGGTTTCGGACCTCTCAAACATCTTGACATGGCATTGATGCGAGTGGTCGGTGAGTTGGCACGTCATGCCGAGCTGAAATGTATTAATTACCAATTTTCTTATAAATACGCGGATTTCCACGTCATTCTTACCATATGCATTTTTAAATACGTGGATTTTTCGTCCATTCTCTTTCGATTTGAAACCCGAAAGCTCGCCTTGCTTCGATTGAATCGCCTATTTTCGATCTTCGAGTTCTCTGTTTGAAGGTATTTTCTCTTCCTTATTCATTCTTAGTTTTTACGGATCGATTGCGCGTGTATTCGTCCCAAATTCTTGCCGGGTTTTGAGGGTTTTCTTTTCTTCTCATTTATGGAAGTTGTTTTGAAAAGGGTTTTAGGTTTTAGGGTCTTTCTCTTGAAACCACTACTTGGCGCTATTTCCTTGAAGTTTTAAGTAGATGCATGATGCATGAATGAAAAAAGGAGATTACATATTTGGAATCAACGAAAAGCCTATTTTTCTTAGGATTTGAAGATTGTTTTGTAGAGTCAAAGACCGAAGTGTATTGAAAGTTTGAGGTGTCGGGGTTTCTTCGTTCGCGTCATCAACGGCGGGTGTCGGGGTTTCTTCCGTTCCGTCATCAGCGGTGTCGGGGTTTCTCAAAGTTCGATATCAAGAGCGGTGTCGGGGTTTCTCTGTTTCCGACATTGACAGGTGAGTGCGGGTTTCCCGAGTTCCGTTATCAACGCAAGTGTCGGGCTTTACCAAAGTTCCCACATATCAAACTTGACGGGTTTTCGTGGATTTTCCGACATCCTCCTCGGCGTGTCGGACTCTTTATTCTTCCGGCATATTCATTAGATCGGGAATTTCGGTGTGGACAACATCTCTGAGTTTGAACCTTTCTTCCTCCAGCGTGCTTCATGTCGGACCACAGTGCATCGCGAGAAAGGCGAGAAGTGCAGCGAGAATGAAATACAAGTTCAAGAAGCGGAATCTCCATCATACATTGATTGCAACTATGATATCGAGACACTTGAACTTGGCAATATAGACATGGAAGACTTACGGAATAGGGTGAGGAGTTCCTCCCAAACTCCGTGGATAATGACTATAGCTAACGGTGGCTTGCCTCTCGCATGAGTTTTCCCATGTGCTGTAGAATGTCGAGAATTCATTTTGGCTTGTGCATCTAGTTATGACTCGGCTTCTCGTTACGTGAGGAGTCGGGGTGGCGAGATAATGTCAGGTGGATGGAGTTTACTTTGATGATCTCCTAAAAGCGCCTAATTTTGAAGAATATGGGAGTTGAACATCAAGTCGGCTCGAGAAGGCACAGGATACCAATCGGGAAGAGTGCATCAAGGACGTAAACAAGAAGTTCTGATCAAGGCTAAACCGGTAGATCTAGATTTCCCAGGACTATCCCGAAGTGATTTCATCCAAGAAATCAATGATATCATCACCACTGTCGAGTCGGGTTTTGGCTTTGCCGAATCAAATGTATTTCATGGATGGATGTATCGATTTATGGTTCTATCAAGAAAAACCAGCAAGGATTGGTGGGGACTCTCATCAAGCAATGAGATTGATTCTCGAATGACAACGGTCTTGTCAATAGGGAAGTTTTATATGTTTTCATATGTGGCTTATCGGCTAGGATGAGGAACTATCTGGGTGGATACTAATGGAAGCGAGCGGCGAATGCGGTTTATAAATATTTCCCTCAAATAACGAAAAAGGGTCGAAGAACATTTCAGAAGGGTAAATGATGCCTTCTTCATGAGAATATCTGCCGGATGAACCCGAGCTAAGGAAGACAAGAGTCTCGAGGCGAGGCTTGGGCTTTGAAGTGTCCAAATGGGGGTGTATCTTCTTCTTGATGTAAGAAGTTTACATATCTTCGAATAGTCATGTACTCGGGGGAGCCTTTTAAATCTACCCCGCTATCAGGAGACAAAGTTGATATTGATAGAATTGGTTAGGCAAGCTGTTGGATTTCCATAAATTCCAACAAAGCAAGCACAAGGCCACTGTATCCTTCCCAATTTCTATTGGGAGATATACTTGCTCAATAGTAGCAAAGGCCAAAAATGTTGAATGAACTTCGGGAGAAGCGAAAAAGCATATGAAGTCTCGAGATGGTTTTGACATCAGGGGGAGTGCTTAGGGCCTATGGAACCCAACATCTGCACATGCCAGACATAGAGGATATTTGGGTTGATCTGCGTAATGAAGTTGCTGTTCGCAGAAAGGATAATAGTAGATTGACTATTGATGAGATTCGGACACTTTGGAGCTTGCTGATTGCCGAAGCACAGTGACAATGAAAGTGTGTTGGATATTTCCTATGATGGACTAAATGAGGATCAATATGTTTTCCCACCTATTGATTGGTCGGCCAGATGAAAAAGCCTCTATTACGAGATAGGTCGGCTCTAATTCTTGCTCGTACCAAAAAAAATGGCTGTCCTCTTGGGAATGAATTTTAAAGATGATAAGTTTGAAAGTTGGTTGCTTCGGAGGCGGGGCCCTCGAAAAGAAAAGGACAAAGAACCTCTACAGGGGCCTATAAAAATAAGGATTCCCAAGAAGAGGAAAGAAAGACAAATCATGCAATTATTTCTCTATTTGAAGCGGTGGATGTGCCGGAATCACCAACACCACCGAAATAGGA
Source organism: Taxus wallichiana var. yunnanensis (assembly GCA_018340775.1). Taxonomy (NCBI): domain Eukaryota; kingdom Viridiplantae; phylum Streptophyta; class Pinopsida; order Cupressales; family Taxaceae; genus Taxus; species Taxus wallichiana. Next base: position 958,080,279 of record CM031235.1, read on the forward strand.
GAAATTAATTTGGAAGGAAGCAAGCTTGACTCTGGCTTCATCATTTGTTGATTATCAAACTGAAGAGACTTTGTCTCTTGCATCCCAGGCTCTGGAATCTGAATCTGTGCGTCCCCCTCAACAACCACTCCAACCTCCTCATTCTCCATCCACTTCTTCAAGCATGGCTGGCATTTTCTCTAGACTCTCACCCCTCTCTGCTGGAACCCAGTGATCACCCAATACGCCCTGACCTATGCCTCTCTTTATTGAATCTACTACCACATTAACAACTGTTCCCCCTCCAATAGTAGAATCTTCTCCTCTTGAGAGTAGAATACCAGTTACTACAACATGGGCAATTTCCTCTGATACGCCACAATGGCTACTCGAGCAAACTCAGGAAGAGGAAAGTGATTGTACCCCTACCACCTTCGATTTCAGCTTAGTAAAGGAAGCCTGCTTGGGAAATCAGCCAAGAAACCCAAAACAATTTCAAGGGTTTTGGTGGATGGTTCAGGAGATAAGTTTGCGAGAGATTGCCACTCCTAGGTGACAAAACTAGAGAGGATGTGACCTCGATTATCGGATAACCGGGGTGGCTCTAGGGAAAGTGATAAGCGAGAAGGGCGCAACAAGATGCACGGGATTCTATAGGCCTTTTGTGCCCAAAAGTTGAAGGAAACAAAGGACAGCGAGAGATGAGCTTAAGAGAAAAGTGGAGCATTTGTGAGAGGTTTTGATTAAACTCTCAAAGCCCCTTGAATCCATACCACTTCTTTACATTTACGGCGGATTCGATTTCTCATCGGTGCCTACGATTGAGAAGATTGCTAAAAAAGGAAGGGTGGTTGATGAATGGATTCAAAGGGTGCTCAAGCAACGGGGAAGAAGTGATTCAAGAGGTGGTGAAAGTTCATCGGTCTTTAGGGGACATCCGGAAGGAGGAGAGAAGATGGATGAAGAATTCACTCAAGAAATTGGACAACTCGATTTGACTTGTGAAGCTCTTGGTGTTAAAGCGAATACCAAAGGCACACCTCTTGGTGGAAGAAGGTATTCTCCCATATAAAGATAAGCATTTCCAGCTAACCAAGGCCATCGGAGTTCGAGTAAAGATTCTCATGAAACTATAGCAAGTGAGAGATTGAGGATAAATTGATTGATGGGAAAAATGATCGGAAGAAGAGTTGTTGAAGATGCATCCAAATGTGTCGGTTGGGAATTCGGGTATCTTATCGTGAGATGATCTCCTCAAACAAATCCAAGAGTCATCGGCATGAATCAATACGGATTTGGTCTTGAGATCATTGATCGGTTTGTAAGGATTGAACATACTTTGGAGGCCTTAAGAAAGCTCAGCAAAAGATTGAAAAAGCTTCCCGGCACTGCCAGTGATATTCATGAGACCTGCGAAATTTGGAATGATCATTCCCTTTTTTTGACGAGCGAAATGCAAGGCATAATTCGGAAGTTCGGGAATTTGAGAACAAAGCGATCTGAAATTTGGAGGAAGAAAAAGACTAAGGAGCAAAGGATGATGATTGATTAAGTCTCGATGTTTCATGTCATTTGATCTTGAAATTGACATGTCTTTTTCATTTCCGTTTCATCATTTTTTTGAATCACTATTTTGACTTGATCTCACGAGAATCACATGGCTGAACTCTAGTTAAAATGCTACTTTTTAGGATCTGCCGTATTTTATCTCTACTTCTTTTATTATAAATAAGGGATGCTTTTGCATTACATTGTCCACTCAAAATTCCCATACTGATAAAAGTAAAAATTTCAAAATTTTGAGTTTAGGTGTTTTTTTGTCAAGTTGGTGGTGTGAAAAAGGCCGTGAAATTGAGAAAATCTATGTTTTGGGTCATTTTGTAAGTATTTCGGGAACTGTCGGAACTTTTTGTCCCAAGCTGTCCCTGAGGTTCAAGCGGGTCTTTATTCTCCGATCGGCGAAATCCTCGAAGTTGTCCCTTTTCGGGCCCGTCGGAAGTTTTTGTCCCAAGTGTCCCAAAACTCAAAGTGCACTCTGTTCCCGATCGGCCGGTCGCATAGAACCGCATCCTTGCGCAATTTTGTCCCAAGTGTCCCAAATAGAATTGTGCAAAGTTGTTCCATTTTGGCCGATTCGCGAATCGCGTCCTTCGCACATTTTTGTCCCAACTGTCCCAAAGTCCAAAAATGCAAGTTGGAACTTTTCGGCCGAAACTTTCGAACCGCGTACTTCGCGCTTTCTGTGCCCCATCATCCCAGAGAGTTAAAAGTGCGCTCTGTCCCATCTTGGTAAAGAAGCTTGAGTCGCGTCCTTCGCGCATTTTTGTTCCAAGTGCCAGGAGTCAAAAAAGTGCAAGTTGTTCGATATCGGCGAAACACCGAATCGCGTCCTTCGCACATTTTCATCCCGAATGTCCCAAAGTCAAATCGGGCAAGTTGTCCCTTTTCGGCCGAAACTCCCGAACCGCGTACTTGCACATTTCTATCCCAAATGTCCCAAAATACATTTGTGCATCTTCTCCTTGTTTCGTCCGAACCGGCCGAGCCGCGTGTTTCGCGCATTCGCGTCTCACATGTCCCTAGCGAACCAAAAGCCATTCATACTTGGTTTTTCCCGCGCTACCCGAATATGTTGTTTTTCAAACTGATAGATATGAACGTTCGTCGCTCGAGTCCGCCATTGAAGAAGCCAGCAGAGATTATCACACTCAAGTCAAATCTGATAAAGAGATGGAGAAAAGTCTTGGATCTTGGACACATGTCTTCGGCCAACACGTAGGTTCCTCGTGGCAAAGACATAGCTGAGACGTGGAAGAAATTCAAACAGCGGTTTCTGAAGTCAGTGGGTCCCTCTCAGTAACTGGCCACCTGTCTTCTTCTCCTTGTTCTTTTCTCCTCTTCCCTTTCTTTTCCGTTTTCTTTGTAATAGGTTGAGGTATTGCGGCTGGCAGTCCTTAACGGTTCTTGATTAAAGAAACGGTTACGAAGGGTAACCGATTTGTAATCTATATAACGGCATTTCTACGCCATTCGCCAGGAGGAAGAACTTGGCATATTTTCTGAAAGTGTAAATAGATCTTAAAGAAATCAATACAAAAGGGCTTTCCATTCATTGTCTATCTAATCTCTGTCACCTTTGTGTTTTCCTTTAATATTGTGAAGATCATTTTGTCTCTAATTTGTTAGTCTCTCGATTGCATCTTTGTCCAGGTTTTGCAAATACAGTGATCTTGTATAACCAAGAAGGAACTTTGTGTCCTTGATTAATGAATCGAAGAAGGTTATTTACTGAGAACTTTGTGTGCGGTAATCTCATCTAGTTCACCCAATGCAAGCGATCTTGTTTTAAATCCATTCTGACTTCGCATACATAAAGGATTATTCTGCTATCTATAATTTGCATGTTGCTTTTACGCTTATCCTCATATTCCCTTTCCTCGAGTCCTTTTATGAATCAGTGATCCTTGTGGAAAACACTTTCGTAATATCCAAGTTCCACCATAAAATCATGTTTTGTATATTTGTAAATAAGTTCGTCTCTGAATAAGGGAACCTCTCCCATTAAAGAGGAGGGACTTCTTGTCCCCATTTGTTGCTCTTCTTAAAAGTCCTATTTGGCGACCAACACATTCCAAAGGGTCGAGAAGTTTTGGAATATTTAGGGGCTATTGGAAAGGAGAAAAACTTTGTGTTTTCTTTGATCATTTGAACAATAGGATTTGATACTATTTGTGAGACTTTGTGTTGTGGAATATATCTTACTTAAGACAAGTGCTCTTATGTTCATGATCTTAAGCTATTATATGCAAAGAATCTTAGTGTTTCTAATTATCTGGACATTATATTTATGATCTAAAGCTCGTATGATTATTTTGTGCTCTGTGTTTACTTGAAAGAAAACACGTTTCTCGCATTGCCTTTTATTGCGCTTCTTTCATTTATGTGATTTCTAACCCAGTTCATTTGAAAGCAATATCCTTGAATCGTGTGAATTTGGATTTCGGGATTTCATCTCAACCGGCGATGGTTAGATTAGTGTGAATCTTTGTATATATTATTTTTTGCCGTGTTTTAGATTAGCGATAAGCAGGCAGCCTCGCTTTGTCTTTGTGGCGGGTTTTGGAGCGCGGAAGCATCGCAACATCATGCTTCGTGTTGCATGTTCCCGAAACCGAAACCCGATTTGTTCCTTTGTGGCGGGTTTTGGAACTTGAAGCATTGCAACACGATGCTTCGTGTTGGATTTTCCACTGAAACCGAAAGCCGACTTGTTCCTTTGTGGCGGGTTTGGAACTCGAAGCATCATGACATGATGCTTCGTGTTGGATGTTCCCGAAACCGAAACCCGATTTGTTCCTTTGTGGCGAGGTTTCGGAACTCGAAGCATCGCAACATTATGCTTCGTGTTGGATGTTCCACGAAACCCGAAACCGATTTGTTCCTTTGTGGCGGGTGTTCGAACTCGAAGCTTCACAAATTATTTTATTCAAGTATCATGTACAACAATACAAACTTGTTGGCTTGAAGTGAATATGTTTGGTCACTATTCTTTGTCCACTTTGCAACCGCATGCACAAAATTTGTTAGTGCACTTTTCACAACGTAGGTACTCTATTCTGCAACATGGGCCCCCTCTACATTTATCGAATCTCAATCTTAATCACAACATATTTTTGAGTTGGGTAAAACACAATCCATGGGTAATGTAGGTAATTTAGGCGGGAACTGTCATCCCCTATATTCCATTGGCATTAAGAAGAACCCTATATGTGCTCCTTGCTACCCAACATTCATAGGCGTTGTAAGATTTTAGATAGGATGTTTATTATCCTTACAAAGCATATATGTTTTTTAATGGGTTATTACTTCTACCCAAATAGCAATTTTTTTGTAAAATAGTGTTTAACATGAGACATTCAATATATGGAAAGAATATGGGTTCATTTAAAAAAGCGATAATTTTATTAAATTAATCATAAGTGGAAGAAGTAAAATCAATGTTTTTAATTAAATATTGATGCATTTAATTGTTTAGTTAGGGAGTTTTCCAACTAAAAAATGACTTGTTTTAGAGTATTTTGTCAAATTATTTACATTTTAAGAATTCTATGTTTTTACATTGTGTATACAATTTTAGATCAGATTTCTAGATAAAATTGTGTTCAAACCATTCCCATAAATTAAAATAGTATCATTTTTTTATTGTTTATAAGTATTAAATAAATAAATAATATAACATTAGACAATTACTCCCCAAATAATTAAAAACCACAAACATATCCTTGTAAATCAAATAACTTATACCGTTTGGTGCTAAATATCAACTCTTTATTGATTTTTGTAATGAGATTGCTAGGTCGTTGAAAGGATTGTAAAGATATCTTGGGTTCTAAATTTTTTCCAGCATCAAATTTTACAATCAATCTAATTTATGATGAAATCTTTGGAGCGATTGCTTAAGCGACACCGAACATATTCCCTTGTAATCCAAGACCATCTTGCGATACTCTGCTTTTCATATGGCCTTTGTGTTGAGTTTGAAATAAGCCCTGAACATGTGTTGGGCTCTAGCGCATTACATTATAGTTGTTGTTTCCCTTAGAATCCTATGAAATCTACGGGTCTCCTTGGGAAATTTGAATTGAAAGTAGGTTTTGGTGGCTTTTCGGTTTGAGTAATTATCTTTGTCGAGTAGGAAAATGATGATATTCATAGATCAATATGGATTTAGAGTGTTGCATCAAGGATGGCGGTATTGTTGAAACAAATCAATTTGAAGAACCCGTTTCTCGGGAACAAATCAGGTGACATACACAACGAACCATTTATGGAGATTGTTTTTTTATACACATGCTATGGGAAATAAAATGGTATAATTTTTATGGAGTATTTAAATACATTAATTGCGAGAATTTATTGTGTATGTCGGCGTTATTGCATGTATTCAAAGTTGAGTATTCTTATGTTTAAACTATATGAAATCAAAAATTTGAAATTCTTGCTTTTTTAATATAAAAATGTAGAAATGCTTATAAAAATATTCGGACCAATCAAAAAATCAAATCAAAACAAAAAATAAATTAAATAAATATATATTTTTTGAGAAACTATATACCAAACATATGGAAAACTCGAAGCATCGCAACATCATGCTCCGTGTTGGATGGTCCCAAAGCGTGAAACCCGATTTCTTTGCTTTGTAGCGGGTTTTGAAGTTGGAAGCATGAAAGCATCACGCTTCACGCGGTTGTTTCCCGCAATCTGAAATCCGATTTTCGGGACGCATGACTCATTCCAATGATTTGGACCTTTGTTTTCGCGAAGCTCTAAAGTCGTGCGATAAGGAACCAAAAAAGGATACCTAAATAATACATGAACTTGTGGATGGGTGGAATTCTTGTTAACATAGATTTCTCCTTAATTTTTGTGAGATAGATATTCATATTACACTCCCATATATCAGCGATTTTCTATGAAGGTTTGGTACTTGGGCAATATCGGTAAATGATATAAGATAGATGCTTGTTTTTTTGTTATATAAACCTCACGACTTTAGTGCTTTTATTTGAAAGATACATTGTTGGATACCAAATGCGAAGTCGGTCGAAGACATCTGGTGGGCATTATCATTGCTGCTGTGATTTAAGTATGATCTATTGCATGGTTAAGGTTGTATTTCTAGTCACTTGGAATTGTATCCTTGTGAAGCAGAACCAAAGGAAGTGAACATGAATGAGTAGGATATATATTGTCATGAGATGTGTAATTAAACTTCACATGTATGTTAGAAAGTTGTCTGTTAAGGAACATTGCAAGATTTCATTTATTTAAATGGTAGATGGCATAAATTATTAGGTGAGGGTTATATCTTATCATGCTCAGTTCTAGCAAACTGACTCTAATAAATATTTGTGTAGATGGATTATGCGAGTAGGTTATAGGAAAAGAGTGTAAGGGTTTCTTCAGTTCAAATTATGGAGTTTTTCGTAGAAAGTTCAATGTGTTGTGGATTTTGTAACCTTGCTTGCAAGGAGTGTGGAAGATCCCTTGTCCTGTTATGTTTGGGAAAAAAAACTGCGTGGCGAAGTGCTCTTCCCTTTTGTGGTCAGGCTAGTAAATCCGTGTATAAACGTTGTCCGGAGGAATGATATTCTGCCTGGATTTGGATGTGTATAAAGGAATACGTAATAAGAAAACGTCCTTGTGTAGGATAAGGTATGAGAGCTCTGTTTGATCATTTTTTTATGGTCCAGGACCAAATTCAGGGGATATACGACAGGTTGGAGTTTTGTATGTTGTTATGAAACATTATTAATGTGGACGTCATTGGGAGCGCTGAATATTTTACGAGTTTGCATGCGGCTCTTATTCTCAATCGAAAGCAAGGATGCGATTCACGAGGTGGAAAGCAGTTCAACCGGGGTTGTAAGGCTTTGTGGTATGCAAGAACTGTACGGAACTCAAACCACAAACACGGTATAAATTGTGCATTCAGAAATTGGCGAAAGTACGGAAGATGAGAATCAACAAACATATGAGCGATGTGAAGAAAGTAAAGATAAAATGTGAAAAAAGGTGCTAACCAGTATGACTATGCATATCAATACCGATATTGTTTTCTATACATAGGATAAGGTATGAGAGTTAATCGATCATTTTTTTATGTTCAGGGGACCAAATTCGGGGGGATATACGATAGGTTGGAGTTTCGTATGTTGTTATTGGACATTATTAATGTGGACGTCATTGGGAGCTGTTGAATATTTTACGAGTTTGCATGCGGCTCTTATTCTCCATGCAGCAAGGATGCAATTCACGAGAGTGGAAGCAGTTGACCGGGGTTGCAAACTTTGGTATGCAAGAACATGTATGGGCGAAACCATGAACACGATATAAATTGTGCATTCGAAATCGAAAGTGAAAGTACGGAAAATGACAATGCTGACAAACATATGAGCGATGTGTAGAAAGGTAAGATAAAATGCCAAAAAAAGGTGCTAGCCAGTATGACTTTTCATATACAATACTGATATTGTTTTCTATACAATGGACATGACAGAGTAGGTCTTTTTGAACAGTACGAAAGCTGGTCAGCAAAATGCTATATCCAGGAACGACTGTGCAATGAAAACCAAGTCGAAAAGATGCTCTTGAACTTGAGAAAACTAAAGAGACAAGCACTATATTATTTACATGGGAAGCATTGGATCGCAAAACAAAGCTGGCAAAAGTTTGTACAATGCGCCTGTCAAAGCATCTGCAAAGGTGAAGAGAATGGGGACATTAGCAATAAATAAAATTTCGTAAATGAAAAAACTGCGATAGTATAAATGCGGGAAGGTAGAAACCTTATGGGTGGATATCAGTGTTGACTGCGACAATGGTGTTGGTTTGATCAAGCGTGAAACTTCCTTTGCAAAACTTCGGAGGAGATGTACTGATGGAGCTTTTGTTTTGTATGTACTTTTCATGAGTTGTTTTTGCCGAGAAGAGAAAGATAGTGTGCACAACAAATGACCAGCAAGAGTGCATTTGTGATCGATGCGAGATGTTCTTAAATCACAGATCGAGTCGGTGGCTATGGTGAAAAGCGCTCTCTGGTTTGCAATTTGTACACGTGATTGTTGTTTGTTGCATGATGAAAGAAGGTCTTGAACTTCAAAGTTGCATTTTGTGCATACTGATTTGAAAGCGGCTTGGAGTACACATTGGAGGCTCTTAATACACCTTGCACTGAGAAATGGCAAAGAAGAGGAAAGAGATAATATTGATATTGCAGAAATGGAATCATGTATTGAATGATCTGCTTTGCAATTTGAATTTTCTCACCTCTGTTGTTTGCGATCAACAATGTGCGCATATCTTGGAGTGCTTGTTCGAGTCCTCGGGGGTGATAAATGTAGATTGGCAAGTTCTCAAAGCCTTGTCAGGCTGTTTAAGCAATGATGTTCTTGAACAAATATATAGGAACTTGTTTTCTATGGAGTTGTTGTTCAATTGTATCAAACAAGGCTGCAAAGACTCGTACAAGTATAACTTGTAACCAATGAAATGTTAGAATGGTCAATTTGTTCACGGTGAAAAAGAACAAGCAAAGGGCGCTTGAAAGTGCGAGAGATAATAGGAGGAAAAGATACTGTGCTTTGTCCTCTATGGAGAGGCCATCCTTAATTTCAAAGACAAAGCTGTGTTCCGGACTTGCGGGCAGCGGCGACAGCAATTGTAAGTGTCCCAATTGTATAGTTATCTACGTCTCTGAAGGAGCTTTTTTATTGAAGTATTCGGTATGAACTTGAACTCGTTGCAAAGCTGGAGGTATGTTCTCTATGGTGTTGTTGTTATTCAAGAGAAGAATGTAGTCACAATCTCCACGATCGTAATTGGTCTTTGGCGCTATGTTGAATTCTTTTATCTTTGACTCCTTTGGATGGTAGAAGTTTTGTTTGATGTGCCTCAATTTTTGTCCGAGTCACGTTTAGCGTGATGGTCATTTCACCTTCTTTGTCGGTTAAATCTATGCGTAGAAGCTCTTTGTTCAGGTCTTTGTTGAGTATTGCTTTGTATGCAACAACGACATCCCCTTGAAACAAAGCGCCGACCTTGCGACTGTTGAGGTCATCGATCGATGTAGGTGTACATGGAAGTGTCTGTTGCCTGCAAAATAGAATGTAACTGCATGAATGATATAGCAAGTTGTAAAGTGACGGTCAACAAGGTATCTATAATTTCTTACGTCTTTGCTTCCTTTTGTGGCGGTTCATTCGCGGAAATGGTTTCCAAGTTCCTCTTCATCTTGTTGTCACTGGGAAGAATATTAGAAAAATGAATTCCAGTAAGTGTAGAGAAAAGAATAGAGTCAATTTGTTAGTAAAAAAAAAAAATGAAAGCCGACCTTGCATTGTTGAGGTCATCGATCGATGTAGGTGTACATGGAAGCGTCTGCTTTGCTGCAAAATAGAATGTAAGCTGCATGAGCGATATAGCAAGTTGTAAAGTGACGGTCAACAAGATATCTGCAATTTCTTACGTCTTTGCTTCCTTTTGTGGCGGTTCATTCGCGGAAATGGTTTCAAGTTCCTCTTCATCTTGTTGTCTGGGAAGAATATTAGAAAAATGAATTCCGGTAAGTGCGAGAGAAAAGAACACGGTCAATTTGTTAGCAAAAAAAAAATGAAAGAGAATGGATTGTTGTTTTCGGGAATAAATTACGGAAGATAAAAAGGTGTGATAGTGTTATAAGACATAGTTTTTTTGCGATGGAATACAAATAGGCAATGTATAGAGCTTCCATGGAAGTGGTTCGCATCGAAAAACCATGGCGTAAAGAGCAAGGAGCGCACCTTTTTTCGGTTGTCAAACTAGATGAAATGCAAGATTTTGCTAAACAAGTGGTTGTTGCGAGAAGGAACAAGTATGAGCATAAGTCACGAGTCAAAAAGTCGGAGGCCGATATAGCATTTGTATAATGTAATATTACTAGTAGCGAGATATTATTGGAGTATTAAAAAAATGCATAGTTTTTGAAGCGATGGAAAATATGTTTAACAATAAGTTTTTTGTTGAATACCTTAAGAATCCTGAAATTGTTGTGAAATCGATGATAGTTGTTGCCATGGAAAAAATAAAAAATAGTTCTTGTGAAAGTAAGAGCGGGTAGAAAATTTGTAAGTGCAGGAAAATGCTACGGAACTGCGAAGTTGCTTTGGTTGAAGTCGGGAAAATAAAGTTTTAGCTGTCCACGTCAAGTGCAAGGAAAATGGCAGAGTGGTCAGTCCAATATACATGTCTTTGAAATATGTGGCTGGAGCTATTGCAATTTGACCATATGTGGTCGATATGTTTTTTAGTGAATGGATTTTCCTTTGCGATGCAAAAATGAAAGTTGCAATTGGACATGTATTTATGTAAAAGGTCAGTAGTATTATTATGTTTTTGCATATCGATATTAAAGTCTCCAAATATGTATGTGCATTGTTGTTCAGATGAATTCGATAAAGCTCGATCAATAATTGCAAGGATATTGTGAAGTGTCGCATTTGGAGCTGCGTAAAGATTTATAATTGTTAGCTTGTTTGTCATGGAGATGAACAATGACAAGCAATGCTTCTACTTTTGTGCCATGGAATTGCATTGTGTGCGAAATGGTATATGTAATTTAGCGGAAATCATTATCTAGTGTACATGATGTGTGTGTATGTTATGGAAGGTTGAAAGTAGATTGTGCGCATTCTTTATCGGATATGTGTGTTTCTTGTAAGCACAATATGTCGATTGCATTAGGCTAAAGTCGTGTATGATGTCTTCTACATGAGCATGAAGGCTTCGGGTATTGAAGAACAAAGTAAAATGCATGGGTGGATATCAGCCAAGAAGAAATCATTTTGAACTTGCCATTGTGCTTGGGATTCAAGGCGATTCATTTCAATAGTAACTTGATTTCTTATGTTGAAGTTTTTGTTTGTCAATGGTTGCAGCAAATACAAGCTTTCTATACTCTTTACACGCGATAGCTTTGTGTGTAAGTCAATCCATGTCTCGCCACCCCAAGTGGGCTAAAGGCAAGTCCGTCTAATGTAAGTCCTTGGGATCTATGTATCGTGCGGGCACATGCAAGCTGGACAGGGAATTGGCTACGAATTGTCAAAGTTTTCTTATTTGGAGAGTGTTGTAAAGGCTTTGCAATTAAGTAAGATAGGCACGGATTGTGGGTCAATGTTGGCGGGACTTGCAGTGTGTGCATGCTTAGCAATTTGATGTTGGCCGATGCTCAAATCGTTGAACCGGATCCATATGATGTCTTGATTTTTGTAGTAGTGTAAGCGTCAAAAGTGCCGTCTGACCCGTTGACCAATCCGTCCTGGATATCATAGTTACCAATGAAGAGTTCAACAAGATGCCTTTTTAAAAGCAATTGTCTTTGGAAGGCAAATTGTCTTGGTGTATGCATTTGTTTCATCATACTGAAAAGAATCTGTTCGTCAATTGCGTTGATGACAATCTCCTCTCAGAGGCATTTGTGAAAGCATTTTCTTGTTATGGCCATTGACATCTATGTTTTTAAAAAAGGTACGGAAAAGAAGGATCATTCGGCGGTGATACTGTGACACCTATTGTTGAGGTATGAAATGTCGGAATATGTGTGCGAACATGTTCGAATTCTATTAAGGATGGAAACAAAGAGTTGGTCCTTTTGTCTAATTGTTTGATCAATTCATAGACCTTGACCTTGTCAGCCCAAAATCCATATGGAATCGGTTGTTTGTCTATACGAGGTGGTTTGAATCGAAGCGATGTTGGCGAGGTTGGGCACAGTAGAAATCACCACAAAAGACCATGTCGATGTTCCAGAAGTGCCTTTGTGGGCGTTTGTTTTATATCCCTTAGTCGATTGTCAGTGTGATATAGTAATTGCGCACCGACAAGCGATATTTCATCTATAAAGACGAGTTGCAATTGTTGATAGTGCTTTGACAATGTATCTAGTCGTTCAGCGCCCAGCGGTGTCAGCAGAGACTTGTTAAACGGCAAAAAGAGTGCTGAATGGAATGTTGTGCCTCCAGCATTGTATGCTGCTTTTCCTGTGAACGCCAAAATGAGACCTTTTGGTTTTAGTGGATCACTTTTAGTAGAATTGCTATAGATACGAATCAAAGTCTCGAAGATCATTTTTGCGGTAAATGTTTTTCTGTTCTGCACCCCAAGTCGGGGAAGAGATCTAAAGGAGTTGTAGGATCAATATGTTTTTCGGTCTGATGTCTTTTACGATTTCTTGTTGTTTTTGTTTAACATTCTCATTTTTGTGATACGATGCGTTATCGGAGATGAATGGATGTTTTCCGATTTCTTGCAGTTTAGTTTTTTTTTTTGGGTGGTATCGAATGACACAAAGGAAGATCTAGGCGTATGTCATATGTTTCGTTGGTAGTTCGGTTTGTTGTTGGAAAGAGAATGTTGTGGAATCATTGTTTGCTTCATTCTTTATGTCTTGAAGGGCTGATGTTATGTCACCCCATGTATTGTTGATATTGTGGACAAAGCGTGTCTCATTTCGCCATATAGTGTTACGATGGAAAATGTATGCATCTTGCCATGTCAATATGCCTTTCTTGAGGCTTTCCTCGCTATTTTGGAATGGAACATATAACAAGACCTTCTCTCGACAATAATTCTCTTTGTCCACATGTTTGTTGTAATTGACAAACCGGATTACACGCTCTTTGCCTTTTTTGCAATCTGGTTTGCCATCCTTAGTATATCCAGAAACAAAATCAGCAAGGCAAATGTCGACAATTGCTTGTGGCCGTGCTTGATGTAATGGTCTATGATAGATCGACACATAATGCTTTGAGTCATCGGGTTCTTGATTCAATTGTTTTGGATGCTTGAAATAAATGTTCGGTCTTTGACACAAGAAGTGTTTATGAACATGCATTTCCTAGAACTACCATATAGCAGTATTGACAAAACAATATGTGTTGCTTGTTGTGCGAGACATCGATGCGAATTAAGCATTTCATTAGATAATTTTTGTATCATTTGGGTGCATCAATGCACGATGTGTAGTGTTCTTTACGTATTCTTTTGAATGCTTTTGTGGTCGATCTATCGATTTTTGTCATGTACGAGCTCACATAAGTTGCTATTTGCATATGCATTAAGGATAAAGCTGTGCATCTGTATTCGCCTTCCATATCGGCGGCATTTTTTTGAAAAGGTATTGCTCCATACTTGTGATGGTTTTCTTTGCCACGAATAGTGTTGGCGCTTGATAGTGCTTTGGATAGCTTGTATGTATTGATTTCATTCATGTTGAATCATCTAGAAACATAGCATGAAAAGGAGAATGGTACATCATAGCGTTTCTTTGCCAAAATTGAGAAAATGTGTTTTGCATTTTCGAGATACCGATGGATAAGTGGTTTCTAGTGGTTCAAGTATTTGTGTTTGTTTTATTGGAGGTGGGGAAATTGTACACTGCATTTATTTTGTTTGCCTTTTTGCTGACTCTGTGTATGGTGATGTTCATGCAAATTCGCTACTTTAGGAGCAAAAGATTACGTGTTACAAGTTATGTACGTGTCGACAAAGTGTGAAATGGACGGGTTTTGTCTTTTCCATATACTGAGTGCGCCTTTTGTCCATACCAACCAATGGCTATGGGCATTTCCCGGCTTTGAAATTGATAACCCGAAAATAGTCAGTGATGTCTCGAAAGAATGTCTTTATCGTCACACAACAATTTTTTGAGTGCGTTTAGCCGATGTTTATAGTAAGCGAGTACATGTGATTGGATCGTGTTTGATGTGAAAGTTTTGTCATTATAATCACTAGGCATTTGTTGTTTTCCAATAGGAGAAGATTGCATATGTTGGTCATATAGGTTTGATAGTGCAAGTGAAAGGGGTTTCCATGCAATGCTCGGCACTTGAAAAGGTCAAAAAAATGTTGGGGGTCTAGTTGTCGTATCATGGCAAAAACATTTTTTTAGTTGTTGCATGTAGTGCGGGAAATCCAGTATTTTTTGAAGTCGATGTATCGATATCAGATTTCAATATTTTTCTAGGTTGGGCTTGTATTTAACATCTTTTCTTAAGAGCTTTCTTCCTTTCAGTTGCCCTTTTCGAATCCGAACCCAAATGCATGCTCGCACTTGGGCAATAATGATCTTTATTGCTTTGAAAAACAAGTTGGCAATATGATAAGAAAATCGCCGATCAGTATGCAAGACCTCCCATCGAGCAATTTTGTGAAAAGAAATTGATTTCACAGCATTTGCGTGACGAGGTTCACCAAAAAAAAGAGTGGGAAAGTTCATCTCCTCTGAAAATTTATCTTGGAATATACCAAGTGGACGTTGAGCCTCTGCCGGAGCAATTTGTATTACCTTATCTTGCAGGTCAACAATGCGTTGCGCATTTGTAAATCGATGGACTAAAGTATCACTGATGTATTCGTTGTCACTTTCTTCATCCGTATCACTATTGCTTGAAATTGTTTGATTGTCGAAGTCAACATCAGTAATTGATGGAAGGAATCGAATCCATTCTTTATTGACATGAACTTTTTCCATACGGTACAAAGTTGTTTTGCAAAGTTGATGCAATGCTTTCATGATGGCGTTAGGTCGCACATTTCCTGTATGAAAGGCATCTTTGTATGTGTAATGTGACGTTTGAGTTCGTGCATGATAGTTTTTGTTTCTTGACATGTCTTGGCAATGCTTTTTGTATTATATCCACATTGGAAGGCACGTTTATTATGGCTCCTTTGAGGTGAATTGTGGTTTTCTATGTGTGCGATGCCTTATTTGTGCAAATGCTATTCTCATAGCAACTAGCCTCTCTTGAGATCGGTAAGAACCGCTACGGAAGCAATCTCGGAGTTGATTCTATGCAAAAAGGTGATGCAAGTTTTGGCAATCTTCCATTTCTCAAACATCTGTGTAGCAATCAACACATATGTTTTTTTGTTCTTTTAATTTTTCGTCTTTGCTCGAGATCAAAAAATATTTTTTTTACGGATCTTTTAACATAGTCATGTTGGACTTGAACTTCAATTGCTTCAATTTGGACAACCATGTATTGGCGTATCATTAATTTTTTTTTTGAAATTGTGTATACAAATCTTAGATTTCGATTGCTTGTTTCCATTTTGGCGAATTTCAATTTTAAGACAGCGAAGCGAAATTCTAGAGTGGTTTATCACTTTTTTTTTTTGGTCATTGGAGTGTTTGAAGTTTGTGAGCATTTATTGCTTTTTGGGTTCGTATTTCATGTTTCATCTTGCTTGAAAAGAATTGGTTGATTGCGATCTTTGTGTCTTCTCATGCAAAAAGGAAGTACAAGTAGTGACGTAGTTAGCGATGCTTGAATCAAACCTTCATAATGAGAATGACGTTCATTTGCAAAAAAGCACAAAAGATTGTATGTGGTTGCTTTGGTTTTGATAAACCGAGAATACACTTCGACAATGGTAATGGTTTGTGCATCCCATACTTGTATTTTACATTAAAAATGATCGACAACCATTGTAAGCAAAATTGATTTCCTTGATTCTTCCATTGTTATAGGGAGTGGCGATGTTTATAATAAAGCCTTGCCAATTTGCGATGTGCGGTATGTTTTCAATTATAGCAACGTGAAGGTAATTTTGCAAGCAAGACAAAGCATGCAAATGCAGGACAAATATGCATTGCAAAAAAGCATGCAACATATCGCCTCGAGTGATGAGCGTCAAATTCACGATTGCATAATTGACAAACATAGTCGAATAGGCTTTCACCACAGTTTAAAGTAGCATGTTTTATTACTGCGCGGGCACTGCATTCTGCAGGACTACGGTCAACATTGTTCAATTAGTCTTAAGTGCAATACAAGAGTCGAAATCGTGTTTGTTTCAAGTGCAAGAGAAGCCGGGTTTTTTTCCAATCTGATGGCTCATAGTGGCATGACTAGGGTTTGCATCATGAAACAACACACGAGAATGGAAGCGAGATGGCTTTGTGCATTGAATTGGAAATAGTTATTGCCTCTTGTTTTCGACCATAGACCCATATCGGTATGTTAAGCCATTTTGCTAACCAGTTTATACTGAAGTTGTCGCCCCATAGACCAATCTCGGTTGCATTTGCAATGGGCATTCCAGAAAAAGTCGCATCCGACGGAAATATGTTTGCGCATCGTGGATATGATGCGAGGCGTAAAGGGTGTCACGATCTAATTCGGATGGAGCGATTTAAAAGCATCTGCATTGCCTCTATGCAAAGAATGCAAGAAGTGGTCTATGATTCTAGTTCGGAGTTCAATAGAGGTATAACGAAAGTGTAACAAAACGACAAATGTATCGAATAAGCAATCGCCCACGTTATACTTGAATGCAATGTCTAAAAAGGTTATGTTTTTAGCATGTCATCAATGTGAAATTTGGTTTCTTGTTCGCGAGGGACATAGCCCTCTGAGAAATGCACATGGCAGCCATAGTTTTTTTGGTTTTTGTTCGGTCAATAGCAAAAAAGTAGCAGCAGGAGAAGCGAGAATCCCCATAGCATGAAAGAGAATTCCAAACAATGAAAGCACTTGTCAAGAGAAAAAGATATAGCATGCCATACACGGGCGTATATTTGTTGAGTTCAACTTTGAAAGCTGGATTATGGCAACGAGAGACGGGGTTTCGCACATTGATGTTATTTACACTATTCACTTTTTGAATATCTTTGACTCCTGAAAAAAACATGCACACATCAACTTCGATGTTGCGAGAGACACATGGAAAGAACTAAATGCACATGATACTAAACCGATTCTCATTGCGAAAAGAAAATCTTGGTCGCCCAGTGCATTGTGCTTCGCATAGTTTTGAGCGAGATAAAAAACCAGCGAAACCACGTCAAGTTGTTACTGCTTGTATGGAAAGACATGAAGACATGGATTTCTCCCATAAAGCATTTCTTTTTTTGTTTTAAGCGGCGAAGCCTAGTTGCATGAGAACGTATTATATACCTTGATAAAATGTTTTGGGAGAAATTTCCATTTGTTTAAGTTAGCGATCAAGGAATAAGCCTTACTTATTTATTAACATATATGGTGTAATTGTTTCAAAGCGAATAGAATTGACAAAAACAAAAAATGTATAGATATTATCTTGTTTGAAAATTAGTTTAGTAACTATAAACTTTGTGAACTAGGTTAAGAGGTGATAGGGAAGTTGACCAAAAGGAAGTGTTTTGTGAACACAATGATGACGTACATAACTAAAAGCACCTAACTTGAAGATTGGAGTTGAAGTGTGAAAAGCGAAATTACAACATAGAAAAAATGAAGTAATCTAAATTACACAGGCATGAGAATTATCTGACAACATGCCTCGGGAAATTGGCGTTTCAAAGTTCAAAGGGCTGTAGGGGCCGACCAAAAAAGCCTTGGGGATTTCTAGGCAAAGACAAGCAGCAAGTGTAAAGCTAATCGCAACAATATTTGACACCTTTTGCATGCTTTGATAGTTGTTGAATTTGGCAGGCAGATTGTCATATACTCTGTCAGCCCCTGCCAACATCCTCCCAGCATGTGTCAAAACGAGAGCTATGGATGGAAAACCACCAAAAAATATTGAATCGTAGGTTTTATTAGATGTAGTCGACACCGTTGTGAAGAGGAGTTAACGAGAAGGCACACATATCAGTGCAGAGATGTTTTATGACATACGAAAATGGGCTTGTTGATAAAGGCAAGGAATTTCAGAAAAAAATACTATTTGCAGTTATATGGTGAAATGCAGAAGCCTTCGAAGATAATATCAGAGTGCGCCAAAATGGGAGCTCTAGTATAGGGATTGAGGTTCCATCGAGAAAATGATGATGTTTTATCAAATGTTGTTGTTGCAGTGGTATTTGAAACTACGGTGACCAATACCTATTTGCCAAATGAGCGAGGCACATAGTAGGCTCTCAAATCGTTTAAACGGCCTCAACAAAATCTGATGTCATCAAAATTACGGTCTAAAGAATGGATGAATTACTTAATAGAGATTTATTTGATGGGGAAGTAGTGAGCATGGAGCTTGTTTGGGATGCCATTTGATCGCAAAGAGAAAGATTTGAAGAGTGAAGCCATTACATTAAGCCGAATTGGCAAGCTATACTCCTCTGTTTTGAAATTGGAAAATCGGGCCCATCGTTACCACTTTGAGAGCACCAAAATTGCCATTATGCGCCCTCGCCACCATGTGCCCTCGCATGAGACTCTAAGCTGGTATAATTACTCATCATTGAAGGTCGTGAACACGAGAAAAATATTGTGGATGAAGAGAAAAGAGAACATGACAAGAAGAATGAATTTGATGCACAAAGGTCGTTTTGCGTGAAGCAATTGATATGATTAAGAAGAAAGCGGGGAAAAGAGTGTAGAGTCTTTCTTGCGGTTCATTTATGAAGTGCACACTCATCAGATCGAGAAAGACAACGATGGGTTCTTTACTCGGATAATGTTAAAGCGGCTCTCAGAAAAGCCATAGTAGCATACCACCCCACGATAATAGCGCGATATGATAAAAGCGGCGGGTTACATGCGAAGAGATCACAAAGATTTTTAATTCCAAATATGAAACCTCTGAAAGCATGACAAAGGGTTCTTGTTATTATTATTATTAAGGAACGAGAAAAATAGAAAGTAGGACCGAGAAAATTTTGATAGCATTATGCGATAGAAGGGGCGATTTTGCTTGATGTGACTTTATCGCTTTGGTGTCACATTCATGAGAAGGAAATTGACGTGAGGAGGTAGCGAGGCACACTTGTTCGCACCGTATGTAAAAGTAAAGTAAAGTGGATGAGTTGAAGACAATATCCTTACCTTGAGCGGATAAAGTAAAGTGGATGGTGGATTGGTGAGCTTGCCAAACAAAACTTGAAATCTGCGATACATTCCTAAATTTGCAAAGCGGGATTGATGAGCGGTCAAATCTGGAATTTCAAATCTATTTTGCGCATTTCCAAATTAATTAATTTAATGTGTTTGGCGAGATATGCGATCACATAATCGAGGCAATTGGCGGCAGTCAAATCTAGATTTTCAAATCTGCATACCAGTGCAATTCATATACGAAAGTGCCATTGTATTACGTGCATCCCCAAATCAATTAATATAATTTGTTCGGACAGATCAGCCTTGAAGACCAAACAAATGCAATTGTGCATTATCGTTCGGAGTGGGTTTAATGTAGACTTGGCACAAATGCAAGACGAAACTAGTGCAAGTGTGCATTCTCGTGTGAATATGTTTAACTAGTCTTATCTGCGCATTCCCAATTACTTTATTTTGAATAGACAAAGGAAGTGGCACTAGGTACTTTCTCTCGATTCCGATGTCTCGTTGAGTAACTCAAAAAAATCAAACGGAATTTCAAATCTGAAACGGAATTGGCGCGATCAAATATGGAATTTCAAATCTATTACATCACCGCATTATGTGCATTCCCAAATCAACAAGAAAAAGATAAAATAGAAAAAGTAAACTTGGATCGATATTAGTCACAAAGAAAGTTCTAGACTGATTTATTATTATATGACTAAATTTCATCCTATAATCCATGAAGAATTATCAAACCAACATTTGAACACAGTCTTTACCCATTCACACGCAACACCGATGGCTTGATCGGCTCACAATCTTGAGAGCTATGGTTCAATTTTTAAATCATTTTGAATCCCTTTATTTTTGGCGTTGGGATTTTCCGTTTAATTGGCAGCCATGACACTAAATTGTTCATCAATACATTTTAGGTGGGCTTGATCGTTAAGGCGATCAAAAAAATCAAAGCCTTGTGTAGAAAAACTCTAGCACTTTAACGAATCAATTTTTTCTCTCATCTTTTCATTTCTCGCTTTTTGATATTCATCTAAAAATTAATAGTTAAAATTGAGAAATTAAGAAAAACTCGGACACTAAAAAAATACTCGAAATTGTGTCGAGATAACTAAAAAATTAAGGAGCAAAAAGATCTTATAGCATTTAACGCCATCTCAAAACATCCCACCTCCTCATTGAATTCTTAAATTTGACTCTCGATGAGTTTCCGATGCATGTACAATATCCATACAATCAATCAAGAGATTCGGGGAAAAAGAGCTCGAAGCACATGATTTACAAAAAAGCACAAAACACAGGGAATCAAGCATTTATGAGAAAAGCTATTTGATGACTAAAGATCCCTGTTTTTTGCTCTTTGAGGCCCCTACGAAATGTGCAAAGGAGTTAATGCCCACTCCAAATCCCACAAATACCCTTCCTACACTCAAAATGTTTGGATAGGGTGCAGCCATGAGAAAGATAGCTGTGAAGATCTAGAAAAACTCTTGTGCCATGACCATAGTTGGTTGGATTGGCGATCGAGGCATGGTGATCAATCTCAACCTAGATCGTAGATGAGGATCTGTTAAGTCTGCGGATCAAACACAAAAATAATAAATAAAAGTCTTATCAAATCCCTCGGACCTCCAGTATTGTATTTGGAGCGTTCTAAAGCTGTGTAAGATTAGGAAAAACCATCGTGAAAGTGCTTAAGGAAAACCGAGAAATGAGCCGTTGAAGAAGAGAGTTGGCCATACCATAATTAATGTGAGCTCCCATGGAGATGATTTAGGATTATACATTCACCTCAAGGTGCCTATAAATAACCTAAATGTTTCATAAATGTTGCGATCTCTAAATTGTGCACTTGCTTGATATGTTGGAGCTGTAAAATGTACACTTACGGTAATATATTTTGTACATGTAAATTGCTAAAATTATGTAACCTCTAAAACGTACGATTGCGAGAAGAAATGTTGAATCTAAAGCGAGTGTCATCTCCTCAAGCGGCCCTCCACAATTAGTTTAAGAAGCAGAAAATCTTTAAATCTCGGGAAAAAAAAACAAATTCCCTTGTTTTTAATCAAATAAATTTAAAATTATTTGCGATGCGAATCTTGAAGCAGAAATTCTTCCATTTTTGTCTTATAAACTTCAAACGATACAATTTTTGTATTTCCCACAACAAATATTCATACGGGGAATAAATCATTCACATTCGAATAATACAATATAGAACCCAACTAATTGCTCGTCCCATGCAAAAACGAGAAACCAAAATGTGAGATGGCGATGAAGCACCGATTTACGAGGAAAACATGCAATGCATGAAATAAGTGACAACTTGCAGAAACTCCTTAAAATTTACAATCCTCCAAGAGAACAATCTTCGGAACACAGCTGCACTGTTATACAGCTGAAATGAAATAATGCCTACACTACAACTGCAGAATTTGATGAGATCAAAGAAAATGGACAGCATATTGTTCTGAAACCACTTACCAGTCTAGTCAGGGACCTTCAATCGGGAACCGCATTTTTCATGTGTTTTAGCTAGCCAAGTCTCATATTAATCGAAACAAAAAATGAATCAATGCGCGCGGTAATTACATTCGGTAATTGCAAGTGCTTGCATAATCTATACTCGATTTTTTTAAATGGAATAATTAATGTTTGTTGTCGGGATTGTTAAATGTTTGCATTCAATATTCTTGTCACATAATTTTCGATGTTGAAACCATAGGAAATCAAAAAAATTGGAAATTCTTGATTTATTTAATCAAAAAT
Organism: Taxus wallichiana var. yunnanensis; assembly: GCA_018340775.1. Taxonomy (NCBI): domain Eukaryota; kingdom Viridiplantae; phylum Streptophyta; class Pinopsida; order Cupressales; family Taxaceae; genus Taxus; species Taxus wallichiana. The sequence continues at coordinate 958,102,388 of CM031235.1, forward strand.
ACTTGATATGGTTATAAATTTGTTTGACCAATCAGAATATTAAATCAATGTTTTTAAAAAATTGAGATAAATATATATTTTTAGAAAACTATATATGCTGACATGTGAAATGACGAGATGGATTTACTGTCATTGGTCTACAAAGATATTGAAAATAGTTTTTGATGCCTTAATTATCGCCTACGGCGATATAACATAAATCGATATCACTTTATAACTCACTTTGAAATCTTACAAGCTCCTATTGAAAATATAATTCAAATAAAACTCAAGGCTCTCGAAATATTTCTAAATCGATTTCATATATATTATAATAACCCATAATATAGGTATGAAGCAACTTTGAATTGGGTCGAGAGTATAAATTCCTCAATTTCCAAGCATGCAAAGGTCATAGATCCATTTCTTAACGGGAGCTAAGTCACTATAAACATTGTCAAATGGTTTGAGGGAAAGCGTGTTAGGTTACACACAACTAGACCACTATTATTTATGTCCAGAGACAAGAGGGAACCCATAATAAGTTAGATTAGATCACACTCATACTTGCACAAGCACCTTGGAGAACTACATGGGACTTGATCCAACACGAGAATATGTAGTGTAACACTTGGATTGGTTTGGCCAAGCCAACTACCAAGGGTTGTACAAGCTCACCACACATGATTTTATCATTTTCATTTGATAATTATTTGATGAAGAATATTGTATCTTTGTACGGTTTCCAATTTGTTACATGTTATTATAGGTCATCCCAAGATTGTGTGAGCAATAGATTCATACAAAGGAGGGAATATCCTAGAAAGTAAAACACAATAATTTTCAACACCCAACTATCAAAGGGTACAAGACCATACACTTATAGTTAGGATCATATAGCTCCAAGTATGGACCACAAAAATTTCCTACAGTCCTTTCCCAACTTAGTTTCTAGTTCCATAATTGACATCAAAACATCCCCAGTTTCTGATATGCCTTTTCCAATTATTTGCACATTTGGGTCTTCTTTGTTATGATCCATAAAACTAAGTCTTCATCACCTCTTTTAAATTTGAGATATCGTTATCATTTATCAATTATTCAAGTATTAATGCATTATTATGACTATGTAAGAATTATTGTAAATTTATTAGATCAAAATAATCTCCTATTACAAACCCTTACATCCTATTTATTATTGTGCACTTTCCTTAACATAAATTTAATTACGGTGAAAACATTTGGTGAACCCAAATCTTGAATCGAATCCATTGTTAAAACCCTAGGGGCCCTAGGGTTTCATTGGTTTTAGTTTGCATATGTCTTCTCTCCATGCCCTTTCGACATAACAATTGGCTCAATCAACAACCTATTGAGTATACGAATATTTCTCCTACTAATTGCAAGTAGCATACCCTCATGTCCTCTTATCCACCCCATATTTCCAGAATACCTTCTATATTGGATCATAACGTGCATGAGGTTCCTCTGAATGAAATGAAAACAAATAGTGAACATTGTTTTGATTATGATCATAACGAAAATGAAAATGCATACCAAGAACAAGTTTAACTATAATCTAATTTTCAAGCTCGGATCTAAGAAAACCATCATCATATTGAGCCTCTTATCCACCTTCTTTCTACTAAACTTGCTTGTGATTAAGAATATAATGAGTGGTCCCTTTTTGGACCACCATCTCCTCCATTATCTAATGTTCACACATATAATAATATTACATCTTCGAGTTCTATTTCATTAGAGGAACCTAATCCTCCACTTCACAATGTTGATATATCTATCTCGATGAAAAATACTACTCCTACATATCCCATCTGTACACATAGTGCCTCACATGTTTATTCTTTTAACACCCAAGCTCTTAAATTCATTGTTCATAATTTACAAGCTCAAATTTTACAATTACAACAAGGTGCATCTACTTCTCTTGATATGGATTCTATTTAATTGTTCCATACCCCACTTGCACATGAAGTGGCCTCTTACCCTTTTCTTATCATTTTTGTTGCTCCTGAATTTTCTATTTATGATGGAAAGGGTGATCTTGAAGAGAAATTTAATACATTTCATGTTTCTTTCTTGGAATACTCTTCAAATGATACACTACTTACCAAGCTCTTTCATTAGAGTATCAAATAGTTTTTCCTATAATGGTATTATGATCTACCCATGCATTCTAATTAGACGATCACACCCTTGGCTAATCAATTTCTTACTCAATTATCTATCTATATCAGAGACAAAGTCTCTTATGCTCAATTGGATGAAATGTGACAAGATTCTAATGATCCCATTAATGATTATGTTATATGCTATAAGACCACACTTATTAAGATGAATAATATTTTAATATATAGTGAGGTACATGCTATTTAAAAAAAATATTTTCCCTTTACAAGAATCAATTATTTTATACAATTTTAACTCATTTGATCATCTATGTCATACTCTGAAAGAACGATAAGCTAATCTCCTCAATATGAATAAATTAAAATATGTTACTAATATTCCTAGCACTTCTCATCCCAATTTTCAAGGAAAAAATAATTTTAAGAGAAAATCCAATAGTGAAAAATCCATATTTAAAACCAATATCAATGTTATAACTCAACCACAAAGTTGCAATTAAAATATTCATGAAAATCATTCACTCTTTTACTTTATGCACAACAAATAATGCGTAAAAAATTACTTGAGTGTAACCCTATATCTCTCCATTCACCTCTTGAGGTTGACACAAGTATAACTCATGGTAAGAAATTTGATGCTAATGTCCATTGTGATTACCATTAATACATTAGTCATTCCACTAAGCCTTTGTATTAATATTTTTCATGTTATACAAGATCTTCTCAATACTTCTCCATTAGATCACCCATTAGATGGTATGTTTTTAACTATAATTACTATGACTTCTTCACCATTTATTACTTTTATAACACTTCATTTTTTTATTTTGATACACGTTACATTTATGTTTTTTTTATTGGCACCCTATACATAATGTTTTGATTGATAACACTGCCCCACATAATGTGTGCACCTTAAGCTACCATGTTCTCTCATATATACTAAGAAGAAAATCATACTTGATCCTAAGATACACATGAGGAAAATTTCTCTCCCTCTCATAGCTAGCTCTTCTGCCTTTGACATCCCATTCTTGGTGACATATTCACTCAGCTAATGTGACATGAGTTTAGTTCACTAGTGTATTCATATTTTTGCAATTCTCCCTTCATTACTACATCAATGTGTTATTTTTATTAATAATAAACAAATGGTTACAATTATGGGTATTCCATTCAAGGACCATATGGCTCAACAACTTAACTCAAAACCTACCATTACTCCTAGTCCCGGTGCATCTACACCTCGACCTCTTGTTTCTCATGCTACATTTAGTAAGATAATCCCTTATAGTGCATCTATGCACATGTATCTCATTTCACACATTGTTATTATCATATCACATACCACTAGATACCTTTTCCTTAGCCTTGTGCTTCGTCATCTAGGTCACATCCCTCTTCTCACATGAAACCTTCTCCTTGGCATTCTTCTCAACCATCTAGGTCCCATCCCATTTCTCACAAGTTACCTTCTCCTTATCATCTAACTAGGTCACCCTATATATATATCACTCATCACGTGTCTTCCTATCATCTCTTCTATGACACATGTCATTGTTTTTACAAATATTATACATGAACATCCTTTGCATCTTCTAAAACTTGTGGGGCCTAGGCCTTCTTCACTATTTGAGTATAATTTTCCTCTATGAGGATCTTATTGCGTACCTCTTGTGCTATCCCTTTCTGTACATATTTATTTCCTAAACAACTCAAAAACATTAAAATAATCACATAATATAAAGACATTCACATATTTTCAAAATTATAAAATTACGATATGTTTATGGATTTAATGGTTAGATTTTCTCCATATACATGTTTTTTGTCATGTTGTTTTGATAGATAACATATGTTTTCCATATACTCTTTACACACATGTATTCACAAGGTATGTTGAGTTTGATGCAGGACAAACACAAGATGAAAACCATTGAAAAGTTTTATTTGGGTACCTTCCCATTGACACTACTCTTTGGGTACATCTTGTAGACTACAAATGTGTTCTTGTTTCAATAGAGTTACATAGAGTTCCTCATCACACTTTATTACATACATAATGTATATTTCTATCTTTTTATCTAAACACACTAACAAATGCATTTTTGTAGTGCTTAAGCGTACGTACGTACCTAAAATTGTAGGGTACTACACCACGAAGCGATGTTACTAATACCCCAATGATGACACGGGTCTCCTTGCAAGGTGTTCGGAATCTAGAAAGGCTCGCCAAGTATATGCTTGTATCCCGCATTCCCTTTCAAAGCATATGCCTACTTTTTTTTTGCCCTTTTCCCCATGTTTTCTTGCATTTTAGGCTTGATGACGAAACCGCCGCCTGCACTGGGTGGCGGTCTTGTGACCACCGCTCGGGACAAAGCGGTTCCAGTAACCGCTTGCGCTGCTTAGGCGGCGTTTTGTTCACATTTTCCAAATTCCTCCGACGATCGTGTCAAATGTAAATCTTCAAATTTACACGCTTTCTTCAACCTCTTTGGCTTGCATTAATGTTTTGGTTCCCTGATAATAGTGTTTTTCCATTGTTTATAGTAAAAGAGTTCAAATGGGAGTTACTGATTTAGTAAATGCATTTGTTATAAATAGTAGACTTGTTTTCAAGCAAATGGCCCCTCATCTTCTCAATTCTCTTATTCAGTCTTTCAATTTCTTGCTTAGAATTCTACTAGCTTCATGTTTGGCATCAATTATTAGTTTTCCTTTGTTGTTTAGAAGTCATTCAATCTTCTTGTTTCAGTCTTGTTCCATTGCTACTCCATGCAATCAAGTTTAGCATAAAATAGCTTCATTTCTAGACTAGAATCCATTAAAGTTGTAAGTTTTGTTTTGTCACAAGGATAGATTCTAAAACTCTCGGCACACTTGCATTGTATTCCCGCAATAAATCCCGCTAGGAATTGCATAGTCAAGCTCTTTTCACTTGTGATATCCCTCTCCTACTCGCATTGTATTCGGTCTATATCCAAAGTTGTCATTATTCAAATACCATCTTACATTGATACTATCATATACACGCTTTTACGGATTCACGAGGACATGAAGGAATGAGGAGATCACACTTTGAGGGGACAAAATCACACACAACTGGATTTACCAGCATTCTATAAACGCCGAGGGTTTGAGCTATCAAAGTTCTAGTTACAACATATCAAATAGAGTAGTGAATCATTTTATTTCGTTAAGCTCACTTTCAATATGCTGCCGGGGAAGTATGGGGAATGATAGTTTACGAGAAACTATGATTTGTTCCTCACTTCTGAGGTAGGATTGAAGGTTTTCAATTAAGTTAATTAGCTGTCTTTTATCTAGATTCACACATCTGCACAGGTGAATAACCACACTGGGTTATCTCGCTTGTTTAGTTTTAGTATAAAAGTAGTTTAATAAGTTGTTTGTAATTATAATATTTCAATCGTGTATTTTGTTTAGATTAGTTTTCCTTTCAGCAGTAGTATAAATTGTTATTTTCAGTATAATTTAATTCAGAGTTTTCAAACTAGATTAAACACTTAAATTCTAGTTAGGAGGATAAACCATAGGGAATTTACGCTACCCGTTCATAGCCTCTAAATCTCCCCTTTCTCATTCCAGCTACCAGGAGATCACACTACCAGATCTTAGTCACTGATCCTCCCATAGTTAGCTTTAGGAAAGTTGCTTTCCGATTCTCATCCTCGCCTGTAGCTTTTCTATCGTAGAAAACTGACCATAATCCCTGGCTGTGACTTCATCTAAGTCACCCGCATTTCAAACCACCGGTTGTCTCGGCACGACCTCGGGAGGTCGAGTACGGGGAAGGTCACTTTACCGATTATCATCCTCGCATGTCACTTTTCCATCGTACAAAATTGGTGAACCCGATGTGAACAAATAGTTCTTCTTTTTTATTTTTCATTCCTTTCATCCACCTTCGCTCTTTCCCATTACTCTACGGTATTCATATACCCCCCAGAACATGTCGGGATATGATGCATATGGAGACCTCTCTCGAGGTCTCGAAGTAAACTATAGTCAAACAAATAGACAACCGTCGCCCTCACTTTTCTGCATGGGTGATAACTATTCAAGTAATTACTTGTCTTCACAAACTCCCCTTAAAGAACTAGCTCAATTTCTTCGTTTTGAATTGAGGAGTTTGATCGGCTTGCACAAACACAACAACCAGAGCCCTCGGGCTCTAAGAATATGACATTTTGGAAAATCAACTTCATCTCCTCAAGGCTTGTTCGGACCACGGATCATGTAGCAGTCGGACCCACTCCCTTTTTGGATGAGGAGTACTTAGCACGCTTCGCTAAAAGCGAACAACGCTTCCAAACTATGTATCCACCTATAGGGAGTTTACAAAAAGAATCGATACCCTATTCAGGAAAACACCCCATTCCTCCACCTATGGGAAATGCCCTCGGTGAGGCTTGGACGGAGAGTAACGATCAATTCATAGCAGGTATCATACCCCTTTACAACCTCAAGCTATACAACAAACGCCCTTAAGGCAAAGCACTGTGTCTTTGCCAATGGAGGTCATTTCAGCCTTAGCTGAAAAGGTTAGAGGGCTGGAACTTGCTCAAGCAAACCAAAATTCATATTTTGGGCAAGCAGGAATCCCCAACCCTCCGCATCATCCTAGTCAGGTTGACCTCCTTACGGGAACAAGCATGTTAGGCATGCCTCATCAAAATCCTTATAGTTACCCACAACAAACACCAACTAGGACCACGTTTTCAAACACCGCTCCAGTTGAAAACATGACACCTCCTAGTTTGGCACCAAACAACCCGTACCAGAACAGTGCTCCTCCTTACTTAAATATTTATTCAAAATCACCACAAGGAGACATGTTCTCTTCTCCCGGGATGTTCGTTCAACCATAAGGATTCCCTTATGTCCCTACAAACGCATATGCTATGCCATATCAACAACCCATTCCACCTCCACCCCCTCAACAAGCGCCATCGATGGTCGAGGCCTATGCGGTAGGGACTTATTCAGAATATTTAAAAGAGCCCTAGACTTCACCATACGAAGTGTTATGCTTCCAAGACCTCTTCCTGATTTTGCCCAAATATAAAGGGGAAGGGGATCCAAACACACACATTAAGGCCTATGCCACAACCATACGGGAATTACTCCCTTGGGACGGGGTTGTTGCTAAAATATTCCCTAAGACCTTAGAAGGTATTGCCCTTGATTGGTATTATAGAATACCTGAAGCCTCGATACACTCATTTAAACAACTCGTGTCAGAATTCATCAAAGCTTTTGACATGAACAAATTGTTAAGAATGGGAATCAGGGAGTTCTTGCATATCAAACAAGAACATAATGAATCCGTTGCTCATTTTATTCAAAGATGGCGTACGGTTCTCTACTCATCAGCAAGTGCTCCAAACATGGATCAAATGGAACTATGTGATTTATTCCTTAATTCTCTCAATAGAGAGATAAAGGAAGAAGTCCAAAAGTTCCCACTAAGAACTTACGATGAAGTACTCGAGAGTGCTCTCTGAATCGACCAAGTAGCGATAGATAGTGGTCGTAAGACATATGGGACAAACGGGAAATTAACCACTCCCAATCAAAACACCGCGGCCTATTCTAATACAGGGAACGTAAATCAAGGACCTAAGATCCTTAACAAGAACCACGGAGTTACAACAGATGGAGTAACTGACCAAGTTAAAAGGGCAAACATTGTAAACATTTTGCCACCTGTTAATAATCAGTGAAATAACAATTTTACTCCAACAATCAACACGGTGGATTTTAATCGTCCACCACGGCAACAAAAACAACAACGACAAATCCAAACACAAAGTCCAAATTGAAACCCAACTAGATATCAGAGTCAAAACCAAAGGCAACAACCTCAAAATTTTAACTCTAACAACTAGCAACCTTATCAGAATTTTGGGCCACAACAGATTATAAATCAATAGCCTCAAAATTATAATCCCAATTTATATTGTGGCTTCCACAAGATTCAAGGCCACGATACTAGGACTTGTTGTGAATACAATAAATTCATGCAATGTTTTCCTAGAAGATCAAAAGCAACTCTTTATAGATATGTTTTTAGCAAATTCTATGGTACCCACACCAAATGCTTATGCGGGCGCGTTTCCCCTCAAAATGCACCCCTCAAGATATTTAATGATCCGCCCCAAACCATTCTAACAATAACAGGCTAGACCCTAACGGAACAAACAAGGGTGTCATAACAGGAAACAATGATCATGAAGCTTCAACTTCATTAAATCCACCAGTCGTACCCCAATTAGGAACTCAACCTCAAACTAAGATAGTTGGTTTGGTAGAGTTAGACACTAAGCTACCCATAGAAACCATAACAAGAACATGGGATTATTCTTCTCAACCTACTCCAAGTTATCCATTGGAACCAGACAACAATCAACAAACGTTGGTAAAACCCATAGGTGCCTATGATTTAATTAACGATTTAACTAAAACCTTCTCTCACATCTCCTTTTTGGATTTGTTAAAAAACTCTCCCGCCCACTAAAGAAGCATTAGGCCTTGGTCATTTAATCAACATCACTCCTCCGAAACGTAGGTAAACCATGTAGATTTTGACGTTTATCCACCGAGGCAGCTAGATAGGGATACAAAATTTATATTCGATATAAGCAAAATGCCAACAGACGCTGAAATTGCACGAAGAGGTGACCTAACTTTACATTTACAAGTTTGGGTCTACAATAATTATGTTAAACATGCAATGGTTGATGATGGGGCAGCAGTTAATATAGTCCCCTTCGCTTTTCTTCAAAAGTTAGGATATGGAGAGACAAATTGTTCCACGATGCGAAATACGCTAAGAGGTTATGATAGCCTCAAAGCCACTTCGATTGGAACCATAGTTTTGTCACTTTAGGACCCAAGACGGTCCTCACCGAAGTTTTATATTATAGATCGGGAAACCAATTATAATATGATCCTTGGTCAGCCATGGATACACCGCATGAAGGCGATCCCTTCCACGTTATTCCAAGAAATAAGATTTCTACACTTAGGGAAAATATTCGTGGCACAAGGTGACCCAAAACCCTTCGATATACACCTAGTTGATTTGAAGAAAAGACCAGGCGTTCACTCCGAGTTTGAACTCCCAACAAATCAACTCATCAAACCAATTAATTCGAAACCAAAAGAAGAGTTGATACCCACCACAAAGTTAGAAGTTACAAATCTAGCCGAGGACATTCCAGCACTCAAAAGTGAGACCAATGTTATAAAAACAATGTCACTAGGGACTACCACAAAAATTGTCAAGTTGCTAGAGAAGGACTTACCTATTCTCCTACCATTTGATTCTATGGGTATGGGACACACCCTAGGAATTGCTTCTCTTCCATCAGACAAAGTTTTTATGGTAGAGGTAACTAAAGCAAAAGAAATAGATACGACAGATATCCCAACATCCATTTTTCCAAACAAGTATTGGACTCTCCACTTCGATGGAGCTAGATGTCGCTTTGGACTTGGGGCGGGAGTAATCTTTACTTCACCTAAGGGAAAGATCCTACCTTTCGCCTTTAAATTAAACTTTGAATGTACAAACAACGGGGCTGAGTATGAAGCTCTCCTCCTTGGCCTCATCCTAGCTAAAAGAATGGGTGTCGACAACATTAGAGTGCTAGGAGACTCACAATTGGTTGTAAACCAAGTCTCTGAGGTATATGAAACTAGAGCTGAGCACTTACAACTCTATAAAACAATAGTATTAGATCTAAGTAAGGGATTTAACTTCATATCAATTGAAGCAATCCCACGAGAGCTAGAACCTTCTTGCAGACTCAATAGTAACCTCAGCTTCCCGTTTCACCCCAAACAGCAAGTTGGAGGATACAAATTTCACAGTATCACTTCGTACCGAACCATTAGTGCGTAAGATATCAACAAACTCACTCTTGACTCATGGAGAAGCTGAGCATTATTTTTCTATCATGGACCACTTTGATGATGATAGAGTCACTCTCGAATATCTAAACGCCTATGCGAAGCTACACCTTGCTCACCGTATAGTTAATCTTTCCTTAATACCACATTCCTCTTCCTACTTTAGAAATCCCATGGTAGAGTCTCCTCCACAAAAGGATCTCGATATCTACGAGATAGAAAATGGAGAAAGCTTGGAACTACCTCCACCCCACCTGAATTTGAAGAAGGTAACACTTCTTTAATAGAAGAAACCGTTGATATAAACATTGGAATGGAGGAAGAACCAAAGATTTTGAAGTTGGGATCATCATTAACTTTGAAGGAGATACTGAAATACACACCCAAATCCTCAAATAACATCAAAAGGCTTTGAATTTAACTATAAAGAAATGATGGGCATCGCACCACATGTCGCGGTACATAATCTCGTCACTAAACCAGATGCGAAACCAATTAAACAGAAGTCAAGACCAATGAAGCCAAAAGTGGCTCTCATGGTAAAAGAGGAAGTAATAAAACTTCTCCAAGTGGGATTCATCAAGCCCGTTGACTATTCACAATGGGTATCTAATATCGTCCCCATCCTAAAAAAGAATGGGAAGATACGCATTTGCATAGATTTTTGGGATATTAACAAAGCTTGTCCCAAGGATGACTTCCCATTACCATCCATTGACGTTATCGTTGATGCAATAGTTGGATTCAAACTACTGTCCCTCATGGATGGGTTCTCAGGGTATAATCAGATTAAAATATTTGAACAAGATCAAGCCAAAACTACATTCATAACTCCCTGGGGAACATATTGCTACGTTGTCATGCCATTTGGTCTTAAGAACGCTGGCGCTATGTATCAGCGGGTAATGACATATATATTCCATGATCTTATCCATAAAATTGTGGAATCCTATGTGGATGACTTGTTGACCAAGGCCAAGAAACGTTGTGATCATCCATAAGTGCTCTGTATCATCCTCTCATGATTAATTGAATATGGCGTCACATTAAATCAAGAAAAATGCGTGTTTGGTGTGACGGAGGTAAACTTCACGGGCTACATTATATCTCCACGAGAGATTGATGTTGATCTAGCCAAAATACGGGTTGTTCTCGAAATGATCCCACCATTCGGACGAGTATGGAATCAGGTCATTTCTTGGGAAACTCAGTGCAATCCGAAGGTTCATCCCAGATTTAAGTTTTGCCATTCATCCAATCAACAATCTATTAAAGAAAGATTATAACATTGATTGGACTAAAGAATGCAATGAGGCCTTTGAAGCAGTTAAACGCTTCTTGTTGTCTCCACCCACGCTAATGCCTCCCAAACTAGACCACCCTTTGATCTTATACTCACGAGCCACTCATGTCTCACTAGCCTGCATGCTGGCTCAAGAAGACAATGATAAATGGGAACGTGTGGTCTATTTCATTAGCTGAACGTTGCTTGATTATGAAACATGTTACACATAGGCAGAGAGAGAATGCCTTGCCATAGTCTTTGCAACAAAATGTTTAAGACATTACATGTTAAACCAAGAAACGAGGGTCATTGTAAAAACAGATCATTTACGAACATTCCTTACGCAAGGGTCTTTATCTAAAAAGGTTGGACGTTTCATAACCTTAATGGGTGAATTCGAGTTGACATTCGTAAACCAAAAATCTATTAAGGGACAAATCATTGCAGATTGGTTAGCTGACAATCCACTAGATGGAGGCAATCTAGTAAATCTGGACTTTCCTGATGAGTGTGTATACTTCGTCGAAACCAGGCCCCCCATCTCTACATGTCCTTGGTACACTGATATCATCAATTTTATCATAGACCACACATACCCAAAAGGTGCCACATCACAACAAAGAAGGTGGTTACGCATTATTACCGCTAAATATGTTGTTTTAGAATAGGTACTCTATCGTAAAGCCTTCGACGGCATGCTTCTAAGATGCATCGACACAGAAGAATCCAAGAAGATTCTTCATGAATCCCACAGTGGGATATGTGGAGGCCACTTTGGTGGTCACGCCACCGCTCACAAAATACATCGGATAGGCTATTTTTGGCCCACTCTCGAGCGTAGTGGAATTTGTACGTAAGTGCCACAAATGCCAAGAATTCTCTCACGAGATTCACATGAAACACAATCCCATAACCAATAGCGACTCCATGGCCCTTCTCTTGTGGGGTCTAGAATTGATAGGAAGTTCTCTCCTCATCAATCAGCGATGGCCATAATTTTATAATTACAACCACGGAATATTTTACCAAATGGGTGGAGGCCATGCCTCTCACCACCGTACGAGTTTGGTAAGTTTCCAAATTCATTTTGAACCAAATTATCTGCAGGTATGGTGTCCCACAAGTCATTATCTTAGATAATGACATGCCCTTTAAAAAATGACGAAGTCCTGTGAGTTATGGAGCAAGTTCAAGATAAACCATCACACGACCTCTCTTTACTACCCTCAAGCCAATGGGCAGGCCGAAGCGACAAACAAAACGTTAAAGGCTATTCTTCTCAAAACAGTCAAGGAGAATAAGTGAGATTGGCATCTAAAACTATATCCAACCTTGTGGGCTCGTCGAACCTCAATAAGAACACCAACGGGAGAAACCCCTTTTTCATTGGTGTTCGGGGCAGAAGTAGTTCTCCCGCTTGAGGTTGAAATACCCAGTCTCCGCATCTCATTACAAGGGATTATGGATGAAGAAGCTTATAGGGAGGCACGCCTCTCTCAACTGGAAAGCCTCGGCGAGGCGGGTTAAATGCCAAACAATGGCATAAAGCCTATGTTGACCGGATGTGCCAAAGTAGTATAACAAAAAAAAGTCTATGAGCGAGAAATATATGAGGAGATCTAGTTTTAAGACTAGACAGTCGGATCGATAAGAAAACTAGCGAAGGAAAGTTACGGCCCAAGTGGTTGCGCCCATCTTGAGTCATGAAAGACTACGGAAATGGTGCGTATCTCTTGTGCACACTAGAAGGTGAGGAATTCGGTGAAACTGTCAATTCCTTGCATCTTAAATGGTTTTACGCATAAAACATCAAAATCACCACTTGTACATTATAGCTACCTACATTGCATTAGTCATTTAGTTGTTTCATTTTGTTCACTCATTTCATAAAACTGGTAGTCCAAGAACTTGCTCTTAAGCAATCTGTTACAAATTTCTGAAAGTATTGGCAAAAGCATTCAAAACACATCTCTTCAAACATCATCAACTATTTTTCAAATCTTTTCATCAAGTTTGACAGACAAGCATTGACGAAAACCATACCAAGGCCTGCATACTTGGCTTTGCTCTTTCTTTCTACTAGGTGAAGTTGTCCTTGCCTACGGTCTATTCTAGAAGCTTCTTGGTGTCACATCTATCCCTCTTAAATCTCTTTGAATGAAAGGATATCCCAAAGTCATAGATCAGAAATGTCAAAATCAAATGAAATCAAAAGCACCAAGCAAACAAAATATTTTATTTTACACACTTCTTTGCCCCATCAACCTTCGGTGATAAGCCCACATCTCTTACTGGTGGTGTGAGGTTGGGAAAGGAAAGAAGTGCCCTTACTCACCTATATCCTACCTTTGGTGACAAACCCGTGCTTCTTACTAGTGGCATGAGGCAGGGTGTGGGGTCTAATCACACAAATTAACAAATCTTGGTATGCTAAAAACACAAATCAAATTCTATTAAGAGAAAACAAATATCAAATTCCAAAGAGATCAAATCCTCAAAACCAGATTTTGTCAACCAAGTTGCCATTTATGAATCTAAGTCTAGATAAACTGGAAAGTAAGTGGCCTTCTAAGCGTGGTAGTAGTTCTGAGTAGGGTAGGTGTGTAGGTCCAAATTTGGTTTCTGTTACTGGTTTGTCTATCTCTCATTATTCCATTCAGTCAAACTCATACAACTTGTGCCCTTCCTAACTCTTGGTGTTGAGCCCTCGCATCTTACTAGTTGTGTGGAATTGGGATTGGGGCAAGTTCATCTCTTTATCACTATGCATTCATCACGTTTTACCAACATAAGAAGAAATTACAAATATTGCCCAAAGAGTTTAAAAGTTCAGTACTACCATATGTTAGTATCATCTCATATCAGCATTACAAAAAACGTAAAAAAGAGAAACATTCTACTCAATATTTGTTATCATTTGTCATCCATTGCATACATACTAAAAACATGAAAACAAGTATTCTAAAAACATCTAAGTACACATGTGGAAACAAGTCACAAAATTCTAGGCAAATTCGGATCCAAAGAGGCACACACACACACACACACACACACACACACACACACACACACACACACACATATATATATATAATATCAAGGTTCATATACAATGCCATCATGCACTAGGCATGGTCAAAACACTCAATGAGCCCTGAAATGTACAAAAGCACTCATATAGATATCGATAAAATGCTACAAAATGGTCTCTCAATCCCTATGGGATCCCTCGGGAGTGCACAACCACGCCTAGGACTCGGCTATGCCGGCTCTAAATGCACCGAGGGCTTGCGATCACGACCGATGGCTGCCATCTCGCTATGAGAATGAATCCTCATCAAGCGCTTGATTGTCCTATATCTAACTACCTCGGGCGGAGAGAAGTCATGATCTTCGCCACATGCCAGATAGAGGCAAAAACATAGTATGCCCACAGGCTGTTGAAGGCTCCCCCACGTCCACGGAAAGCTCAGCACGGGTCTTCTCTGAGGGGAGAAGCAAGGTATCCATGCATACTCGGTGAATCAAGTCTCGCCACTCATCAGCAGTCATTGCATGTAAAGGAGAAAACAAGTTAGAAAACAATCAAAGATAAAACCAAGAGTAAACAAAACAAAAGAAATAACAAACTAAGACAATTCTAACTAAAACAAATGTCAAGAGAAGAGTGACAACTCACTCGGATCTCCGGGCCTCCAAGAAGGATCTCTAGGATCCGTGCCTGCCACTGACGCCGCCACTGACTGGTGTCCCTCTCCCACATCTGGGGCAATGTGACGGCCTGCAATGGACTCACCATCTCCACCTAAATCCTGAGAGAGCAACTCCTCTGAGACCGAGTCACCCTCTCTATGCTCTGCTCCACCCTCTCGGCCTGTAGGATCTCCTAAGTGTCATGCCACTCGGGATCACTATCATCTCCCCCACCCATCTCACTGATCTCCATCTCCTCTGTCTCCTCCTCTGTCTCTCCCCTAGTGAACTCCTCAGACTCGGAGTCCACATCAATGGGCTCATCACTGCTATGGGTGGGACTAGCGGTGATCCGAGTAAGGGTGCACGAGGAGCATCGGCTCTCCCTCGGCGCGTACCACCCTCCACGGCCATGATAGGAACACTAAGAGTAACAATAGTCCAACCCAACCTCTAGGACCTCCCCGAGTCTCACGAATTGATCTATACACTGGCCCGGCCCGGAGGAAGCATGTCACTATAGGGGAGGCCGAATGCTGTGTGGTACTCTATCAAAGGGTGGATCTCCTTCCCCCCTTTCTATCAACTAGTGTTGGTAGTCTATGACGGGAATTAATGTAACGATCTCCTCTCCCCATCCCATGTCATGGCTTGATAAGAGTGGCCTCCATGTCTCTGCGGTGGTTAGAGAGGCCACTTTGGTGGTGGGGTGCTCTAAGAATTGTCATCCCCATCCACCTCGCTACCCTGCCCTTATGGCCCCAGATCCTCTACCTCCACACTCTCCCATATGGGGTGATATGCTCATACACCTAACTCATGACAAGAGTCGGGTGGCTTAGTGACTGTCCCTGTAATCGGACTACCCTGTATAAATCATGGTAGGTAGTCCCGAGGATATCTTCTCCCCAAGCGTAGACACGTCCATGGCCCTCAATCTGTGCAATAATGGGGGCCCAACAATATAAGAGGGTGTCCCCTCCCTTGTCCCCAATCAGTCTCGGATGCAAGGATGCCCATGATGGCCTTGCGGAGCACGGGAATGTCTGACTCAATGATAGAGCGGATCCTCACTCCCTTCTTGATCCCATTGATACAACTGCATCTCCCATGTAGGTGGCCCATTGAACCACCTGTGATCTCGAAATTGTTGTCTTAAGAGACAACCGCCCAAGGATCGGAACCCCCAGTATACGGTAAACATCCTCCAGGGTGATGGACCACTCACCCCTAACTCCTGGCAATCGGAAGGTATTCCGATCCGCATCCTAGTAAGAAAATAAGTCACATAGTATGTGACTGGTAGGTGCAACGTGAGGGACCTGCGCAATCCTCCAAATGCCAACCCTCGAAGGGTATCCCACTCTTCTGCCGGAAAGTGCCTCTAATACTACTAGGAGCCAATCACACTCCCTCTCGACTCCATCTAATATACTCCTCCTTCTGCATACACCCAAAAACACAAAAAAAGGAGTAAGTGCTAAAATCAATTGGAAAAACTATTAAAAACATGTAAAATACTATACATGCAAAAATAAGTTAAGTTTTGTATTGTTTTGGTCCTCTGTCATGAACCGCCACTTGTGCAGAGCAATGGTTAATGTAACCACTGCCTTCTAACGTGGCGGTCTCGTGACCACCCTCGCACAGGGAGGCGATCTTGTCCCGTAAAGACAAACGGTCGTATACCCTAAAAAAAGCCTAAAAACAAACAAATACACCATTTTAACTAAAAAAGAAACCTACCCTATGGCGCCCCCTAGAGACACGTTTAAAACTAATATTTTCAAAAATGACCCCCAAGACAAAGATTTCATCATTTCCACATTTTAGGTTTAAAAATAATAAATCGAGAAGAACTAACCTGAGACTTGTGGGTCAATGTTCCACTCTCGGAGGCATGATCGCTATCTCACCACGAACATTTTGACTATACTCTCGTCAAAAACCATCACCAGTGGGTCCCAGAGCTCAAAAACTATCAAATCAATCCATGCAAATGAATAGTGAAATGACTTCATTTTATATATATAACTTTCTAAAAATTGATTTTGAATGTCTTTCATAGGGTCGGAGTGTCGACGGAGGTAAGTTCTAAACCCCTGCGTAGATGGTAAGTCCTCTTTTCATATCAATTCAGTCTTATTTCTCAATTTGTTTTATCTATCTGCACTTGAGTCCCCTTTTTCATTTTGCAGATAGTGGGATCTTGGATGGCAACTCTCCAGCACACGGGCATGATAGGTATAACTCCTAACTCCCCATTTCGGGACCGCCATACTCGGATCCACCGTTTTACGCCTCTTCATGGCTAAGACGCTTCTTCGAGGGGGCAATATGTACGTACCTAAAATTGTAGGGTACTACACCACGAACGATGTTACACATACCCCAATGATGACACATGTCTCCTTGCAAGGTGTTCGGAATCCATAAAGGCTTGCCAAGTATACACTTGTATCTCGTATGCCCCGCTCAACCTCCGCCTGCTTTGTTTGGCCCTTTTCCCCCTGTTTTCTTGCATTTTAGGCTTCAGTGATGAAACCGCCGCCCCTGCAGGGCGTGGTCCCATGACCACCGCCGCCACGGACGAGGTGGCGGTCTCAGAATCGCCCGCCGCGCGGTGGTGGTTTTGTTCTCATTTTCTAGATTCCTCCGATGATTGCGTCAAATGTAAATCTTCAAATTTACATGCTTTCTTCAACCACTTTGGCTTGCATTAATGTTTTTGGTTCCCTGGTAATAGTGTTTTTCCATTGTTTATAGTAAAAGAGTTCAAATGGGAGTTACCCTCTGGTAAATGCATTGGTTATAAAAATATAGCTTGTTTTCAAGCAAATGGCCCCTCATCTTCTCAATTCTCTTATTCAGTCTTTCAATTTCTTGCTTAGAATTCTACTAGCTTCATGTTTTGCATCGGTTATTAGTTTTCTTTTGTTGTTTAGAAGTCATTCAATCTTCTTCAATTTTCTTGTTCCATTATTTGCTCCATGCAATCAAGTTTAGCATAAAATAGATTCATTTCTAGACTAGAATCCATTAAAGTTACAGGTTTTGTTTTGTCACAAGGATAGATTCTAAAACTCTTGGCACACTTGCGTTGTATTCCCACAATAAATCCCACTAGGAATTGCATAGTCAAGCTCTGTTCACTTGCGCTATCCCTCTCCTACTCGCATTGTATTCGGTCTATATCCAAAGTTGTCATTGTTCGAATACCATCTTACATTGATACTATCATATACATGTTTTTTACGGATTCACGAGGACATGAAGGAGCGAGGAGATCAAATTGAGTGGGAAAATCACACATAACTAGATTTACCACTTTGTTCGTAAATGCCGGGTTTGAGCTATCAAAGTTCTAGTTACAACATATCAAATAGAGTAGTGAATCATTTTATTTTAGTTAAGCTCGCTTTCAATATTGCCAGGGAAGTTGTGGGGAATGATAGTTTATGAGAAACTATGATTTGTTCCTCACTTCGAGGTAGGATTGAAGGTTTTCAATTAAGTTAATTAGTTGTCTTTTATCTAGATTCACACATCGCACGGGTGAATAACCACCTTTGGGTTATCTCGCTTGTTTAGTTTTAGTATAAAAGTAGTTTAATAAGTTGTTTGTAATTATAATATTTCAATCATGTAGTTTGTTAAATTTTAGTTAGGAGGATAAAATATAGGAATTTATGCTACTGTTCATAGCCTCTAAATCTCCCTTTTCATTCTAGCTACCAAGAGATCACACTACGGATCTTAGTCACCGATCATCCCATAGTTAGCTTTAGGAAAGTTCTTGTTGATTCTCATCCTCGCCTATAGCTTTTCTATCATAGAAATTGACCATAATCCCAGTGTGACTTAATCTAAGTAACCCGCATTCCAAACCACCGGCTGTCTCGACACGACCTTGGGAGGTCGGGTACGGGGAAGGTCACTTGCCGATTATCATCCTCACATGTAACTTTTCCATCGTACACTAACCTATCTTGCTATATTTATTTTTACTATTAATGTTTTATATTCTTACTTAATACATTCTTTTTGTCATTACTTGCTTATACAAATGATTTTATTATTTGACTACTTGTTATCACCGAATCACAACACCTTATAGTTTGCACAAGTGTGTGTGCTTGAGCTCATGTGTGATTGGATAACATGGGTATTATCTCCAAGTTGTGGGACTTGCTACTTGAGATAGACCTCCGGAGAAAGTTGGTTCTTGCTCCTAAACTACCTACCACAATCTACTCTAATGCAGGAAAAAATATCTTTCCTAATCTAACCTTCCAAGGGACCAGAGAGAGATATTGCATGAAAAAAATCCTACACTAAAGCGGTGATACACCAGAAAAGGAGAGTGTGAGAGTAGTCTTTCAATGTGTGGAAAGTATAAGCAAAGTGCATACTAGAAGGGGTGATAACAATTCTCCACATTCAACAAATGCATTCACAACAATATTCCATACATGCACAATGAGAATGAATCCTGCAGAGTATAAGGTAGACACAATATATTTGTAATAAGTTTGAAAGGGCAAGAAGAATGCAAACAAACACAACAGGGGAAGAAGTATCCACAAACTTGTATCTATTACTTCATTGATATGCACAATTTAATCTATTACAAAATAAGGGCTTGGATCACCATGCAAGGATTCCACTACAAGGGCTACTGACACATTGGCTTCAAAAATAATTTGACAGAGTTTTGCTACTCAAAACTATCTCCTTTATAATGAGCCCAACACTCCAATTTATAGAAATATGAGAGAGAGAGAGAGAGAGAGAGAGAGAGAGAGAGGAAAAATGAAAATCCCAAAATATGTCCTTTCAACCACTTGCAAGAGGTAGTAAATGAAGTGAAATGATGTTCTGTTACTTGCAAAAGGCTCCCCATACTGTCCCATAACTTGCTAGCAGTGAGAAATGTCAGCCATGCTCCATTAAATGCATCCCAACTACCAAATAAAACACTATTATGAGCCTAGACACATTTTTTTTGAAAAATCACCATATATTCCTCATCAAATTCTGAATTTCTTGATTGTTGTGCGTCGGGTTTGGAAACACAATTCCAACGGTACCAATTTTGTGTGTTTTTGTTGAGAAATGTAAAAGTTATGGCCTTCTGAGTGCAGACAACTATTTTGGGTCTGCCAGGCATTTCTGTCATTTAACGGGACTAGGTATTTGATTTTATAGAGCTGGAGATGTTTATTTTATTTTAACATATCTACCCTCATTAAAATTAAGAAATCCAGTTTTTGTGGCGTAGAGGACGTCGTGCTCGTTCCAAAAAGTCACATTTTATGAAAATCAGAGTTCTGGGTCAAACGTTATGGCCATTTAAAGTTTGGGAGGGTTAGACACTAAGTTTTCCTTTGTATGCGGGCATTTCGGCTATATTGGGTCCTTGTGTCCGGGACAATAATCTCTACTTTAGCCGATTCCTTTTCTTGGTGCGATGATTTCAGCTTTTGGTGTCCCACTTGTCCTAACATTGACCAGGTCGTGAGGGTTGTTGACCTTCGCCTTTGTTGCATCTCCCTTGCTTGTGGTGATTTTGGGTTTGTGGGTCCCAACTGTCCCATGTGAACTTTGTGGCATCTGGGACAAATAGCTTTGATTTACCTGTAATACACATTTAACATGTACTAAAGCCATTATTTTCATTTTTTTTTTCCATTTTGTCTAACTCCTTGAATTTTTTCCTTGGATGGGGGGTTAAAAAGCCAAAGGGACCTCCAAAACCTGATTTTTTCCCTCGAGCCATTTCTACTTGCTCCAGCATGAGGAAATTATGAAAGTTATCCAAATTACCTTAAGGGGTGAATTTGGGATAACAATTTGGTGACTCAATGGGGTTATCTTCCTATCGGATGAAGTATGACCAATTGCCTGTAGCAATCCATTGGGCATGGAGTCTATTTGGTAATCTCAAATCTGATCTGGAATTTGAAAATCTGCATCCTTGAGTCATTGAAGCACTTTTTCTCTTGGGTCCAGAACTGCCCTCCGTTGCTTGCACTCTCAATTTGATAAGAGAGTCTTAAAATAAGATCTATGAGAGTAGGAAATTGCTTGAAAACCGGATCTCATCCATTTCACCAACTGTGATCCATGGGGCTGAATGATGAGTTCCTATGAACTATTGCCTCGACATCTTGATTTTAATTGCTTCTACATTTGTTTGAAATTGAACTTTGAACTATTATTGCAACTATGAGCTTTCCATCTGTAGCAGTTCCTTTTTGTTAACCGGAAGCTTGATGAACTGTATAAAAGCATAACTAGAAGCAATAGAGCATGTGCACAACACTTAGGGAAATGAAACCTATTCTAACAACAACAACAACAATGTGCACAAGAACTTGGAGGAATTAGAAATCCTAGACTAATATGTACAAAGGTGAGAAATTCTCCTTCTAGTAGCAATGTTTGAGATAGATTCCATTGATTGGAATCTGCAATTCTTCACCATCCAACTTAGCTAGCCTGGAAGGCATTGCTACCTTTGCATTCGGTGATCATGTATGGGCCACTCCATATGGCATCGAACTTGGAATGCTTTCTGGTTTTGCACGATCAACATCCCACTTTAGTACCAAGTCTCCAACTTGGAATGTCTGGCTTTAGCTTTCTTGTCAAAGCTCTTCTTGATCAATGTTTGATCCTTCTCCATGGTTTCACTTGCATGTTCTCTTGCTTCTTCTAATTCCATCAACTTTGCATACCTAATTTCCATAGGCTCAAACTCAACTAGTTCCAATTGTTTCATGAGTTCTAATGCTGGAAACTCAAGTGATATAGGTAAAAACTGCTTCTTTTCCATATACAAGCTTGAATGGAGAGCTGCCTGTAGACCTCTTGGGTGTGATCCTATCAGCCCATAGAGCTGATTTGAGCTTTGTGTGCCAAGTTCTCTGATTCTCATCAAGAGTCCTTATGATGATTCTCAGTAGTAGGTTTTGTTTGTAGACTCTACTTGGCCATTACCCTGAGGGTAATAGTTTGATGAAGTGTTGAGGTATACACCATTCTTGATAACCCATTAGTGATCTTTGTGCCAAGAAATTCCAATGCATTATCTGATATGATAGTGGCAGGGACACCAAACCTTGTGACTATCCCTTCATAGAAATCCAAGATGTTGGATTCATTTGCCTCCTTAAGTGCCATTGCTTTAGTCCACTTGGTGAAATAGTTAGTTGCCGTAAGTATCCACTTGTGGCCTTGACTTGAATTTGGATTGATCACTCCAATGAAGTCCAATCCCCATTGCATGAATGGCTGATCTACTGAAATTGGATGAAGGGGAAGGGCTGCTAACCTTTCTTTCCTGTGAAGAATGCACATTTCTTGCATTTCTTGATCCATGAGTAGAAATCATTAAACATCGTAGGCCAATAGTAACCAGCCTTCATGATTTTGAGAGTATATTACTCATGGAGCAAAGTGGCCTCCTACTTCTCCATCATGGAACTCATGTAATATCTTCTCAACTTGACATGTTCAATGCATCTCAATAGAACACCATTGATGTCCTTCTTGAACAAAACACCATCAATAAGCACATATGGAATGGCTTGTAATCTAAAGTACCTTCTCTTTGCTTTGCTCATTTTGGAGGGCACAAACCTGTTTGGAGATAATGCACCAAGTCTTGAGTCCAACATGGAATGGGTGCATCATTAGTTAGTTGTTCTTGATCATTTTATAGTAATAGTGACAACCTCTTCTTCATTTATTGATTCATCATGTGTTTGGAAGTGAGCTTGCTCACACAACCCTTTGCCATGAACCAACTTGGTCACTTTGATTTCAATATCATACTCCATTACACAAGTGATCCAACCTACTCTCTTCTCGTTCAAATCCTTGTTTAGGAGAAAGTCCTTGACACCAACATGAGACACTAGCAGTTGAATCTTGTTGTTCGAGACCAAGTGTCTGAACTTCTTCAAACTCCTAATGACAACAAGGACATGTTTTTCAATGAAAGAATACTTTACTTTGTAATCTTCAAGATTTGACTAAAGAATGCTATGGGTTGTTCTGAACCTTCTCTATTTTTGTACCAAGATAGATGAGATTATGTATGATCCTCAAAAGCATACAACATGAAGTCCTTTGAAAAGTATGGGTTGATAAGAGTTGGGGCTTGTGATATTGCATGCTTGATAGCCTCAAAACTCTCTTTGCCTTTTGTTGTCCATTTGAATGCAAGATCTTCTTCAACATCATTGTTAAAGGCTTCACAAGAGTGGAAAAATCAGGCACAAATATGTAGACAAAGTTTATCCTTCCTAAGAAGCTTTGGAGAGATTTCTTGTGGTGTGGAAATGGAAGTGTTCGGATGGCTTCAACTCTTTCAGGATCAATTGTTAACCCTTCTCTTGAGACAATGTGGCCCAAAATTTTCCCTCGTGTGCAAAAATACACACTTCTTTGGATTCAATGACACTCCCAGAACCTTCTACACCTTGAAATACTTTCTGAGGTGAAAGAGGTGGTCTACTGCATTCTTTGAGAAGACGGTGATATCATCTAGATATACTAACACTATCTTGTTGATTAAGCCTTTGAATGCCATATCCATAGCTCATTGAAATGTTGCTCGACATTTGACAATCCAAATGACATCTTCTTATAAGCATATGTGCCCCATTTCATGTAGTGAAGGTTGTCTTGAACTGATCTTCTTCTTTCACCATTATTTGATTATAGCCTGAGTATCCATCTAGCAATGAAAACCTTTTGGAACCAGCTACAACCTGCAAGATTTGCTCCATTGATGGAAGTGGATAATGATCTTGAGTGATGCTCTATTTAGATCATGGAAGTCTACACACAATCTGATTTCTCCATTTCTCTTTCTCACGGCACCAAGTTTGCAACCCAACTTGAATGTTTGATAGGGAAGATGATGCTAGCTTCAATCAGCTTGTTCAACTCCTTCCTCATGAGAGGTTCAATGTGAGGATTCACCAGCCTTTTCTTCTATCTGATAGGCTTGGATTCGGATCTAGCTCAATAGTATGTTGAGCTAACTTTGGGTTGAAACCTCTTAAATCCTTATAAGTCCAAACAAAGACATCTGGGAATTCTTGACAAAGTTGAACAAATTCAGATTTTCTCTCTACTGGGTACTTACTTTCCAATTTGCAATGTCTTGCCTTCATCTATTGAAATGGGCTCTAAATCTTCACCCTTTACCTGAATGTTTTCCTTCTCCTTTGGAACTGATCATTTGGGTTGAAGATTGAACTCCAAAGTTACAAGACCTTTTGGTAATTTATTAGTTCTCATTGCACCACTTGGTCACCATATTGTTGTTCCAACTTGTCTTGGTTTTGGTGAGAGAACTCAACTTCTTCTTGTAGAAAATTGACAATTTGTTGATCATTCTCGAAGACTTGCCAACTTGTATTGTTATCTGGAACAATTGGTCTTATAACCACTTTGATATGAGGCTGAGATTTCTCACTTTTGATACTTTCTACAACATCAAATGCTACCCCGATTGCTAGTCTATCTATCTTTGCTTCATTCTTCTTTCTTGGGATGGAATTGATGCTAAAAGCTTCAAAATCTTCAATGAGATCCCATACCCGATTTTGTAGTTCTTCAAATAGATCATTCTTGGCAGCATTTTGTCCTTTGACTTGGTTCACAATCAACTCACTATCACCAAATACTTGCAAATTTTTAATACCTCTCTTTCTTGCCCAATGCAATCCATGAATTAAGGCTTCATACTCAATTTGTGTTGTTTGAGCAAGCAAGAAAAATGGAAATGAAAAGTTGAGTAATATTTTGTACCTTGTGGTGAAATGAGCATAGCTCCTCCTCCTGCACCTTGTCTACTCCTTGAGCCATCAAAGAATAACTGCCATACCTCATTATCATCCTTGTGGTCTGGCTTGGTGATGCTAGGGAGAGGATGATTCTCTTCATGCAAACAATAAACTCCTAGCTCAGATTCCTCCATTTCTTTATAAGGGTCAAAAGCATGTCTCTTGTTTTCCCATTCATCAAGAGTCAAGTTCTGGAATGCATCCGACTTTAGTATCTACTTCATGAGTGCTTGGAGATCCTTCTTGATCAAAGGCTGAACAATTCACATTGATTGGACTTGGTGTGTGAGGCTCAATATGGAAATTTGCAATTGGCTTAGATCTGATTGTAGCCTTAGCTCCATACCTTGTTTTGAATAACATATGTGACCAATCAAGTAGACAAATAGCCTCCAATTTTAGCGGTGAAGTCTCTTGACAAACACAATGCAAAGAGTGGTGGCAAGTCTATGATTGATACATCTTGCAAGATGGTCACATTGGGACATGCATGCAATGTGAGGCTCAAATATTTGATTACTCCAACCGTTGTTACTGTTGTCCCATCAATTGCACCACACCTTTAGAGATGACTTCATATTGAAAACCAATTGATCAGCTATCTATTTTGGCATGACTGAGCTACTTGCTCCCGAATCAATCATGTAATTATGTACCAACTTATCTCCAATGATCAATGAGATATAGAATGGAGGGGCTTCAAATTTTTACCTTGATGGCCTCCATGATTTCCTTCTTGTTGAGATGCATTGGTAAGCACCTTTTCTTGTTGATTGGGTGGCTGATTTGATGCTGACCAATTTTCCATAACAACTTGCAATAGGTCTCTTTTCCTGGGATAGCTAATGATTCCCACATTGAGATGTTTACATTTGTTTTTCTTCATCTTCTCAATGATGTTGAATGGAGATGAGCTATCTCTCTGCTGCCCCTTTCCTTGCACATTCTTCTCTTGCACATGGGCTGTTATAACCGACACTTGAGCTAGTCTAGAAGGTGGCTTGGGCTGACTTTGCACATTAAGAGTTGCACTTTGATTACCCATACCTTGTTGAGTGATAGAGGGTTGTGGATCATTTGAATTTGATGAATTTCCTTCTCAATATTCCTTTTCTTGGACCATGTATTGGTTTCTACACTTTGAGAAGGTGTGCTTGATTTATACCACAAAATATTCAGTTTGTCAATTGACAAGTGTGGTCTCATTTGGAGGTGCCTCTTTTGAGTTGCTTCCTATTGTTGATTTCCTTCTTGGCTTGTCTCTTGTTCCACACAGTTGTTGTCACCATAAGGGCTTGATTTAAAGCACCATTGAA
Organism: Taxus wallichiana var. yunnanensis; assembly: GCA_018340775.1. Classification (NCBI taxonomy): domain Eukaryota; kingdom Viridiplantae; phylum Streptophyta; class Pinopsida; order Cupressales; family Taxaceae; genus Taxus; species Taxus wallichiana. Next base: position 958,128,615 of record CM031235.1, read on the forward strand.
ACACATTGATTAGTTATGAGGTTGATTGCATGGGAAACACCAGTCATATTCTTGAGCCATGTTATTTTGCACTAGTACCAAGGCTCTAGATGTGGATGCAACATTAGGATTGTAAGGCTGGAATGGCCTATTAGTAGGAGGCCGACTTGGTTCTGATTTTTAGCTTGAATGGGTGGCCTATTAGGCTGATATGGAGGTCTATTGGGTTGAGTTTGAGGCTGATATGATCTGAAATTTTGAGCTTTTTGCCTCTTAAGTGTCACTAACTCATTACCCAAGTTTTTGTAGTTGCTTCATGACTTCTTGGAGCTCATTTGAGGTACTAGAAGATGAGGTGTAGAAGCTTCAGTTGAATTTTGATTTCTTGGAGCAGGAATGAGAGCTAATGTGGGTGCTTGACTAGTGCTTGGAGCTCCTAGTTCTAGATATAGAGGCATAGGTGGCCTAGGTGCAAGTTTACCAACTTGAATCAAGCAATTTTCAGCTCTAATAACAATGTTATAGGTTGCAGGTAAAGTTATACCTCCCATGGATTGAATCATCATGGCAATATCATAATTTAAAGCTTTAAGGAAGTATAGGAAAACACCTTTAGTTGTTGGTCTCACGGCCAATGAAATCCTATCCCATGTCCCTGAAATCTGAAGTTGAAATCAGTCAACTATTCATTAGGAGCCCTCTTGATAGTTGTCAATTGTTCCAATAAAGATAGATTATCTCCCTTTTCCCAAATTGATTATGAAGAGTTGTGCACAAATGGTCCCAATTTTGGATAGATCCTGTTGTTAGACTTCTAAACCATTGCAAAGCTTTACCTTTAAAGGAGGATGCCAACAACTTGACAACAATGTCCATTTCAGTAATTTCGTGAATTGCACAGACATTTGCAATGTCTTGGATGTGATCAATCGGAGTTGTTTGGTTCTCTCCAGTGAAATATGGAATGTTCTTCAATGTTGCAACTGGAACTAGATTTTGTGCATTGAGAGCAAGTGGGATGCTGCTAGTGAAATTGACATAGGGATTGGGTTTGCCATTTTGATTGGTCGAGAGAACTCTAGTTGATTGAATGAAAGGCCTTCAGGTGGAGGTGTTGATAAGGTTCTATTCGGTGGAGATGGAGACCTTTGAGCTCTTCTTCCTTCTTGCTCTATTTGGGGACAAGTGTAGATAGATAAATAGTCCCTCTTCTCTAGTTCTTGACCTTGTTTGGATTCTTCTCATGAATCTGCCAAGCTTGGACTGTTGAAACCAAGTGGATTTTACCTCTTAGGAGTCACCAGATGTGTAATTTCAGAGCTTCTTACAAGCTAGAGACTTACAACAAGTGCACATCAATCTTGTTGCAATTAAAATGAAGACCTCTTCGTCCCACCGGGTGTGCTAAAACTATTATCACCGAATCAAACACCTTATGGTTTTACACAAGTGTGTGTGCTTGAGCTCACGGTGTGATTGGATAACATGGGTACTATCTCCAAGTTGTGGGACTTGCTACTTGAGATAGACCTCCGAGAGAAAGTTGGTTCTTGCTCCTAAACTACCTTGCCACAATCTACTCTAATGAAGAAAAACTATCTTTCCTAATCTAACTTTCAAGGGACTAGGGAGAGAGAGTGCATGAAAACAAAGCCTACACTAAAGTGGTGATACACTAGAAAAGAGAGTGTGAGAATAGTCTTCCAATGTGTGGAAAATAGAAGAAAAGTGCATACTAGAAGGGGTGATAATAGTTCTCCACATTCTAGAAAATGCATTCACAAAAATATTTCATACATACACATGCACAATGATAATGAATCCCTAAAAGAGTATAAGATAGACACAATATATTTGTAATAAGTTTGAAAGGGCAAGAAGAATGCAAACAAAAACATAACAGGGGAAGAAGTATCCACAAACTTGTATCTATTGCTTCATTGATATGCACAATCAATCTATTACAGAATAAGGGCCTAGATCACCATGTAAGGAGTCCACTACAAGGGCCTACAACACATTGGCTTCAAAACAATTTTGACAAATTTTTACTACTTAAAAACTATCTCCTTTACAATGAGCCCAACACTCCAATTTATAGAAATTTGAGAAGAGAGAGAGAGGAAAATGAAAATCCCAAAATATGTCCTTCAACCACTTGCAAGAGGTAGTAAATGAAGTGAAATGATGTTTTTTTGCTTGCAAAAGGCTCCCCATACTGTCCCATAACTTGCTACAGTGAGAAATGTCATCCCATGCTCCATTGAATGCATCCCAACTACCAAATAAAACACTATTATGAGACCTGGACACGTTTTTTGCAAAATCACCATTTATTCCTCATCAAATTCTAAATTTCTTGATTTTTGTGCATTGGCTTGGAAACACGATTCTAATGGTACCAATTTTGTGTATTTTCGTTGAGAAATGCAAAAGTTATGGCTTCTGAGTGCGAGAAGTTATTTTGGGTTTGCCAAGCATTTCTATCATTTAACGGGACTTGGTATTTGATTTTATAGAGCTGGATATGTTTATTTTATTTTAACATATCTACCCTCATTAAAATTAAGAAATCCTATTTTTGTGGCGTAGAGGACATCATGATCATTCCAGAAAGTCAAATTTTGTGAAAATCGAAGCTCGGGGTCAAAAGTTATGGCCATTTGAAGTTCGGGAGGGTTAGACAGTTGAGTTTTATTTCGGCGATATTAGGTCCTTGTGTTCCAGCTGTCCCAAACAAAAATCTCCACTTTTGTCGATTCCCTCTTGGTGCGGTGATTTCGGCTTTTGGTGTCCCGCTTGTCCCGACATTGACCGGGCCGTGAGGGCCATTGACCTCTGCCTTTGTCGCATCTCCCTCACATGCGGTGATTTTAGGTTCGCGGGTCCCAAGTGTCCCATGTGAACTTGTGCGGCTGGGACAAAAATCTTTGATTTACCGCAATACACTATTTGAAGCCATTTTTTTGATTTTTTTCCATTTTGTCTAACTCCTTGAATTTTTTCCTTGGATGGGGGGTTTAGAAAAGAGTCAAAGGGACCTCCAAAACCTGATTTTTTCCCTCCAGCCATTTCTACTTGCTCCAGCATGAGGAAATTATGAAAGTTATCCAAATTACCTTGAGGGGTGAATTTGGGATAACACTACTATTTTGTTTTACTCCTTTATTTATTATTGACTTATTGGCGAGAAAATTTGTGCAGGGACAAATTTTTGGGTGTCTTGTCAATGCTTTGGGAAATCTAAGTCCCTCTACTTAAACAATGCAACTTTCGTATATGCATGCGCAAGTAAGGTGAGTTTATCCGGGGTGGCCTTGCGCTAAAGATCTAATAGGGCACTCCACTAACCCTACAACAAAGCTAGCAATATCTTTCTAGAGAGGACTTTGTCAAGAGAGCGGGAAAGGGAGTGAGAATATGAGGTAGGGGAACTAATGCTACAAGTAGAAAATCAAAGTCTTGCACACATCAGTTAGAAGTTTCATCACATGCATTAAAATTAAGAAGAAAAACTTTGCAAATAACAAAAAGATCGATCAAAATTTATAAGCACAAAGTATCAATAAATCCCTCAGTCAAAAAAGGATAGAAACTCCTTGTATTGATGCTTAATTAAAAATTGTACATAGTGAAGGAATGAATAAAGTAGAGAAAAAATGGATAACTCTTCTCACTCACATGTAAGCAAAAGCTTTCTCATGACCTTAAAAGAATACAACCAGCTAGAAAAATTTCAGAATTAGAACCCCTTTGAATGAGGAGCTCATTACAATTTATAAAATTTTGGAAGTCTCTTTGCCTATCCCCATTGACCATTCATATGCCTTGAAACTTTTCACATTCTTAGGAAAACATTAAGTCCCCTTTTATAATTTAAGGGTGACTTATTACATTGAAAATAAAGTCATTTTTAATTAATTAAGGCATTATGAAAAAGTGCAACCCCAACAAAGAATTAGAATGTGGAGGAGAGAGAAAATGGGGGAGAAGAGAGAGAAGAAAAAGAAAGGATGTTACTCCTGATGAAGTCTCGTTGATTCTAATCATTGGAATGCTCCAAGGAGATGAAACTCTAAATCTCTAAATCCTTTTCCTCCTGAAAAACTCCTTAAGACTTGCACTCGATGCCGAATTGTTCTTTGTCTCATACCATTGAGAAGATGCCCACTCCTTTGAATTCCTTATTGTGAATGATTCACTCATGATGCGGACAAGTTTTTGTTGACGAGAAACTACCTTTTGATGACCTACAGACACCGCTGAATTGAGTGTTTAGAAACACTGTTGAGTTATCCCAATGGTGACCGTGGGCGTTCATAAAAGTTGAAGATGGAAACTACCACCGTGATGACCCTTTGTAACACTGTCATATTCTACCGACATATGTCTTATGAAATGATACATTTGTCCGTATAGGTGCTAAGTACCGATGACCATACTGACAAAACTATGAATGAATCTTCAACACTTACTATTCTTGAATGGAGCAACTTACTATTTATAGTAAGTGTAAAAATAATTCTCTGAACTCCAACTGCAGCTAATTTGAATGTTCAACCCTCAGAATGCTCTTTTTGTGAAATTCACCCTCTGGAATGACTTACTATTTTTAGTAAGTGCCAATGAGACAACTTACTATTTTTAGTAAGTATGAAAATATACTCCTTCGAACCTTAATTGGATATCGTAACTTGAATTCCTCTTTTCCCTATGTTCCTCTCACCTTTTGGACCAATTTTCTATTTTTAGCAAGTTTTTGTGAGACCACTTAATATTTTTAGTAAGTTTCAATTCTGAATCGAGATGACCATTTTGATGATTTTTGCCTACGATACCTCCTCTATGTTCACCGCCTCCTTCGTAGTTTCTTCGGATGGTGGCTTACCTGAAATAGTAGTTTCCCATGTAGAAGGCTTGCTATTTTTAGTAAGTGTGCTTCTGGTGGTCGGATCACGAAGGAACGAAGTTTTCTGATATGGGTTTTTTCCCAATATCACCCCCTTGAGATCTTAGGCTTACCGATCACTGGGTCTTGTTTTTTTTTTGTTCACAAAGAAAATCATATTTTTGATATGGGTTTTTGTTTCTTTCCATTGGTGAATTTTCTCTTCAAACCAATTGCTAGTTTGACAAGAAATTTGACTTTTTTCTTCGTTGGGCCAAGAGGAAAATTCTTCGTTGTGAACACTCTATCATGTAGAGGGGGATCTGTTGGTAATGTTTTTATGGATTGTGGAAACACATAATGCAGCAAAAAATTGTTCTTTGATTCATGCACTGGTTTGCAAGATATATCAAATTCTTCGTCTTACGACAACGAGGGTTTTCAGATGAATTTCTTTGTTCTTCTCTCTGTTCTTCATTTATTTCACTCTTTCAATCAGTCCTTCCTTTGTAATCTGGGTATTTTCATGGAGTGGAGGATTGGGTGGCCATGACGGAGTTGGTTCAGAGAAACAATAGTGGATTGGGTGTCTGGACAAGCATGAATAGAGCTATGGCAAGGTTTAAAGATATGGAGAAGAAATGGAGGGAAATAAATGGCTAAGTGCTAGATTTAAAATATTAAAAAAAACACACATATAATGCCAATAGAGCACCCCCAAATGAGGAGGTCAAATTTAGAAACGGCTTATGTCAAGCAAACCCGTGCCTTAAATTCATCAAACAGGTTACAGATGGGCTCGGAAATGAAATAGTAGGGTTGGAAATGAAGGAGCAGTGTCGCAGAGAAGCCAGGAGCAAGAAGGAAAAGAAGCGGTGAAGTTTCAAGGTCTTCGAGCTCAAAACCGTTCAGGAAAGAATCCAAAATTGACTAAGTATGGAAGAGCTAGCAGAGGGAACCACGTGTCCTAACGACGCTCCTCCAAAGGTGAATCTAAAAAGAGAAGCTCAAACAAGCGCCACATCTCCATGTGTCTCAAAGACGAAATGGAGGTAGGGGAAAATGGTCAAATAGAGTCAAAAGGCGGAGCTTCGGGGCCGCGGGGTTTTTCGAGTTTTGTGTTTTGCGAAAAGGGGAAAAGGTAAATTACGGACCTGCAAACCTAATTTTTGCTCTAATCTGGCTACCACATGTCCCATATCAAAAGGGGACCCATTTTTCAAGCTGTTTTTTCTGCCCTCCTATATGGACCTTCGATACAAACTTCGAAGGGGCATATCTTTCGACTCAGGGCTTGAAATATTTGCAAATTTGACATTATTGGAAATGTCTCGCGTCCTCTACGCCATGAAAGGATTAATAATCATTTTTCGGGACTCTGGTAGGTAAAAAATGAAGAAGAGTCTTCTGGGCCATTAATGTAGAATCCAATCTCTTCAACTACCATATTTGATTTGATTTAATCTGTTGGGAACCAGAAGCGACATATTGTGGGCGGATTTGCAAAAGGCATTGATATTTAGTGGTTGAAATTTCAAAGTGGGATTCGATGCGTATCTCATGGTGGTTGGAGTAGGATTCAATTTTTCCCTTTTTCTCTCTCTCTTATTCTTTCTATATATTGTAACATTTCTCATTTTGGAAAGGAGAGACATTTTGGGCATAGAGAAACTCTATCAAATTTATTTCTCGACACCATTTTTGAGCAGCGAACCTTCTCCTACGCCTAGAAAATGTATTTGTGCCTCTATTCTAGAAATGTAATGGTCTATGCACCTTCTAGAGCAATAAAAATGTGTTTTTGTGGTGTTCTTCAACCCTTTACATCATTTTGTTGTTTCTTCGTGCCTCTCCCTTCCAAATTTGTTTTTTTGTGCATGTATTTCACATTTGTAGGTGTAAGATGTTGTGTTTCATGGAGTTTAATGGCGAATTTGAAGATCTGGGTCGTGTTACTTCTGTCTGACCTCCCTCATCTCCATTTTTCTATTTCTTTCTCCCTCAACAGAATATCTCGCTTCCTTTGTTGGTGTATCACCACTTTAGTGTAGGCTCTGTTTTTCCCTCTTTCTCTCTCCTTGGTTCCTTGGAATGGTTAGATTAGGTTAGATTTAGTTTTCCTGCACTAGAGTAGCTCGTGGCAGGTAGTTTAGGAAGAGGAACCAACCTTCTTTGGAGAGCTTTCCCACTTTTGTAAGGTCCCTCCTTGGGAAAGTTCAATGTTATACAATCACACCAGATGATTCTGCCTTAGAAAACTAGATTTTTAGAACTCATTTAGGGGTGCTATGATTTCGCACTAACATGTCCCTTTAGCTAAAGGGATGAAAGGGTCATCAAATTGTACATTGCGCCTCCTTACGACCCTTGTAATGATCAAGATGATTAAGCATTAGGGCTAGGGAGTTGGAGAAAAATATGTGGGGGCTAAATATTGCATTTTAGAAGGTTGCATTGATGATTTGGGGGCCATAGGGGGATAGGCACATTTTTATGTACCTCAAGTACATTTTCCAAAGGGATAAAAGGGTCATTAGTTTGCACATCATGCAAAGTTCAAGAAATTTGGCCCGATCGAACGACCGAGGGGATAAGCTCTGTCCAAGCTCCTACACAGTGAACTCAAAATGTAGAGGGTTCCATGGGTGACCAAAGGGAAAAATAGGGTTGAGAACATTTTACTATCCCTCATATCCATTTTCTTAAGGGACAAAGGGACACGAAAATACGTCGGGATCTGAAGTTGACATGTGTCCTCTTGAGAATTTGGCTAAGTGTTGAATGCGTTCCTTGAGCCAACTTGTGATAGTGATAACTCGGGCTCCCGGATGAGTTCGGAGGTGAAATGTTATATGATCTTGACTGAAAAAAACTCAATGAATTGAATGGTGATGGTTTGGATCTCCAATTATGACTGCATCACCTTCAAATTCCCATTTTTCTTGGGATTTCCAATTGTGTACCTGAAGAATGAGTTACCTAGGGAAGTGTATGATGTTTCACAAGGTCTCATTTTTCCACCATTTAGGGCATGGAAAATACCTTCCATAGGTACTTTTTGGGCTCTCGAATCTTTACGAAGCTCCAAAAATCCTTTCTTGGAGCTCAGGCACTTCTTTGCGGTGTATGTTCCTTTAGGCCTGAAAACACACTTTTACTGAATCGACTCCAAAAAGGCTCTGCTGAATTGATCCCGATGCCTTCAAACCATTTGGAACATTTCAATCATCCTTTTTGATGACACATTTCCATTTTTATCCAATTTCTATTTTTAGTATGCCTCACCATGGACACATGTTATTTGTTGGGGTTAGACACCGGTTGTCACATGAGATAATATATCGATTTAAGCATACATATAAATAAAAGGAGATATTCTACCAGAAGAAATATACAAAACAAGAGACATAAATCAACACCAGATTTAATGTGGTTCACCCAGTGTGGGCTACGTCCACCAAGAAACAAGTCAATCTATTATCCAAAGCTTTGACAAGATATACAATGAATATTTACAATCTTCCACACCTCTCAGATGTACAGTACTTTCTTTCCCTCAAGCTTTTACTTCATCACCAAGAATTCTCTCTCTCACCAACTTTTGAAAGTTATTTCTAATTCTTGTTAATCATCTCACTTATAAACCCTAGCTTTTAAGCTTATATAGTCGTTTATAGACTTAGGGCACTTAGCCATGCAATTATAATCAATAGAAATACTTTAATGCTAAAAATAGATCTAATTCTCGAGAGTTAATTAAAACATCTCGCACAGAGTAATCGACGCTCGGTTAAACCTAACCGCTACCAGTTCCTCCTTGCCTAACCGATGCCGGTCTGGGTGAGCGATGTCGATTCCCCTCTAACCGATTATGTTTCTTGTATTTTCAGCAAATTTCCATTGCATGCTAAACTAAAGTAATTGAGCTCCATAACTCAACAATCTCCCACTTAGAGATTAATTACTGCACCATACATGTACAATGTCATTCTTGGATCCTTCCTTAGCTTTGTTTCTTCCTCTTCAAATCTCAAACTTGAAGACCAACATAAGTAGAGTGTAGCTCCAACTTCTCCTTTTCGCTAATGGATTCGTTAGCATATCCACATAGGTTTTTGCTCGTATGAATATTTTCCAGATTCAATTGTCCATCCTTCAATACCTTCGTATGTAAGTGATACCTCAACCGAATGTGTTTCGTTCTCGAATGAAACGTTGAGTTATTTTCTAAATGAATTGCACTCGACTATCACTCGAACAATTTACAATCACCTTACTTCTTTTTCAACTCTTCCATGAACCTACTCATCCATATCATCTCCTTGCTAGCTTATGTAGTTGCAACATACTTTACCTCTAGTAGTAGACAAAGCCCCAACCTTCTACAATCTTAAAATCCTAGCTAATCCTCTACCATTCCACCCACTATAAAAATATATCCAATAGTGATCCTCCTACCATCCAAATCTCACCATATCCGAATCAACATAGCCATGTAATGAAATATCCAAACCTCACTAGCATAATCGCATGCTAGATATCACTTTCAAATACCTGAGTATCCATTAGACTACTTTCAAATGCTCTTTACCTAGATTGGCCATATATCTACTCACAACTCCCACTACCTATGTAATGTCTGGTTTGGTACAAACCATAATATATATGAGACTTCTAACTACTAAAGCATATGGTACTAGTGTCATGTATTTGACCTCCTCATGTTATGAATGACATTGATCTTTACTCAATTTGAAGTGTCCAACCATAGGTGTACTAACAAGTTTAGCATTTTGCATGTTGAACCTTTCTAACACCTTGTAGATATAGTCCTCCTAAGACAAATATAATTTCTTGTTTTCCTATCTCTATGAATTTACATGCCAAGGATTCTTTTTGTAGCTCCTAAATCCTTCATAGAAAATGTGTGAGCTAGCTTTCCCTTAAGCTCACCAATGTCCTGCATACGAGATCTGCGATAAGAATATCATCCACATATAGTAACAAAATAATATAGCTCCCATTTTCAAGCTTCTTGAAATAAACACAATGGTCAAATTTACATCTCAAGTAATTATGCTCATGCATAAAACTATCAAATATCATGTACCATTGCCTTGGAGCTTGCTTGAGCCCATATAGGATTTTTTTCAACTCGCACACTAATTTCTCCTTACCCTTGAATTCATACCAAGTGGGTTGCATATAAATCTCTTCATCAAAATCACCATGAAGGAAAACCATCTTCACATCTAGTTGCTCTAAATGTAAATATTCTATTACAACTAAACTCAATACAGTATGAATAGAAGTCATCTTAACAACAGGAGAAAATATTTCACCAAAGTCAATACCTACTTTCTGTGCAAATCTTTTTACAAGTCTTTCCTTGTACCTATTTTGTCCACCCTCTTCTTCCTTAATCCTATAAACCCACTTGTTACTGCATCTTCTCTTACTCTTACATGACAACTTAACCAAATCTCAAGCATGGTTATATTCCAAGGAGTCCATCTCCTCATCCATGCCATGTTCCCACTGAACGCGAGTCTTATCCTGCATTGCTTCTTCAAAGCTCTTTGTTTCACCATTATCAGTCAATAATAAATAAAATAGAGAAGGTGTAAATCTTTCTAGAAGTTTACTTACCCTTTGTGACCTTCTCACAGGAGTTTGGGTACTGAGGCTCAATCTGGACCTCCTGGACATTCCTATCCAAATATGATAGTGAACGACACCGGTTACCTTTAACTGATGTCGGTTCGTTAACCGATATCGGGTTGGATCATCTGTAACCAATACCATTCGTCTAACCGGTGTCGGTCAGGGGTCAACCGACACCGATTACTGTGTAACCCTATTGGTAATTCTTTTAAATCCGAGAGTTCATTTTCATTCACAAAATTCTCAATCGGTTCATCCTTGGGTACCAAAATTTGATCCCTATACATTCTCTTTTCATTCCATTCAACATCATGACTCATAATTTTAGAATTCTCTAAATCCCAAAACGAAACCGAAATCACCGGATCCATAGCCAATGAAAGTGCACCTCTTGGATTTTACATCTAACTTCTTTTCTATTTTCCTATCAACATGCACAAAATCTTCGAACCAAAAACTTTAAGAAAAGAAAGATCTACCTCTTTTTCGGTCTTAAGCTTCCTTTGGTATTCCTCTATCTAGTGAACTTGAAGGCCCATGGTTAATCAAATAAACCATTGTATCAATTGCTTTTACTAAAAGCGTAAGGGCAATCTAGAATGTTTCCTCATACTTTTAGCATGTTCCATGATTGTCTTGTTAATTCTTTTTTGCAACACCATTCTCTCTGTGGTGTTCTTGGAACCGTTCTTTCTCTGAGTATCTCATTCACTGAACAATAATCATTGAAAGTTTTGCTACAATATTCACCACCATTGTCAGATCTAAGGCACTTTAACTTAGAATTTGATTTATTCTCAACAAGGGCTTTCCATTTTTAAAAATGTCTCAAAAACATCAAATTTACATTTAATACAATAAACCCATACCTTTCTTGTAGCATCATCAATGAAAGTAACATAATACTGGGATCCTCTATGAGAAGCTACCTGAGCTGGTCCCCACACATTTGAGTGTACAAGCTCCAATTTTTGCTCCTTCTTAGTTGCCCCAACTTTGAGAAATCTCACTCTCTTTTTCTTTCCAAAGATACAATGCTCATAGAAATCAAGATCTAAATATTTCAAATATGATAACTTACCCTTAGCCTTTAAGATTTGTATTTATTTTTGACTCATATGACCCAACCAATTATGCTACATATATGCATCTAAATCTGAAGTAGATAATGTAGAAAATGAATCAATAATATAGGTAGATAAATATAATGTTCCTACCTTCTTACCTCTTGCCACAACAAAAGCACCCTTGGTGACTTTCCAAGAGTCTCCTATAAAAGTAACCATGCAACCAGATTCACCTAGTTGCCCTGCAGAAATAAGATTCCTCCTGAGGCTTGGCACATGCCTCACATCTTTCAATACCCATGTATTTCCATTATGTAATTTTAGATGAACTTCCCCTTTACCAGTAATACTGCAAGGTTCATCATCACCGAAATAAACATACCAAAATTACCCTGGACATAATTTCTGAAATAACCCTTATTGGGGGTCGCATGGAAAGAAGCTCCGAATCTAAAACCCATGATTCAATTATACTATCTAAAGAAAGAATAAGAAGCATTTTGCATTACCTTCGATGCAAGCAAGATTTGCTTCTTTACCTTTGTCTGGTTGTTGGTTATGTTTATCCTTTGACCAACAATCTTTCTTTTGCATGTCCTTTTTTCCACATTTCAACAAGTAATTCCCTTACTTCTAGATTTAGATCTGTTATCCCTTGACTTTGATTTCCCATTACTCTTACTCTTGGATCTCTCCTTCTTGCCTGCCCCTGCTTTCTACATTCAAAGCATTTCCAGATGATGATTCCTCTGTACTCTTCCTGTGAATTTCTTCATTCAAGATTATACTAACCACATCATCAAACTTCAAAATATTATTATCAGATGATGTATTACTAATAACCATTACCAAGTTATCCCAACTATCAGGCAAAGAACATAAGAATAAAAGTACTTTTACTTCATCATCAAATGGTATAACAACCTGATTTTAACTGATTTACAATAGATCGGAAATCATTCAAATGACTAGATGCAAATCCACCTTCATGCATCTTAGAACTAAATAGTTTCTTCATAGACTTAGGGAACTTAGCTATGCAATTACAATAAATAGAAATAATTTAATGCTAAAAAAAGATCTAATTCCTGAGAGTTAATTAAAACATCCTCGCACAAGTAACCGATGCCGATCTTGGTTAGACCTAACCATTGTCGGTTCCTCCTTCGCTTGATCGATCGGCGATCGTCATACTGACGCCGATCTTGGGTGCCATGCGGTCCCCCTAACGATAGCGATGACTTATTATATTTTCGAGCAAGTTTCCATTGCATGCTAAACTGAAGTAATTGAGCTCCACAACTCAACACTATTTTTATTAAGTGCACTACAAGTGTCGATTATCACGACAAATCAAGTCTTGAAATTTTGGGTTTTATTCTAGAGTTCAACACTCTACATTTTGGGTAATTTATACGTATGAAAAAGTGGGAAAATGATATTTTCATCAGTGGGGACAAAGAATACTCGATAAAAACAAAGCCCTCCATATCCCTAAAAAATAGGGACTTCATGGTGTGAAAACTAGTTCACGTGAAACTATATTTTCAACACTCATTTTCGTGCGATCTCACCCACTGGAACCTTGAGAAGTGGAGAGGTAGATCATTACATTTTTCACTTTTGTTCTTCATGTAACAGGGTAGAATGTTGATGAAAACTTAGTCCTCCATATCCCTTAAAAGTAGGGATTTTGTGGCACAAAAACTAGTTTACTCGAAACTATATTTTTCAACGATCATTCCCTCCAATTTTCGCGTGATCTCGCCCATTAAAACCTTGAGAAGTGAAGAGGTAGCTCATTAAATTTGGTGCTTCTATTATTCATGGAAGCCATTAATGGAGTCTTCAGTTTTAGATATCACGAAGTCGTGATTGGGGAGGATGATGTTATTTGCGATTGAAAATGAAAGGGAGGCTAGGAAAAAGCATTTAGGAGTTGAATTTCAGGTGCATGAGGAAACACAAGGATCAAGTGGGATTGGGGAATTTTGTGTCCCATATGTCTCTTTGCTAAAAGGGATGAAATGGACATCAATTTCCACTTTGCACCACATCACGACACTTGACGATCATCCATGTAGGGAGAGGGAAGGCTCAAACCTAGCTCTTGGGGGCTTAACTGGCAAATGAGAGGTCATATTAGTGTTCTGTGGGCTCAAAAAGGGTTGGACACATTTTAATGCCCCCTTATGTACCTTTTCTAAAGGGAAAAAAGGGACATCAAAATGTGTTAGGCTCTTAGAGTTGACACATGTCCACTTCAAAAATGACTAAGTATGAGAACTTGAGAGCGAACTTGTGAAGGCCGTATCTAGAGTTCCCGATGGAGTTTCAAGGTGAAATTTTATATGAATTTGACTTAAAATGGCCTTCTGAATCTAATGGTGGGGGTATCAAATATTGATTATTCTAGTTGAGCCTTGAAAATATCATTGTGTTTAGATGTTGTTAAGAATCTGATTTCACCATATTATAGAGCTCTCAATTACCTTTTCAAAAATGTCTCATTTAACTCCTAAACCATTATGAAGCTCTAAGAATCAATTCCCAAAGCTCAGTAGCTCTTTTGGCCCTATGCACTGCCTAGGCCGAGAACCCTATTTTTGATGAATCTACCCCAAGACCTCCAAATATTTCTTGAATCTTCCAATATAATTTACTTGATGTTATTAGACATTTGATTCATATCCATGTTGGATTTTTCTCCTCTGTTTCACTCCTGAGGGTTGCACCAAGTCTGGGAAGGCCAGTGGTAACCCTTCCCAAAACTACCAAAAATTGGCATTCTTCGAGATCTCCTAAAATCACCTAGGGGATTGACTTGAATTTACTAATTCACTTAGGGTGTTGAGTTAACATCCATTGGGGTCATTGGATTGAATGGGTAAGGCCGGTGCTAAGGATGGGAAGACCTGGGGTGTCTTGAAAAGGTAAAATTTGAAAAATTTGACACATGGGTATTGTTGTCATGCTCTAAAATTGTAAAAATTTGTTGCAGATTCATATGACAACAAATGGCTCTACCTTGGGGACATGGTATGGACTAAGCGCACCAAGAAATGGCATGAGGAATCCCATAATCTCAACTTATAACATATTGACCAGTGTCTTGCCCATTGGGCCCTACAGAGTCATGTACAACTTATAAGAGAGAGAGAACCAAGAAGAACACACAAACACAACAAAAATGACGAAAGGAAACACAAAACACATATGAGAAGGAAAATAAAAACACAATAGAAAGGGAAACATACCTAAAAACCACCTATGGTACAAGGTGAGGGACAACCCGCTTTCGTTGAAGAAATTTTCTTTTCAAGTGTTACCCCCGAAGAGGTAACATAGAATGTTGATGTCTTGCAAAGCCGTTGATTGGTTCAAGGAAGTAGCCTCTTTCCTCAAATGCCTACGAAAGCCAGGTGATTTCATGATTTTCTATGTACTTTGTAGGAATTTACATAAGCTTTTTCTTTCTAAGCTTTTTGCCAAAAAATTCCCTTTCTCTTATGTTCTTTGAGATGATTTCCAGAGTGTTGACCACCTTCCGTGCTTATCCATAATAATGATTTTCCTTCAAATACTTCATCGTCATTCTAAGGTTTATTTTTTGTTCAAGTTGCTTGAATCTTCTGATCTCTTTCCATTACCATATTCATTCTCTATATTTTCAGAAAGTTCCAAAGTGATGTGATCAAATTGATTTTGAACATATTCCCAATGCTTTTTTTGTGGGAAACTCTCTTCCATGCGAGTTGTCTCAATATTTTCTTTATCATCTCTCACCATGATGAAAGTGTTGCCTTCAAAATTGACAATGTCCAAAGGAGTTCCATGAGACTTTTCTTCTTTTACATATTCAAACTTCCTCTTACATTGTGGAAGAAGAGGATATGTTTTCTCTTTCCTTCTCTCCATTGAGGAATTCATCCAACCTATCTAACTATTCCATCTCCACATCGAACATTGGTGTATGAAACAAGGAACCCTCATTGATTCACAACTATCTTGTATCTCCATGGCTTGAGTCAAGAGTTCCAAGCTAAGTTGAGGATATTCAATTTGTTTTACGAATTTCAAAATATCTTGCATAGATGGATCTTCCAAATTCATCATAGATTCATCTTTGTTTTCAAAAGAGTTTATGTATTATGACTCAGAGGAGTGGTGAAAAATATGATCCATACCTTCCCATGTTTCATTTGGAGTAACTCCATTTGCTTCTTCTGTGCTTTGTGTTCTCCAAGAATCTCTTTTATATAGGTACAAGAAAATTTGAATTATGAATCCTTCGACAAGGAGAAGAGGTCCATGCTTTGTTGAAATGGTAAGCCCTTGAGCTCAAAATCCATATTTTCTCGACTTCAGAAAATAAATCGGCTTCCTCCATATGTTCATCCATGATTGAATCGGGGAGAGATTTTGATTCCGTAATTATCTCTATTTCTTCGCATATCTCCATCTTGTCATTAATTGAAAAATCAAAGTATGAAAATAGATTACTCATGAACACCTCGAACTCATCATTTTGTATCTCTTCATCCTCAATAGAGTCTTCAAAGAGCATCAAATCATCCATTATGTAACTAGGATCTTCCTCTATCAAATATGTCATTACTCCTTTGGTGAGTTGTCTCTTGTGCTAGAACAAATCTTGCATCTCATCTTCCATAAGAAAATTTCCTCTTCTTCTTTCATGGTGAGGAAAGGAAATTTTTCATCTCTCACCGATGTGAGGAAATAGTTTCCTATCCTCGCCACCTTGGAACAAAATGTTCACCCTTGGATCATCTGATTTTTGTACTGTGTATTTCATCTTACGCACCGAAAACATCTTCTTCATTTCTTCTTTCATAGGTATGATTGCAGAGGACTAGTCCAACTTGATTTCACCACTCAAATACCTGTAGAAGTTCCTACTTAAAAGCATGTTGAATGATGCTGGAATGTCAGCTACCAAGATAGTGAGCAACACTTTCTTTTCTGGGAAGTTGACGAAAGTAACTTGATTATATTTTATCCTGCCCACCAATGACTCTTCTTTTGATTCCATGGAATAACAAGAGCTGCTAACACTAGTCAAGGTAAGTCCTAAGGCATTCATGACTTTCATGGGCATCACATTGTCGGAGGCTCCAGAATCTATGATGTAGTTATTGAGTTGGTAGCCTTTGATGATAAGTGACAGGTAAAAAGGTTCAACTTTATTGGTTTTGGAGGCACTAAGGGCTAGCATGTTTTGTGAAGGTGGTGTGGATGATGTGGGGAGTAGGCCTTTAGAATTTGAGCTTGAAATTTTAGCACTACCACCATAGACTACATTGACCAACCTATCAAATTGGGTAGGGTGTGTTTGCAAATATTCAAGCTCTATGATATGGACTTTGGTCTTACTTGTGTGTTCCATAATAAAATGGGTTCACAGTGGATGAATTTGAGTTTCTAGGGGTGATGGAAGCTTTACATGGAAAATGTGTGGTTACCTTGAGAGTTTTATTTTATTTAACATGCATGGTAGTTGGCTTAGAAAGGGATAGGGAAGAATATTTTTTACTACTTTAGATGATTTTTCAAGAGAAGCATTTGAAGAAGAATCATTTTTAGACACTTTAGAACTAGGGGAAGGACTAGAAGACCTACTTGATGTGGCAAGTGGGATTCTTGCTAACCAGTGGGTTTGTTTTTTCTTTGGTGAGTCCATTGACTGTGGTAGCGGCGATCTGTCTTTGATGATTTTGTTTTGTGGAACTTCCACAGGAGGATATTCTTTCTTTTTATTTTCCTTCACTACAACTGTTGTGAATGAATGTCCTTTCTTGGACTGTGCACGAGTGAAAACCACACACGAGAAGCTTGGGGATTTTTCATCATTGTCATCTTCGTATCCTTCAACATAATCAATAAGGCCATTTTGAGTCTCTCCATTAACTTCTTTGACCTCAAGATAGTCTCTATCATCACCTTCTTCTCCTTGTTCATCTTTTGTTTCATAAACGCCACATAAAGCATTGACCGGTGGTGCTTCAAGAGCAATCCTACGGGAGGCATGGTGATTCTCAGATGGTTTAGAGGATTTGGATCCCTTGGAGCATTCCACATGGATATTTTAGATAGTTGTTTCTTCATGACAACTAAAGCATTCACCATTTTATGAAACATTGGGTATGTGGTGACTAATTTCAAACTTTGATCCTTTTGTTTTCCATTAGGACCTTTCACTTTACCAGATAAGATCAAATCATCTTCAGTCTCAATCACGAAGTCTTATGATTCCTTTAAATCCCTGGGATGGGTTCTCTTAAGGAAAAAGCTAACTTCCACTAGTAGAGAACTAATGAAGAACCTTTTCAAATTGTTGTCAAGAGGCACAACATCTTCTGGGATCCTCCTAATTATTCAATTATATTTGGCAATAAAATATCTCATTGACTCAAAAGCATATTTCTTCATTTGTACCAGCTGGACCAAGAGATCTTGGCAATCTTCTATGGTCTTGAACCTATGCTCAAATATTCTTCTTATGTCTTCCCAACATGTGATAGATCTTAGAGGCAACATGTAAAACCATTCGACATCTTTCTCCTATAGAGATTCTACAAAGAGTTCAAATAGACACATCTTCATGTTCTACCCCTAATACACCACAAGTGGTGATGAATTTGCTACATGCTCTTTGGGGAGTTGTGAACCATCTCCTCTAAAATTTGGGAAGTTCTTCCTTGACCCTTTTGGTAATTTGTGGAGATGTTGTTGAAGTGCAAGTGGGAAAGTGTTTCTTCCCCATGGAACATTTGGTATGTGCTCTTCGTGCTCACAATCCGCCATTCCGTTCATGGTTCTAGCTTCCAACCTTTCTAAGGTTGCGGCTTTTATTGCTGCTGCTCTTGCATCTGCTTGACTGAAGTCTTTCAATCTCTTCGATTTGGGCTCTTATTTATGCTTCGGCACTTGCTTCTAAAAATTATTCTTCAAATTATCTTTCCTTAGAGAACTCAATGCTCAACGGCGGTTGAAAAATGGGAGAATTTGAAGGGGGAGTATCAATAGGATTTTGGATGGGATTTCCAGGTGAATTTCTTGAAGACCCGGATGGGGATGAGGTTTGAGAAAAATAGTAGGGGTTATCTCTGATTCGTTCTTGCTAGTTTTTCAAAGCCTCGAAAGTGGGGTCGACAACTCCTCTCGATCTATTCAACCTCGTGTATCTCCTTTCAACCAAATCTTGGAAACTCTTGTAGTGGGAATACGAAAGGAAACTATGGAATGTGAAAGGTCACGTGTAGGAATCAACAATGCAATTTTCGGAAATGGGCTTTCATCAACTCCTTTTTTATTTTTTCATTTTTTTATTTTTTAGATATATTTTTTTTATATTTTTGGACATTGTGGTCATATTTTGGATGCAGATGCTACTAAATTTATGCCACGGTGGGTGCCAAAAATAGTTGAGAAAATTTTTTGAGGGAAAATTTTGTGGAAAATTTTGTGGGTTTCTTGCCAATGCTATAGGAATCTAAGTCCCTTTACTTAAATGGTGCAACTTTCGTATATGCATGTGCGAGTAAGGTGAGTTTTATCTGGGTTGGCCTTGCGGCCGAGGATCCAACATGGTCACTTCACTGACCCTACAACAAAGCTAGTAATTTCTTGCTAGAGAGGAATTTTTCAAGAGAGTGGGAAAGGGAGTGAGAATATGAGGTAGGGAACTAATGCTACAAGTAGAAAATCAAAGTCTTACACACATCAGTTAGAAGTTTCATCACATGCATTAAAATTAAGAAGAAACAACTCTACAAATAACAACAAGACCGATTAGAATTTATGAGCACAAAGTATCAATAAATCCTCAATAAAAAGGATAGAAACTCCTTCTTGTATTGATGCTTAAACAAAAGTTGTACATAGTGAAGGAATGAAGAAATTAGAGAGAAAAATGGCTAACTCTTTTCACTCACAAGTAAGAAAAATCTCTCTCATGAACTTACAAGAATACAACCAGCTAGAATAATTTCAGAATTATAACCCCTTTGAATGAGGAGCTCATTACAATTTATAGAATTTTGGAAGTCTCTTCGCCTATCCCCCATTGACCCTTCATATGCCTTGAAAATTTTCACATTCTTAGGAAAACATTAAGTCCCCTTTTATAACTTAAGGGTGACTTATTACATTGAAAATAAATTCATTTTTAATTAATTAAGGCATTATGAAAAAATGTAAAACCACAAAAGAATTAGAATGTGGAGGAGAGAGAAAGTGGGGGAGAAGAGAGAGAAGGAAAAGAAAGGATGTTGCTCTGATGAAGTCCGTTGATTCTGATCATTAGAATTCTCCAAGGAGATGAAACTCGAATCTCTAAATCCTTTGCCTCCTGAAAAACTCCTTAAGACTTGCACTCGATGCCGAATTGTTCTCTGTCCCATGCCAATGAGAAGATACCCACTCCCTTGAATTCCTTGTTGTGAATGATTCACTCATGTTGCAGAACAACTTGTTGCTAACAAGAAATTGCCTTTTGATGACCTACGGACACCACGAACTAAGTGTTTAGAAACACTATTGAGTTATCCCAATGGTGACCTTGGGTGTTACTTCAAAGAAGTTGAGGATGGAAACTGCCTCCTGTGATGACCCTTTGTAACATTGTCGTATTATCATTGACATATGTCTTACGAAATGATACATTTTTCCATACAGGTGCTAAGTACAGATGAACATACTAACGAAAATATGAATGTATCTTCAAATCTTATTATTCTTGAATGGAAGCAACTTACTATTTTTAGTAAGTCTAAAATTACTTCTCTGAACTCCAACTACATCTACCAATTTGAATGTTCAACCCTTAGAATGCTCTTTTTGTGAAATTCACCCTTTGGAATGACTTACTATTTTTAGTAAGTCCCAATGTGATGACTTAATTTTTTTAGTAAGTATGAAAAATATCCTCCTTCAAACCTCAATTGGATATTGTAAATTGAATTCCTCTTTTTCCTCGTGTTCCTCTCACCTTTTAGACCAATTTGCTATTTTTAGTAGGTCCTTGTGAGACCACTTACTATTTTTAGTGTCAATTTTGGACCGAGATGACCATTTCGATAATTTTCACCCATGATACCTCCTCTGTGTTCACCGCCTCCTTCACAACTTCTTCGGATGGTGGCTTACCCGAAATAGTAGTCTCCCATGTAGGAGGCTGTTATTTTTAGTAAGTGTGCTTTTAGTAGTCGGATCATGATGGAAAAAATTTTTTTAATATGGGTTTTTACCCAATATCACCCCCCTAAAATATTAGGCTTACCCAATCTTTGGTTCATGAGATTTAAAATTTCTAAATTTTCACATGGTGGTAGGCTGATTACATGACAACCATTAATAGAGCTTAAAAATTACAGGTTTGGTTTTTTTCTCCTTTTACATTGAAAATCATATTTTTATATGTTTTTTTTTCTTGTTCCACTGGTGAATTTTTCTTCAAACCGATTGTCGGTTTGACAAGAAATCTGACTTTTGTCTTTGTTGTGCCAAAAGGAGATTTATTTGTTGTGAACACTCTATCCTACATAAGGGGGATCATTGTTGAGTTTTTATGGCTTCGGAAATGAAGAATGCTTTGCAAAAAATGGTTCTTCGATTCGTGCACTAGTTTGTAAGATATATCAAATTCTTTGTCTTACGACAATAAGGGTTTTCGAGATGAATTTCTTCGTTCTTCTTCTTCGTTCTTCATTTCTTTCACTCTTTCGATCAATTCTTCCTTTGTAATTTATGTATTTTCATGGAGTGAAGGATTGGGTGACCATGGAGGAGCTAGTTTGGAGCAGCAATGGTGGACTGGGTGTCTAGACAAGCATGAATAAAGAGCTATGGTAGGAGTACAAAGTTGTGAAGAAGAAATGGAGGGAAATAAATGGCTAAGTGCCAAATATAAAATATTCAATAAACACACACTAGGGGTGTGGTGATTTTTTTTTCCCTGATGTCCCTTTAGCTAAAGGGATGAAAGGGCCATCAAATTTTCACATGCCTCCTTGTGACACTTGTTAAGATCTAGATGATTGAGCATTAGGGCTAAGGAGCTGGAGAAAAGAACCCGGGGGTATAATAATGCACTGTAGAAGGTCACATTGATGACTTGGGGAAATAGGGGATGGATGCATTTTCATGTCCCTCATGTCCCTTTGCCAAAGGGACAAAAGGATCATCAATTTTCACATCATGTCAAGTTGTGACACTTGGCAATGATCTATACGACTTAGGGGATAGGTTGTGGCAAGCTCCTGGGGTTTGAACTGACGATGCAGAGGGTTCCATGTGTGACCAGAGGGAAAAATAGGGCTGGGAACATTTTATCATCCCCCTTGTCCCTTTTCTTAAGGGATGAAAGGGACACCAAAATGCACTAGGCTCCTATAACTGACACATGTCCTCTTTAGAATTTGGCTAAGTGTTGAACGCGTTCCTTGAGCTAACTTGTGACGGTGATAACACATGCTCCCAGTTGAGTTTGGAGGTAAAATGTTATATATTATTGACTGGAAAACACTCAATTAATTGAATGGTGATGGTTTGGAGCTTCAATTAGGACTGAATCACCTTCAAATTCCTCCTTTGTTTTTCTCGGGATTGTTAGTTGTGTGCGGAAGAATGAGTTGCCTAGGGAAGTGTATGATGTTTCGAGGTATCATTTTTTCCACCATTTAGGGCATGGAAAATACCTTCCATAGGTACTTTTTTGGGCTCTTGAATCTTTACAAAGCTCCCAAAATCCTTTCTTGAAGCTCAGGTACTCCTTCACGGTGTATGCTCCTTTAGGCTCGAAAACCCACTTTTACTAGAATCGACTCCAAAAAGGCTTTGCCGAATTGATCTCGATGCCTTCGAACCCTTTGGAACATTTCAATCCTCCTTTTTGATGATGTATTTCCCTTTTTATCCACTTTCTATTTTTAGTATGCCTCACCATGGACACATGTTATTTTTAGTAAGTGCATACTGCGGTGTCAGATTGCAACAAAACAAGTCTTGAAATTCTAGGTTTTATTTTGGAGTTCCACACGCTCCGAATTTTGGGTAATTTCTTAGTCTGAACAACTGGGAAAATGATATTTTCATCGGTGGGGGAATAATATTAATAAAAAACACAACTCTCTATATCCCTAAAAAATAGGGACTTCATGGTGCGAAAACTAGTTTATGCGAAATTAGATGTTTCAACGATCATTCCCTCCAATTTTTACACGATCGACTTGAAACCTTGATAAGTGGAGAGGTATCTCACTGCATTTTTCACTACTTTTCTTCATGTGATAGGGTAGAATGCTGATGAAAAATCAATCCTCCATATCCCTAAAAAGTAGGTACTTCGTGGTGCGAAAACTAGTTTACGCGAAACTAGATTTTTAAACGATCATTCCCTCAATTTTTCACATGATCTCACCCATTGGAACCTTGAGAAGTGAAGAGGTAGCTCGCTACCTTTTTCTATTGTTCTTCATGGCAGACATTAATGGAGTCTTCAATCTTTAGATATCACAGAGGTGGTGATGGAGGAGAATGAAGTTATTTGTAGTTGAGAATGAGAGGGAGGCTAGGAAAAAGCATTTAGGAGTTGACTTTCGGGTGCATGAGGAACCACAAGGCTCAAGTGGGCTGGGGGAATTTTGTGTCCCCTATGTCCCTTTGCTAAAAGGGATGAAAGGGACATCAATTTCCACTTTGTGCCTCATCGTGACACTTGGTGATCATCCGTGCAAGGAGAGGAAGGCTCAAACTTAGCTCTCGGGGGCTTAACTGGAAAACAGGAGGTCATATTAGTGTTCTAGGGGCTCAAAAAGGGTTGGGTGCATTTTACTATCCCCTATTTCCCTTTTCTAAAGGGACTAAAGGGACATGAAAATGCGCTAGGCTCCTAGAGTTGACACATGTCCACTTCAAAAAATGACTAAGTATGAGAACTTGAGAGTGAACTTGTGAAGGCCGTATCTAGAGTTCTTGATGGAGTTTCAAGGTGAAATTTTATATGAATTTTATTGAAAACAACCTTCAAAATCCAATGGTGGGGGTCTCAGCTCTTGATTCTTCCATTTGAGCCTTGAAAAATCATATTTTTGTTCTAGCTCCATGACTTAGGATGATAAAAACATGATATAGACCTATTGCACCTAGATGTTGTTAAGAATATGATTTCACCATATTGTAGAGATTTGAATTCCATTTTTGAAAATATCTTGTTTAGCTCCTAAATCCTTTCAAAGCTCTTGGAATTGCTTCTCGAAGCTCAGTAGCTCTTTTGGCCCTATGCACTGCTTAGGCCTGAGAACCCTATTTCTGATGAATCTTCCCTAGGACCTCCAAATAATTTTTAAAAATTCCAATTTTATTTCCTTGATGTTATTATACCTTTAATTCATCTCCATGTTGGATTTTTCTCCTCTGTTCTACTCCAAGGGATTACACCAGTCTTGGGAAGGCCAGTGGTAGCCCTTCCCAACAATGCCCAAAATTGGCATTCTTTGAGATCTCCTAAAATTACCTAGGGGATAGAATTTGAATTTCCTAATTCACCTAGGGGATTGAGTT
Organism: Taxus wallichiana var. yunnanensis; assembly: GCA_018340775.1. Taxonomy (NCBI): domain Eukaryota; kingdom Viridiplantae; phylum Streptophyta; class Pinopsida; order Cupressales; family Taxaceae; genus Taxus; species Taxus wallichiana. The sequence goes on from CM031235.1 coordinate 958,152,795, forward strand.
AACATCCATTAGGGGTTCATTAGACTAAATGGGTAAGGCCGGTGTTGAGGATGGGTAGACTGGGGTGTCTTGAAAGGTAAAATTTGAAAAATTTGACACATGGGTATCGTTGTCATGCTAAAAAATTGTAAATTTTCCTATTGCACATTTGTATGACAACATGACTATTAAATTTATTGATTACAATTATATGATTATTATACTGACTGTGTGCTTTGATTGTCTTGTGACATCGTGGGTGTCCCATGTTTGTGGATCTATGCCTATATTGCATGTATGTATTTGTTTCTCTATATGTGACCTACATTTCCTTTTATTGAGATTAACTAGTTGTAGTGCCCACCATTTTCATTCCTTTTGATAATGTTGAATCCGAGCTTTATTAGTGATTGATATATTTGAATTAATACTATAATGACTATTTGATTCAAATAATTATGATTGTGTCATCGGTAGTGATTAATTGCTAACTTGTTCTAAAGAAGATGACGTGTAAGGCATACAAAAAAATTTACTCTTTGGTTTCATTATTGTTTGGTTTAGTAATGTTGTTATAGATGTTATTGAGATGATATTTATATGGATTATATCTTGATATATTATGGATGATTATTTTGTTGGTTATTTATTTTATTATGGATAGAATTTGATTAATTAATCTGAACAGTTTAGTTTGAGGTGTATTTGGTTAATTATACGTATGTAATATCAATTTATTTGGTTTGATGTAACGATCATATACGATGACATGTGAATCAAGTGTTCTTGGTACATGTTCACTACTAGAGAACGTGGGACTTAGGGTTTGTACCTCTAAGATTGCACAATTGTCCGTAAATGGGCAGAATTATCACCCCTTTGTTTGATCGCTTTTGTCTTTCTTTCCCTTTGTTTTGAGTAGATATGAGAAAACCATCCTTCTTGTGTATAATTTTTCATTTTATACATGAACCTTGGGTTGTTATCTCTTTGGAATCATTTTGGTACTAATTATTTTAACATCTTATTTAAAATCATTTTTAAGGGTCTTGTTAACACACAAAAGTAGCACCCTAGATTCAATCATGGAATATTAATACTTTAGGATAACATGGGATTGTCTCCAAGTGTGGGACCTTGCATCTTTGAGATAAAATTCCAAAGAAGGCAAGATCATCTACCTAAATATAATGCTAAACCTACTCCGTAGTTGAATACAACTATCTAAACCTAAACTAGTCATTCAAAAGGACCATAGTTAGAGAGATGCATGGAAATGAAATCCTAAGCTAAGAGAGAGGTGATAACACCAGAAAAGGGGGATAAAAAATCTCATGAGGGAGAACAAAGACGAAATGCAAAAGGATAGGTCGGACATGAGTGACATAGGCCAAAGTTATAATTTTCCTTCTATTTTCACACAAAACACAAAAAAACGGAACCTAGAAAGGAGAAATACATATACAACACACTTAACAACAAAGGGAGAGGAAAGAATTACAAAAAAACAATATATGACAGATAAATATCCATAAAACATGATTTTATTTCAAAGGAGTATGTGTAGACAAAATCTATGCACTTGGGTACATTTCTAGGTCCTAAAAACATGCTAACATTTACATGATTCCTAAGCAAGAAAACTAGTAATTGACAACTCCCTTTAGCATTTTTCTTTGTCTTTTACACTTTTGTTGGCTTTATACATCTTGCACTCTTGACGTAATTGAAATGTTTTATATACGACCTCAGAAACTAGTGCCTAATTATGACATTAGCGCCATGTGCTCCTTTCCTCCAAGGCGCTCATGTCCTTATCTATCTCTTTCTCATCCTTTTAGACCCATTTCACTTCTTAATTACTTTTCACTTCTTTGGGCCAACTTTTCAGTTGTTAATTATGAAATTCAAACAAGGGAATCACATAAATACACAATTATGTTTTCTAAATAAAATACCAAACACTAAGCATTATATACTATCACCTAAGCTTACATCCAAAGGCACAAAATAACTCCAAAAAATCCATGTAGAAGACTCATTCAAGGGATAAGGAATGCATTCCTCTACATACACAACATAGAGGGGAAGTCTATTCTATTTGATACCACACATTCTATTCATATGCTACATTCTAGATCTAGTCCGCTATCATTGTGTAATTTTACAAGGGCATCCTAGGGCATCATTACACACACTTACACAAAGAACTACATGGAGTCTGAGATGTAGTGTAGCACTCGATTATAATTTCACTCTTCAGGTTACCTCCAGGCCCAGTCTGACTCCCCATTATGTATTTTCCTTTTAAGGTTTGATATGGTTTGTGGGATGTGTAGTTGAACTTATTTCTTATAGGTTCTGAAGTACATTTATAGATCAAACAACGAGAGATAGAAAAGGAAAACAAACATCACCCAACCCTGAAAGAACCAAATCCACAACATCTACCTAGAGACCGATTGCCTATATCCAGCCACCAACACGAAGCGCTCATGTCCTCTCCTAGGCACTTTAGTCTTGTATAGTTTAAGAGTCTAGAAACTCTAACGAGTGTTGACAACATTATCCTTAGTTTGTTCTAGCTATTCACCTATCCCGATAACTTCAGTTTTCTTGGGAATAAGCTAAGTCTCTCTATCCCCATCTCTTGTTTAGGGTTTCACATTTATATGCTTTCTTGCTTGTGTTTTCACTTTATATTAGCATTTGTACATCATTCATTACAATAGTTACTCTGTAATTAGATTTAATTTAATTTATATTAAATCATTTGGTGAACCTAACTCGTGATCAAACATTTGGATCCTTATTTTTCCTATTCTAATGGATATTTTTCTATGGTTCCTCAAGTCTCCTTACATCAATTAATTCAATTACACCCACCTTGCAAAGATGTTCTCCAAAATCTCTAGAAACTATGTATATGCATCGCAATACGCCACCCACACAAGTAAGTGCCATCTTTTATCGTCTCTCGTGATGACCCTATTGGTCTTGAAATCATAACTAATCAATCCATTTGTAAGTCAATTCAAGCTTTACATTGTTTATTTCAAGATAAATTTAAAGCTATGAAAACCATTATTACATCCCTCAAAGCTAAACTCAAACGTATTAAGGATGCTTCTGAGGCCCATGCTAGTTTTTCTTCTACACCTCATACCAATCCTATGTCTTCTACATGTGCTCATATAAGTGAACCCTAGATCTTACCGCTAGTAGCACCTATCAAGTTTGATATAAATGCTAAGTAACATCATATTCTTCTTGACATCCTCAATCACTAGTTGATCAACTTTCCAACTTCTCATTGCTACCCTCTTTATCATATTTCCAAATACATAGGTCTCCCATTTTGTAATTATCACAAAATTAATGGACATCATGACAATGATTGCTATACTTTAAATCAAATAATTAAGAACCTTGAGTATCATGGTTTCATTTCATTTGCTACAGAATAGTCTACTACATGCTCATCTCTAATTATTAAATCCCATTGGGCTCCCAAATCCGATCCCTTTATGTCTAATGAGCATCATGCCATAATTACTAATGTTCCTTCTTTGCTCAATCAAGAGCCACCTATCTAACCCAATGTCATGCTATCTCTAAACATTTGTACCCCATCACCTCCTCTCATCAAGACTTATATAATATTACCAATTCTAACTAAGAAACCACCTTTAAAAATCTGTACCCCATCACCTCCTCTTATCAATTCCTCTACATCGTTACCAATTCTAAATAAGCAACCACTAACCAAGAAATACCAACCAATTCACCCTGTGATAGCTAACCTCTTTAAACTTCCTCTTGTCAACCCAAAATCCAACCCTAGTCCTACTCTTTCTTTTACCTCTCATTATGATGACAATATACTTTCTTATGATACATTTCAAACCCCGTCACCATCGCAATATCTTTGTGGCATCATCACATAGATCTCTATCACTTGCACACTTTGGGGGCATTACACTTCCCCCCACCTTCCGTAATTATTAGTTGTCTTTTAGATTTTTTTCTATACTTCACTCTCCATGCTTCATGTTTACCTTTCTAAGCGCTCTTACACCTTTGGTACACACATTGTACCATCATTACCCGATGATGCATTCTCGATGCTATGGTTCACACTTTATTGTTTCCGAAACACTTTATTAATGAACCTCACATCACACATTTCATGCTCTGTACTTCACGATATATATTTCTAGCATATAATCTCACATGCTACACTCATTTCCCGATGACACTCTTTTTATATGGTTCATTATTGACTATTGAGGGAGAATTTATAAATGAACCTCATTTCATACAAATCCGTTGGGGGGAAACTCGCTCCTACCATTGTCACACCTTTCATATCACACCATTACACTCATAAAACATTTGTATATCTTGGTTGTATTTATTATTTCTATCTTATACTACTTACATCTTGCACTTTGCTTACTATGCTAGATAGATAGTCAGTATGCCATTTTTTTATCATATACACATGGAAATTCACTTGGTCTTTAGAAGTGAATCCAAATATTTTACAGCGCCTTACACGATGTATGATGCTCAACATTGAATCCCTTGCCAGCCCCACCGAGGATCTTGGGGGCATCTACTTTGACTACTTTCACACACTATAGGTTCTCTTATTTCATCATTTACTAGTTCTTACTTGCACTTTCTTTTTGCTGATATACACAAACTTTGACATACTATTTATCTTTCTAACATGCTAATGGGTGCTTCATGTGTAGCATTTTCCTGTAGGATTATATACAACCATGGTTATCTGATACATTTTTCTTGTTATTGTTTTCTATTGTATGCTATTATTTGTGGGCTATTACCTATGTATTGTGTGATCATTGTATGCCTATTATCCAAAATACCCCTCTTTAGGTCATTTTGATAACTTGCATGTTCCTTTGGAATTGGGAAAGTATGAACTAATAAAAATGGAGAAAAACGATTTTGGGACGTTCCTCTCCTCCTTGCCAAGCTCCTCAGTCCAACACTTAGTAAAAAAAAAGAATATTTGGGTCTTTTGAGTGTATTACGGATTTTCGAGGAAGAGAGGGAACAATTCCATGAGACTTCAAGTTCTTTGCATGAGCATTTTGGCCGCATAAAGTGAGTTGGTAGTGTATTGCGGGAAAATCAGTGTTTGAGGAACAAACGAAAGAAGTTCCTTGGAGCTTTGAGTTCCCGCATGAGCTTTTGGGCCGCAACGAAGGAGTTTAAGCAAGTTGGAAGTATATTCCAGGTGAGTAGGTGTTTGAATAACAATTGGAATGTTCCTACGGAGCACAAGATCGCTGCATAAGTGTTTGAGCTGACTAAGAAGTGGAAACAATGTATTGCGCGGTTACAGAACGTAACGGAACTAAGGAAAAAGTGGAGTCGGACACAATGTTGCGACAAATGTGAGAGCCGCTGGGAACAAATGGGATGGGTGGAACTATTCCACGTTCCACCCAAATGGTGATAACCCGCAACACATAACACCCGTGACCAATGTGGATATGACAGCCCCGTAGGAAAAAAACAAAATAGTTCTCCCCTTCCCTTAGTTCCTGACATTGATGGTTCTCTCACACATGGAACAAAGCTCTTTAATGCCGACTATGGAGTCATGGAGGGAACCAATTTTGACCCATCCCTCTCCTTGAACTTAAAATGGCCATAACTTCCACCATGTTGCTCGAAATTTCATAAAATTTATACCGTACAAAGATCTCATCATCTTGTACACTAAAGAAACTGGAATTATTAAATTAATTAAGGGTAGGTGGGTGACTAAATGGAAATAGATCCCAACATTAAAATATGTAGTTCTAAGTAGCTCAACCACCACATTAGATGAGGTATGGTTCTTATACAACTAAAAAATCAACACGTGACCTTCAGGCGCACTCGACCTCTCGAGGTCATGTCAGGACAACCGATGTGGAAGATTGCGGGAATACTGATGGGAAACTATAAGAGAATCAAGGACTAAGATCAGGTAGTGTGAGTTCCAAGTAGTTAAATTGGAAAAGGGGAATATGAGGCTATACACCGGTAGTGTAATCTACCTATTGTTTGATTTCTTGATTTACTCTAAACATTAATCTACGTTGATCTATTTTCTTGAAGGGAAATTAACTAAACAATACTAATGTCTACTTTTAATTGTTTAACTAAAGTAAATCTAATCTACACAGATATATTACTTCTTCTAAATCTAAACAAGTAAATAACCAGATGTAGTTATATACCAAAGGTCTTGGTGGATTTTATCTACTTTAAATAAAACATTTTAAAAAAAAAAATTATTGTGGATGTGAATCGTATGTTTTGGCTCGAGGCACGAGAAGAAATAAAATATTCTTATAAGATTTTCTTCCCCTAAAACTTCCCCAACAAAAGTAAAGAATGATTCAATGGAGGTTTTACAAATGGAATGATATTGCATTTGATTCTAAATTAATGCAGAATCATTCCTCCAAACACACTTCCCTTGCAAACCCACAAAGGATATGCAAGGATGCTATCTATCACCAGAAGCTTTTCAGAAGAAATGGAAGCTACAATATTTGATCTATCTATTTCAATAATTGAAATGGAAATGATTTTCTACTCTAGTAAGTAATGTGCGTACAAATTCAAAATAAAGAATTGAAGAAATAAGGAAATCCAATTGCAACCCCAACCTAGAATTTGTAGTGCTGAGGAAAATCCAGTTGTGGTTTACTTTTGTGTCCCCTTAGTTATCTTTTCCAATATTCAATGTTCATGTGAGTCTAGGAAGTTGGGAATGCAGAAGAAGCAAAGAAGAAGGCATTGGAGCAATGATGGCTTGCAAGTGGTTTGGTAGTAATGTAGGTAGAGAAAAACAACGCAAGAGAATAGTGTTTGATTGTGTAGTCTCTTAAAAGATTTAAACAACATATAAAAAGAATAAAAATAAAAATATATAGCCATTTTCTTTGAAGAAGCATTGATTTTATAGAGGAATTGGTCGGGAAATGTTATAATCCATTTAACAACAATGGGATGCCACATCACAACAAGGAGGGGAAGTTTAACTCTCAATCAACAATTAGAAGTGGAAGAGGAGGTTGATACAAATCAATCAAGATTAAAATCAACAAAATTGACCAAGAAACATGCACTACAGGTGAACTTAAGTGAGTTAACACGCGTCCAAATCACGCTTGGGAAGTCTCAACCAATTTGCACGGAACTTCCACTCTGCATAGGGTGGCGGTTACGCAACACCACCCAAGTAAGTTCGAGGTTGCATAACCACCACCCAAGTAGGGTGGCATCGCGCAACCGCCTCCCAGTAGGGCAGTGGTTGTGTAACTCAAGGCAAAAAATTAAGGAAAAATGATGCAGAAAGCCACAAAAAATAGGAAATGGCTAAATAAGGTAATCTAAGCTATAAATATGAAATGCAAAAAGGTAAAGGGGATGGAACACCTTTGGAAAAGAAATAAATCATCATTGGGGAATTTTGAACCATTTCCAACAATGTAGCACATGAAAATTTGGGTGCGTACATATTGCCCCCTCATACAAGTGTTTTAGCCATGAAGAGTCTGAGTATGAAATTCCCAAAATGGGGAGTTAGAAGTTATACCTGACAAGCCCATGTGCCAAAGTAACACCATCCAAGCTCCTGCTACCTATAAAATGCAAACAAGACTCAAGTGCAAATAGATATGAAATTGAAAAACATACTAAAACTAAAACAAAAAGAGGATTTACCATATTCGCGAGGATAAAAACATACCTACACCAATGCTCTAGCCCTACAAATAATTTACTAGATAGTCTAGAATGTGATTTTCTTACAAGTTTATCTAGAATTAGATCCGTAAATGGCCTCTTGATTGACAAAAATGGGTTTTAAGATTTTGGCTCTCTTGGAACATATACATCTAATTAACTTTCTTGGGATTTTGAAGTTTTCAAAGGAATTTTTATTTGCTAAGTTTGCTTATAAATTATTGATTTATTGTGAAAATACCCCCTACACCTTGCCCCATGCTACCAGTAAGATGCATGGGCTCATCCCCAAGGAAAAGATGTAGGTGAGTAAGGGCACTTCCCCCTACCCAACCTCACGCTACCAGTAAGAAGTGTGGGCTCATCACTGAAGATTGGTGGGGCAAGAAAGTGTAGTTTTATTGGTAAATGAAATATTTTTGCATTTATTGATTAAATTATATCATTTTTTTCATTTATTTAAACTTTGAGTTGTGCTTTTGGGAGGGGAGCTTGCCCCTAGCCTCAACCCCACACAACCAATAAGATGTGAGGGCTCATCACTAAAGGCTGAGATAGGCGGACAAGAGATCTAGGTAGTGTTTAAAGTGATTTTGTAACTAAAGAGGTTTCTTTTGGGAAAGATATGACATCAAGAAGCTTCTAGAACATACTATGGGAAAATACACCTATGCTAGAAGAAAACTATAGGAAGAACCAAGTATGTAGGCCTTGGTAGGATTAATGTAAAAATTGTGTCTTAACTTGGTGAGATGAGGGATGATTAGAACTATTGATGATAATATCGTGGATATTTGAAGAAGCATGATTTAATGTTTTTTCCAATGTTTAGAAGTTTGAAATTTGTTTGAAAAATAAGTTTCTTGACTACAATTTTACAATATGAACTAACATATGAAATGTAGTACGGATGCAATAATGTACATGTGGAAATGCAGATGGACTACATGATGAAATGTCTAAGGTGAAGAGAGTTGATTTATATCAAACTCCTCACTGCCAAGAGTACACAATGGAGATGCTCGATATTTGAAATTTTCATTCTCTTGAGAAGGAATTACTATTCGGGGTTAAAACTTACAACCCCTACCCATGATTGCATATGTATGTTTATCTAATTTTTCTATTTGAAGGAGGTATTTTTGAATCTCTTTTTCATGTTCTTGAAGCATTATGTTTGGGTGAGAATAATTGTACTCATTAAATTTTCCTCTTGTGTGAAGCACCATGGTTTCGTGGTACTTTTGTTGGAGTATGGGATTACATCTTGCGGAGATGACATACTTGGTTTCGACACGTTTTTATCTAAACCAAGGTTTTGAATATAACAAATACTAGGGATGGCTTTGATGGGCACCATCTTGATTTCAATGCTCTCTTCTCCCTTTTTTAATTCTATCATGTTTATGCCTAGGCCAAAACCATCACCGGGAAGAGATGGCATACCAAGAAGGCTACCCATTACTTGTGGTTCAAATGGGAGGAAGATCGACTCATAACTCTCTAAGATTTTCATGATCTCCATCATTATTTTAGTAGACAAAAATTCCACCGATATTGATTTTCCTTATTAATCTTAGCCACCTCAAATGTCTTTGTGTCATTAACCTTGACTTTAGGAACACTCAGGACGATCGTGAACAATTGGTTTGATGGAGGAGGTTTTTTTAATTGGTTCATAGATAACTCATACTTCGAATAATTCCCTAGTTTCTTATTGATATTTTATAAGTGAACATTGAAAGGTTTAAGATACTCTTGAGCAACAATGAACTTCCCCAAATGGAGGAATCTAACCTCTTGAAACAAAGTTGAAGGTATGGCCTTCATCCAATGATTCCATGGTTTACTAGGGTACATTTTAAGAGACCTCTAGGAAATCAAAGGTGGAAAATCCCTAGTAAATATGCCTGAACCACTTTTGCGAAAGATGAGAATTTTTTGGGGTTTGTGTGAAACATTTTCACCTAAAAGAAAATTTCATTTTGAAGACACGCATTAGTGAAATCTCCTTATCGCGCGTCAATAAATAGCACTTGTCACCCAACCGCAAAATTCAAAATAGATTTGCACTATACATTGGTGCTTACAAGACGTAATTTCACAAGATACTTGATATGTCGATACCTCAACTAGTAGTTAGTTAAAGATACTACCCGACAAATCACCTAGGTTTTTATAGGAGATGTTTTCAAATGTAGGTGAAGCTAACCCCTAAAAAAATATATTGTAAATTTTAGGTAACAGGACACTAACTTGCTCCGAAAAATTCACCTTTTCAAATTTTCCTAAAATGAAATTTCACCATATTATGAATATTCGCCACTAAAATTATCCTTGTGGTCTACCAAAGATCATGTTGTAATTTGTTTCCCTGTCGATGATGTAGAACTCTGTCAAAAAAAAATTCGGCCCGAGGTTGATAGGAATAACTATGGTTCCAATTGAATTTAATTTCAAACTGTCATATCATCACAATGTGTTTCTTGTAGAGGAGCAAGTATTCTCCCCATACCCAAACTTATGTAAGAGGAGAATAGAACCACATTCACCACAACCTTATCATTAATCATATCTATCTTGATGCAATCGTTATAAACCCAGACTTGTAGATATCAAACAAGATCTTCTCTTCAAGCTATTTCAACATTAATAGGCATCTTGCTTATGTCAAAGACAAACCTAGTATCCTTATCACCCTGTCTTGGAGGATAAACATAAAAATGAATATGATTTATTTGATCTCTAGGGGGATGCGTAACATGAACTAGATGACCAAGACCTAGTATGTCCAATAACGTAACATGATGCGAAGGATAATTCTTTAGTAGATCTAAAAATGATATGTGCGAGAAGGTCTTGTTCAAATATTCAATCAAATCATAAGCTTCTACAAGTTTTGAAACTATAAGAGTGTTATCCTGTGAGAGAGAATGAGAGAGAAGAGACTTTGGAACATATTTCATTGTTCGGGTTATCGCATTAACTTCCAGCTCAACTAATCCCATAATATTTGCATCATCGTTCAAGCCGAGGTCGCGAGGGGGAATTCCCTTGTTTATGTTATGAGGATTTACCTTGAAATTTTCAATACGTGTATGGAATTGATCCCAAAAGATTCTTACGTTTATGTTCCAAAGAGCTACGAGTCCTATATAATTTGACTGCAAAATTGTTTTAGGTTTTACTAAGAACATATTCGCAAAGATATGCATTTGGTTCTTGGGAGTCTTTTCGGGAATTTGTTGCAATCTCTACATGTCCTATCATCATGAACTCAAATCGTATGAAAACCACAAGTATAAATAGGGATTATAATCATGTGGTCTTTGATCCGGATCTTGTTATTGGTTAGAGCCTTAGTTATATTTCAAACCGGGTGTTATTACCATAGTTCGTTGCCCCTTTCCCGTGATTTTTATATTGGTTTAGGATTTGGGATTGATTTTATCAAGGAGGAGGATGGTTCACATCGACCATGTTGATTGTGGAAACTGGGTTAGGGCCTCTTTGATTTCCCATGTTATTGTTATTATTATGGTTGTTAGTGTTATTGTTGTTTGTAAAACCAACATTATTTGTTTGATCAGTAATACCATTCATGGTAGTACCATGATTGTTATTCACACCCTTAGGTACTTTATAATTAGCTATGTTGTTTTGATGGTTTACATTGTTTTGATTAGGGGCATCAATTTCACATTGGGACCGTAAATCTTACACCCACTGTCAATAACAGATTGGTCAATTCAAAGTGCACCTTCCAACACTTCTTCATAACTGTAGAAAGGAAACTTTTGGACTTCTTTCTTGGTCTCTCATTTGAGAGAATGAAGGAAAAGATCACAAAGTTCCATTTGGTCCATGTTAGGTGCACTTGTAGAGGAGTAAAGAACTTGATGCTACCTTTGAATGAAATGGGAAACAAATTTGTTTTTCTCCTTCCTAATATGCAGAAAATCCCTAATAACTGCACAAAAAAAATTGTTCATGTCAAACGTTTTGATGAATTCCTAAACAAGTTATTTGAAGGAATGTATAGAAGCTTCTGGAATCTAATAGTACAAATCTAGGCAATTCCTTCGAGGGTCTTGAGAAAAGTTTCAGCTACTACAACATCCTAATGAAGTAACTCCCTAATAACATTAGCGTAGGCCTTAATATGAGCATTTGGATCTCCGTCTCCCTTAAACTTAGGAAGATCAGTGCAATGGGCATGGAAGCATGACACCCCGTATTGTGAAATCAAGGGGTTATTTTAGAAACTTTGCGTAGGTACCCATTGTGTAGGATTCCACCATTGAAGCTCCTTAATGATGAGGTGGAGGAGTAGGATTCAGATAGGTGGAATTGTAGGTATTAGCTAGAACGTATGGAGCTCCTTGATATGACGCATAAGGATTACGAAAGGTATATGGGTCCTTCGGGGGAATTTGAATACATAAGCAAGTAAGGTGGGATGCTACCGGGATATGGACTAAAGGTGTGTGAAACTAGGGAATATCAAATTGCACGAGGAAGTGACATTTAAGAATACACTTCCGACCAACCCTTGCATAAGATAAACTTGAGAAGGATGAGGACCCATCCCTAGTGTGTCAGATCCCATGAGAATGTCACGTGGATTAGGTTGAATCGGATAACCTAGTTCTACAAGATGTTGTATTTTTGTTCATTAGTAGGGATGTATCCCTTGTTATCAACTAATTACCCCATGTTTTTCCCTATTGCATGAGTTGGTTGTGATGTTTGGCCACTCTCTAATTCTCTAATCCTCCTTTCTAAGGTAGAAATAACATCTGGTATGAGGATTGAGTTCCATGTTGGAGTGCCTGTGGTATATGGTTTGGTTGAGAAAGCAAATGATACCCCGTTATGAATTTCTCTCAAAGTGTTGTAATTATAGTTTAAAGGTTGATCATCGACATTAAAATTTTCCTTCATAATTTCTATTTTATTATGTATGTATTAGGAATAAGATGTTGTTAAGTATGATTAGTAGTGGCCTCGATAGAAGATAACGACGCCCGCCAATACAATGCCACCAATAAAGTAGAGTACGGTAATAGTCAAAGTACAATATGAATGTTGTAGTAAAAATTAAATATTTTTCGTAAGTGGTCCGTAATGTTAAAATGTCAAAGTTGGGGTAAGTAGAGAAGTAGGGTATACATGATTAGGAATTAGAAATATTATATTTGTAATAAGGACAAAGAGTGATGTCATAAATATTTTGTGTATTTTATTTGTGAAAAAGACTAAAAAGGTGGAACCCATGTGAGATGATAAGGTTTATCTTATATTATAAGATAAGTCTACATGTAAAGGCAAGAGTTTAGGCATGGAATATGATTCGGGAAGAGATTTCCTATTCTATCTTAGAGATAGGGTGGATAAGTCTGAATTCTTATAAATAAAGAGGTCACCTTCCCTCGTTTAGCATAGAGAGTAGTGACAAATATTGTATGAGTGTGTAAAGGAAGCCATCATTTAAAATGTGTGTTAAATAATCCATTGTGAAGTTTCTCTCATAGTTATTGTTGGAAGGCAAGTGAAGTCAGTAACACTTGAAGTACCTCATGGGTAAGATTGTAACAATTTCATGTTAATATTATAATTTACACTTATATTTCAGATTTGTCATCATTCCTTCGTATCATAGTCTATGGTATTCTTGTGTTATGTTTTTTGTTGTGTTTCCAGATTACATCCACCAAACTAAAGGTTGTGCATTAGTAAAAAATCATAACACGAGGAGTTCTCGGTGGAGAATTATCATAGTGCCGGATTGGTGATGACATTTCGGTTCCGTTGTGGGACCATTCCTCGTTGGTGGATTTTCGGAGAGATATTCCCACTTAATCATAAATTAATAGAGGGTAACCTTGTTTTTATTGTGCTAGTAATTACCATGGTAAAGTCACTTTTACCATGCATAGTATTTACCACAATAACTTTACTTTTTTTTACCATGAATAGTATTTACCACAAGAACTTCATTTTTATTGTGAATAGTGTTTATCCCAAAGAACTTCATTTTTACTATAAATAGTGTTTACCACAAGAAAGTCAATTTTTACCGTAGTAAGTCAAAGTAAATGTAAGATTACCGTGGTCATTCATATTTTACTATAAAAAGTGTAAAGTCACTTTATATTGTAGTGAGTCCAATTATTTGTGCACATAAGTCTTGTTGATTGTACTTGTGGGTTGGTTTTTCACCGTGGTTACTTTTGAAAATGGGAAGATTCATATTTTTTCAACCCAATCTAATGAAGATGTTTCCTCTTTCATTCAAGAGTTTAAACGATCTTGTATTTGTAATGGCCTCATAAAAAGGGAACAATTGACTGAATTTTTTCCTACCTTTTTGGATGGTTTAGCCCTTATGTGGTTTGAAACAAGATGTGATAATGTGAAAACTCATGGGATTTATTAACCGAAAGTTTTCTTGAAGAATTTGGTGAACAACAGAAATATGCGAGATATCATCATCGATATCACAAAGCTATCTCAAGAGAGAAGGAGAAGATAATAGATTATCATGCTCGTGTTCTAGAGCTAAGGAGGAATTTCGATGCCCAGATCCGAAAGGAAGGATTAGCGGATGGGTTGATGAATGGCATGGATAATCTCCTTTATAAGCACTTCATTCTTGGGATGAAGCTAGAGATCGACAACGAGTGAAGTTTGCCACCCCTACTACTTGAACAAGCAAAGGAGATTGCTAAGAAAGTAAGAAGAAAGCATGGAAGAGGAGCATAAAGAAATTTGCTGCTAAGGTAGAACCTACACAACACCTTTAGTCCAGAATCCACAACCACTCTCGGTGAGCACAAATATTTTCCTAGTACATCTACTGAGTATGAAGATCTGCTCAAGAAGATGGGTCGAGTTAACTATTACTCTTCTTTAAGGAAAGGAATTTAGTTCTCGGGGAGGAGATAGAGGTCTAAAAGAAATATTTCGAAGTGTTATGTTATGGTTATCATAAAAGGGTCATTATAAGTATAATTGTCAGATAGAGCTTCTACATCCTGGTACAAGAGATAATGATAAAGGAAAACACCTGTGAATTCTTTTGATGTAGTAGATAAGAGCATAAATAATGAAGCAAATATGTTTGTAAAAAAAAGAAAGAAAGAAAAAGATAACCAAGATGGAAATGATCCTAAGAAGATGAAAGGAGAAACTAGTAAGAAACATAGGAGAAGAAAATTGTGTGCAAGATTTTTACGATTTCACAGGACAAAGACCATACTCCGTCTTAGAAGATCTTTCAAAAGACCTGCAAATATTACATATGGTCAACTCTTGACTATGTCTTCGAGAAGAGGCGAGAGTTACAAAGTGGACTCAATGCTCGACGAAGGAAGGAGGTTGAGGTCCATGTTTTGGAGGCAGAGGCGGATCCCTACGCTCCACAAGCTAAGGTATTATGTAATGGTATTTCAATTCATGATGTCTTAGTTGATGGAGGTGTTGTAGTTAATGTAATGACCGAGTCTATAATGAATATGTTGGGTTTAAAAATTGATCACCCCTTAACACTTATGTTAAAGTCACTAAATAAGGGAAAAACTAAACCAGAAGGTGTTGTTTCAAATGTAGCAATATCTGTTATGGGTGTTGTATTTGTGGTAGACTTTGAGGTGATGAAAAATAGTATTGTTTTGTACCCAATGTTGTTGGGAAGACCATGGTTAAGGAGAGTTCATCCAAGAAACTACTTTGGAATGAAGGATTCATGACACTTGGATGTGGCAGAGAGAGGTAAAGATGTACGTGATCCTCGACATCATAAGGTAAAACCTATGGATTCAAGTGATGAAATTGATAATTGGACATCCTCGATTACTCTAGTACCAGTGAAGTGGACACAAAAGATGAAAAAAGTGAGGTTGATGTTTCAAGTCATGTATATTCTTCTAGTCACACCTTGACTCATGAACCCATAAGATTATCTCGAAGAAGAAATTGTTGATCATCTCCAACAAATAAAGATTGGTGATCTTTATAATGGAGAATGAGAAGGAATCGTACCTCCAACTCTTTCAAAGGTACATACACCTATTCACTTTTGATTACAAGGAACTCATCAAGTAAGTTGGGTAGAACATTCTATTGAGTTGGTAGTTGGTGTTAAGCCCATAAAGTAAATGTCATATAGAATGAATCCTAATTTTTCCAAGGCGTAAAAAAGAAATAGATAAGTTGTTTGATACAAGATTCATATTTCTTTGTGGAGAATTCGAATGGGTTTCTCCCATTGTGATCTCAATAAAAAGAATGGGAAACTACGCATTTGTGTTAATTATAGGAAGCTGAACAAGGCAACAAAGAATGATCATTACCCTCTTCCATTCTCGATCGATCTTGGGACGAAGTAATGGCCGGGAGTGTTATAGTTTTGATGATGGATATAAGCGGATACAACCAAGTTCGTATAGCAGAGAAAAATCAGCTAAAAACGACATTCACCACTCCTTGGGGATCATTTGCTTATAGAGTTATGTCTTTTGGGTTGTGTAATGCTTGGCAACGTTCCAGTAGCTTGATGAATAGGGTGTTTGAACCCTATATTGGGAACTTCATCGAGTATTTACGGATGATTTTTATATCTATGGGAGCAAGATGGACCACTGCACTTGAGATGGAGACAACATTTTAAAGCTTAGATGAAGCACAAGCCTCACTAAACCCTACAAAGTGTCTTTGAATGTTCTAAAGGTGTTTTGTTAGG
The DNA here is from genome assembly GCA_018340775.1 of Taxus wallichiana var. yunnanensis. Lineage (NCBI taxonomy): Eukaryota > Viridiplantae > Streptophyta > Pinopsida > Cupressales > Taxaceae > Taxus > Taxus wallichiana. The sequence goes on from CM031235.1 coordinate 958,169,296, forward strand.
GCATGTTGTATCCAGAGATGGTATTGGTGCGATCCCGATAAAGTTTCAAAAATCAAAGAGTTACCATTTCCTATGAATAGAAGTAAGTTGAAATTATCATTTTTAGGCCATGTGGGTTACTATAGAAGGTTCATCAAGAATTTCTCAAAGATTGCATGTACCACTAACTTGATTCTTGAAGAAGGAGGTTACTTATGAACCGGGAAATAAGATGCATGAAGCTTTTGAACAATGAAGGAAGCTTTGATATCTTCACTGTTTTAAAGAATCTAGATTAGAGCAAGCCATTCATTGTGTATACGATGCCTCAGATGTAGCACTATAAAGTACTACTGAGCCAAAATGATGAAAATGGGAATGATCATCCAGTTTACTTTGGAGTGAGATAAATGAGTAAAGTCTTGAGGTAAATTATACTATAGTTGAAAAAAAGACTCTAGCTATCATTTTTGTTGTAAAGAAGTTTAGAAATTACTTGCACAGGGTAGAAATTTATAGTTGAATGAAGATCATCAAAGCTCTAAAATATATTGTAAATAAACCTAACCCATCAAGAAGGATAGTAAGATGGATAATTTTGTTACAAGAATTTGAATTTTATATTATAGATAGGCAGGAAAAAAGCATGTCAATATAGATGCACTCTCTCGAGCCTATGATGGTTTAGGTTCATCTTATGGTGATGATGATTTCTCGGATGCAACATTGTTATCCCTTGACACAATCCCTAGTGAATATATAGATATTTGGAAATATTTGAATGAATTCAAGTTTCGATGGTGCCAATGCAAAGATTAAGAGGAAGATTACTCAAGCCAGTCATCCATATTATATTCGCATGGAGTATTATTTCGAATAGGACACGATGGACTAGAAGATAACAAGAGGGCGGATTGGACGTGATCAAGGAAAAGAGCTACTAGAAGAATTCCACAATAGTACATGTGGAGGACACTTCTCGCACAACGCATGTACGTGAAGGATCTTTGATGTAGGTTATCACTTTGGCCCACTCTTTTTAGAAATTTTTATAATTATTGTAAGACATGTGATATTTGACAAATACATAGTAACCGTAAGACTTCATCACTCCATTATGCCCTATTCTTCCACTTGGTCCCTTTGAAAAATGGGGAATAGATATGTAGGTCCACTTCTAACTACCCCACACCAAAATAAGTATATCAGTAGTTGCCACAAATTATTTAACCAAGTGGATTGAAGCTAGGCCATTGAAAACAACTTCCATGGATGAAGTGGCAAGGTTCATATATGAATACATTGTCACTAGATTTGGTTGTCCATTAGAAATTGTGAGATCAAGGAAACCACTTCATTAATGAGGTGGTAGAAGCCATAGTCAAAAAGTTTTCTATTAAACACGGAAGGAAACAATATACAAGCCAAGCACAAATGGACAGTGGAATGAACAAATTTTGTGTTGTGTCAAATTCTAGCAAAGATGCGACCTTGCAGTACATAAGTGGGATAATGTAGTGCCCACACTTTTTGTGGCTCAGGAGCTTGTTGTTCTTTGCTCATAAACATGTTTTGACAGTGATTTGTTATATCTTGGACATTATATTTAGAGATTTGATCTTATTAGACATATGTGGACATTTAGGCGTATAGCGCCAATTTAGCTTAATTTCTATATTGTTACATTTTCTCATAATGTCATAGATACTAATGGATATGTTGTGTTTGGAACATAATTATAATAATGGATAGTTGTTGCATGTGGAATTCTCGTGGTTATATGTCACGTATCATCTGGTCTAACTTTTGGAATATTGAGTATAGTTGTACACGTTGTCGCATCTTTGATTTCAGTAGGATGTAGGTTAGTTTAGAACACATTGATATCTTACTATGTCATTGAATTATATTGTATCGGACAAGTGCGGTTAATGTATGCAATGAGTGTGTGCAGTGACAGGTTTACGGGAGAACGTGGGACTCGGACCATTACTCAATCTTGCCTGCAAGCAGCCTAAGGGATGAGCCCTAGCCATGTTCTTTGTGTGAAGCCTTAGTATAGGTGATTATTATTTTGGGCACTATGAGTGACCCCAATGTATGTAATGTATTGTGCTTGGAATTATTAACTTTGGTTAGGGTAGTTGGTTATAATGTAAACTTGTTTTGGGAGTTAATAACTCCTCTTTCATTTAAATTGTTGATTATGTTTAATGTGTCACTTAATCACAAGGGTTTATGGTCACATGTGAGACCCTTGGGTGGTCCCCACACCCTCTACCCTTGTGTCAAAATGTAAAACCTGAAATTAGGGTATTTTGGGCATTTTGGGGACCCCTTTGTAGCTTGGGAGTCCCCATAACATAAAAATGAACCCTTAGACCCTACTTAATGGGTGGGGGCTTGTTTTCAAGGCTAGAGGGAGTTTTCTCTCCCTTTTTACCCCTTGTTTTGTCACATCTATGTAAGGGATGTGGATTTGTGTATTTATCAAAAGTTCCACTAGTTTTGTTTTGCTAACATTTAAGAGAATTTGGGAGAAGAGGGCAAAAAGATAATTTTACCCTTTCTCTCTTTTGTTTTGGCATCTTTGACCATGAGGAGGGAGAGGGGTGACACATGTCACCCCCTCATTTGTGAGGATGCTTGCTTGCTCCTCTTCAAATTCCCATCCATGGGAAAAGAGAGGGACTTTTTTTTTGGAACTTCTTACTTTTGGATGCTTGGGTGATTTGGAGCTTGGGATTTGCTTGAGTCAAGAGTGGAGAAACTTGAAGTTGGGAAGCTTTTTGGAGAGCTTTCCTTGAGGTAGGCTCTTATGTCTTATTGTTGTGTTGCTTTTTTTTAGTTGTTAGATTGATTGCTTGGAATTGTTAATTGTTGAATGTAGATTTTGGTTGCTTGCTTGTGTTTACTCCCTCCATCATATGGTATGATGGAGTTTTGGAGTGTGGGGGAAGAGAGAGGGAATTTTCCCTCTCAATCCTCAAGGCTTGATGGACAAGCCTTGTAGGGTCTTAGTGTTTCCCCTCAATGGTTGAGGTGGGGAAGTTGATTCATTTGGCTTGAATCTTCTTCCCCATTCTTGGTAAGGAAACCCCTTTGGGGTTTGAAAATCCTTCCAAGAAGGACTTGGAGAAAGGGTGGAGGAATAAGGAGGGTGTTGATTGAATTTAGGAGCAATAAGGAGGGCATGGAGATTTCTTACTTTGTGCAAGCAATTTGATATATATCTTTGGAGAACTTTCTCCTCTCTTCCCCATTTTTGAGGATGAACATGGGTTCTCCTCCTTGTAAATTTGGAGTCTTGTGTTTGTTGTGAACTATTTTTGTGTGCTTGTATCATTGTTGGTTTACCCTTCATCTTGTGCAAGTTTTGGTTAGTTATCCTCTTTCCCATGGGCTTGGGGGAGGCTAGCATGCATCCCAACCTTGGGATAGGCATGTGATGATGCCTATGGTTGGGTGGCAAACAAGCTTTTGTTCTCCTTGCATGGTTTTTGGGAAGACTTGGAAGTTGGCTCTCAAGTTGGAATGGGTGTCCTTTTGGGCTCTTATTGTTCTTTTCTCTCTTTATGAAAACTCTTTTGTAATGTAACTCCTTTGGATATGGTTATGAGAATAGTTACACCTCCTTGTACTCTCAAATCTTTGTGAAACGTTACTACATTGTGATCTCTTGAATGTGGCTATTTGGATAGCTCCTTGAATTGAAAAGTATCCTCTTGTAATTTTGGAGTCACTTGTAAATCTGCTTCACTTTAGTTGAATGATCTACTTCAAGCTAGTAAAGAGGCCTTGTATTGTGTCTTCTTAAATACATTTATTATGTTGGAAAGATGGTTTTGAGAGCATAGGTTCATTCAAAAAGGAAGGCTGTAAAAAGAATGAAGTGTTTTTGTAACCTCCTTTTTGAAATGAAAGTTGGTTCATTTAAAATTTATATGTTATTACAAAAAAACATTGTCATGTTGCTGCTATAACAGAAAATGTGTCTCCTTCCTTGTTGGAAATCTCTTTGTTAAGATCTACGAAAGTTAGTTAATACTTTTGAAGGGAAGTTAAGGTTACATGGAAGTTGAGATTTCTTTTTAAAAAAAAAAAAAAAATTTATTTATACATTTGTTAAAAAAAATAGGGGATGTTTGCTTTTTTTTTTCATATTTATCAAACCAGGTTAGAACTTTTAAACGTATTGAATTGTCGAAAATTGTTATATTTCATTCAATGATGCAAAGTAATGATTTTACTTCAATTTACCTATTTTTGTGATCTCATAATAGAAATCTATTATTATTAATAAACTAATATATATATAAATATATATTATAATTTATAATTATACAATCTTTTAAATAATGTAGCATGTGATTTATTTATTTCCTTTTAATATAAAGTAAAGTTTATTAAAAAAAAAAAAAGAAACAAAAAAATAATGTTTTGGGAGGGTCGGCCCTCCCCACCCGACTCGTCCACCCCTCTGTTCACCCTCCGGCCCCTGCCCCACGCAACTCCCCCTCCACCCACGACCACCTGCTGTCTACCACCACCACCGCAAAGCACCTCCTGCTGCACCCTAACCCCTACGTTGTCCCCCTCCTTGGCCGCTGTCCCGGCCTCCCTCCCACGTGCCCACAACAACCCCACCCATTTGCGCTTGTCCCTCCCCTTCCCTTCGACCACCGTCGTGCCACTCCCCCTCCGCCTCCTTGCCATTGTTGCCGCTCTCCCCATGGCCACACCTTGCATTGCCCCCCTCCCACGCATGTATAGTTTTCCGGCCCCTGTACACCCTGCCATTGTTTTCTCTGCCGCCTCTCTCTCTCGAAGCCCTCACACTTTTAAAACCTGTGTCTTAACCTGGCATTCGGTTCTCTCTAAAGTGTTTAGTCTGGTTTTGAATAAATATGTGTAAACAAAAAAAAAAAAAACAAATCTAGTTTTGAATGCATCCCAAAACCTGCATATTTTCAAAATGAAGAAAAAGAAAGGGGCAAGAAAGAATTAAAGAAGTGTTAAGGAAAGTTAGGGCAAAATTTAGATCAAGGGCTGAGAGAGTTTCTATCCTATGGTTCACAATTAACCCTACATCCTCTTAGAGCCAAGTGTAACTCAAATGTGAATAGGGAATAAAGTTAAGTTGTGTGGGGGAAATCAAATATAACAAAATTAAATAAATAAAAATAAAAGGGGGTGTAGTCTCTATTAGGATGCTCCTAGCTAAACCAGATGATTAATTAAATAAATAAATTTGTTCGGACTGGTGGGTGAGAAATTTCATAAATCAATTTCGTTAAATTAATTAATTAATTTCAGACAATCGTTTATGTATCGTTAAGCATTCATTCAAAAAAATTACCCTAAATTTTTGTTATACCTTGGTCGATTTTTCAAAGTGTCCCGAACGGGCATTACGAGATAAAAGGATTCATGCAAGCATTGTGGGCATATAGGGCAACATCAAAGTCAGCAACATGATACTCCCCATTTCGATTGGCTTATGGCATTGATCCAGTTTTTCCTAGTGAGTTTGATATTCCCACCGTAAGAGTTATGAAAAAGGAAATGATGGATGAAAGTGATTCAAGAAAAGAAAGGTTGGTGCATCTTCATTTGTTAGAGGAAATAAGGGAAATAACGAAGGATACAAGCTATAAGAAGAAAATGAAACAGAAGGAATACTTTGATCAAAAGATATGTTGGTCTTCATTTCATGTGAATGACTTAGTTCTAGTATATAATTCCAGATTACTAAAAAAAGATAGAAAATTTCTTCCCAAATGGATGGGGCCCTACAACATAGTAGTTGTGCATGAAAATGGTACATACCGACTAGAGGAATTGGATGACACTCCCATTACAAAATGGGTCAACCACGACAAGTTAAAGATTTTCCAAGCACAGTAATAATCTACTCAGGGACGAGTAGAAGCTAGGAAGGGGGAAAATGTCGACATTAAAATTTTCCTCGGTAATTTTTATTTTATTATATATGTATTAGGAATAGGATGTTGTTAAGTATGATTAGTAGTGGCGTTTGATAAAGATAATAAGCGCCATGATACGATGCCGCCAATAAAGTAGAGTACGGTGATCAAAGTACAATAGGAATGTTGTAGTAAAAGTAAATATTTTTCGTAAATGGTCCGATAATGTTAAAATGTCAAAGTTGGGGTAAGTAGAGAAGTAAGGACTATATGATTAGGAATTAGAAATATTATATTTGTAATAAGGACAAAGAGTGATGTCATAAATATTTTGTGTATTTTATTTGTGAAAAAAACTAAAAAGGTGGAACCCATGTGAGATGATAAGGTTTATCTTATATTATAAGATAAGTCTACATGTAAAGGCAAGAGTTTAGGCATGGAATATGATTTCACCTAGGAAGAGATTTCCTATTCTATCTTAGAGATAGGGTGGATAAGTCTCGAATTCTTATAAATAAAGAGGTCACCTTCCTCGTTTAGCATAGAGAGAAGTAGTGACAAATATTGTATGAGTAAGTGTGTAAAGGAAGCCATCATTTAAAAGGTGTGTTAAATAATCCATTGTGAAGTTTCTCTCATAGTTATTGTTGAAAGACAAGTGAAGTCGAATAACACTTGAAGTACCTCATGAGTGAGATTGTAACAATTTCATGTTGATATTATAATTTACACTTATATTTCAGATTTGTCATCATTCCTTCGTATCATAGTCTATGGTATTCTTGTGTTATGTTTGTTGTGTTTCCAGATTACATCCACAAACTAAAAGTTGTGCATTAGTAAATAATCATAGACGAGGAGTTTCGGTGGAGAATTATCATAGTGTCGGATTGGTGATGACAGATCAACCTCCTCTATTCTAACATGGCTAGTGGGGTTTTGCGACATAACTAGGGGGATTGAATGTTGATGCGATTGTTAGCACATCCAGTAAAGGGAAGGGGATTTGTTGAATGTTGGTGTAATATATACTAAATCCAAATGACCCACCAAAATAGGGAAGAAATGGAAAGGTGAGGTAATAACAATGAAAGAAAAGGAAATAAGAAGGAACTAGTCCTTCACATTGTTATGTTGTAGAGCCTATTTTCATGTGTGGAAATGTTGAGGACCATGCATAATAAAATTTCTATGAACTATCCACAGTTTTCTCACCTTTGTGGTTTGGGGTCGTGCGGTAGCCCCCAATAGCAAGGGTTCGAGGGTGCAACTCCCAAATTTGTTTTGGCCTCGAAAATGTGTCGATATCTCGAGAAATGTGCTCTTCTCATATGGGTGGGATTTTTGACCCATAGGTTTGCGAAATGGTTTTGGTACCCATGATATTGTAAAACTACTTAAGCAGTTGCCTATTAATTTACTTTTGATAGGTGAGAAATATGTATTGTAGATGTGTGTGAATTCAAGTGTAAATTCATGAAAGTTTTTTGAGCACAACCCCAAACAGATCTAGGTATTGTATTGAGAGAGAGGTGGATTGTAATAAAATATAAGCAAGTGATTCTTGGTGGACATAGCCCAAATTGAATGAACCATGTTAAATATTGTCTCTATATTGTGTTCTTTTATTTTTGCATTTTTATTTTAGATTTGTAATATTTTTTGCATATTAGTTTCTACTATTGTGATTCTGTGTGGGATTTTTCTACATATTTTATCCCTTATTTCCTAACAATTGGTATCAGATTCTGGTTTGGTTTGCTAAAGTTTTGAATTGCAGGAAAGTTTTAGCTTGAGTGGGAGCTATAGAAGATGATGGAAGATCAAGGGTTGATAAATTCAATAGACATAATTTTAGTCTTTGGAAGATGTATGTGGAAGATTTCCTTTATCAGAAGGATCTTTATATTCCATTGTCTGGAAAATGGACCAAACCCTCAAGCATGACGGATGCGAAATGGGATTTGTTGGATAGGAAGGCACTTGGGACAATCTGCTATATGTCTTGCATCTTCAGATATTATTTAATGTTTCAAAGGAAAATACTACAAAAGAACTTACAGATGTATTAGGAAGTTATATGAAAAACCCTCTTCCTCTAACAAGATATTTTTAATGAAAAAGTTGTTTAATATAAAGATGTTTGAGAATAGTTCAAGTATGAGATCATTTGAATGATTTTAGTACGGTTGTGAATATGCTAGCTTTGGTCACATTAGAATTTGAATAAGAAGTTAGGGATTCACCTTGATTTTGTGCTCTTTATCCGAGAGTTTGAATAGTCGATCATGGTGGTAAGAAACTCGGCTCTAGCTAACTCAAAATTGAAGTTTGAGAATGTTGCAGGGGTGATTCTAATCGAGAAAATGTGAAGAAAAATATCGGGAATTCTTTGACAATGGAAACTAGAGGAGACAGAAGAATAAAGGAAGTCTTGGAAAATTGAAAGATCGAGAAAGGTCAAAATCCAAAAGCAAGATAATATGCGCCTTGTGGAAAGTATGGGCATGTAAAGGAGGACTGTTGGGAACTTCAGGACAAGAATAAGCAATATGAAGAAAACAAGGAGGAAAATGTGGCAATGGGTAATGTATGTTAGGATGCTTTAATTCTTTATTTGCCTAATATTTCTAAATCTTAGGTTTTAGATTTAGGAGTTTCTTTCCATGCTACTCATAGGCATTATTTTGTTGATTATGTTTAAGGGGATTTTGGGCATGTTTTTCTTGGTGATGATGATCCTTGCAACATAGTTGGAAATGGTTCTATTCAGGTTAAGATGCATAATGGGAATACATGGCTATTAAAGGATGTCAGATATGTGCCTATGTTAAGATAAAATTTGATATCGGCGGGGAAACTATGAAGTGATGTTTTTACTATGATATTTAAAGAAGACTCTTCGAAGGTTACCAAGGGTGTTCTTATGGTGGCAAGAGGTAAGGGAGGTTAACCACTAATAGCACTAATGTTTGTAATATTGTTGCTTTATAAGAAGATACAACATTGTGTACTATAGGCTCGGTCATATGAGCTATAAGGGCATGGATATCATAAATAAGGATTTACACGGATATACAGAAACATGTTTGGATTTATCTGAGAACTACGTACATGGAAAACTGAAGAGTGTAAGATTTCTCCAAATTGTACCTATGAAGAAAGAGAGTAAGTTACAGATGGTACATTCAAATTTTTGGGGGATGGGTCAGGTATCATTTCTCAAGGGTTCAAATTATTATGTTAATTTTATTGATGACGAAACAAGGAAAGTTTGGGTATATTGTATTAGAAATAAATATGATGTATTTGACACCTTTTTTAAATAGAAAGCCTTGGTGGAAATTGAAATAAGTCTTAAGATAAAAAATTTTAGGTCAGATAATGGAGGGGAGTATTGCAGTAATGAGTTTGATGATTATTTTTCTAAAAATGGAATCCATAGGAAAAATATGGTTCCAGGAACTACGTAGTAGAATGGGGTGTCAGAAAGGATGAAAAAGACAATAATGGAACGTGTTAGGAGCATGAAGTTACATGTGAGACTGCATCTTTCTTTTTGGGTAGAAGCGGTGAACACATGTTGTGTACTTGATAAACAAAGGACCCTCAAGTGCCTTACATGGAGGCATACCTGAGGAGGATTAGTATGGTAAGAAAGTTGATTACTCATTTCTTAGAGTATTTGGATGTGAGGTGTTTTCTCATATTGACAAGGATGATAAGAACAAGCTAGAGAATAAATCAAAAAATGCACTTTCATTGGTTATGGTGGTGATGAATTTGGATATAAATTTTGGAGTATTAAGGAAAAGAAAATTATTTGATCTAGGGATGTGGTCTTTAATGAGAAAGTCATATATAACCAACAACTGTAGGAAAACAGAGAAGAATCGAAGAAAAAATATGCAATGGTAGAGGATATTTCGGATGGGAAAGTGACACATGAATCAGTTGAGGAACTTGTTGTCCAAAATAAGCTCATACTTATTTTTGGTTAAATAACACCATTTTCCCCCCTTTTACTGCTCCAATCTGATTTTTTACATATTTTGAGTACTTAGGGATTTTTAAAGCATCTCCATCAGATAAGAAATTTCTTCCCCTTTCCGAAAATATAAAGAAGTCCTTCTAACTCTTTATATTTTGTAAGTTACGAGCCGATGGCCTAGGAAGGATTTTTTTGCAAATGCAGCCTCGGGCACTGGGAAGACTTTTCGCCAAAGGGAAAGATTGCGGACCGGAGAGCATGGGGAGATATCTTGGCATTTTGTACTTTTTGTAAATGTTGCATAGTTACAATACAATTGCGTGCCCACGAGCCCTCGAAGGTCTTTTTTTCTCGCCAAAAGTGAATTTTTGGGCTCACGGGCTTGAGGAAGACTTTTCACCAAAAATGAAATTTGTAAAGTTGTAGAGCTACGGGAGGTTTTTATAATTTTGTGATTTTTTTGCAAGTGGCACAGTTTGCAATCTTAGGCTCGCGTGGTTTTATAGTGCAGTGAAAGTTTGAGCTGCAGAGTTTTTTGAGTAAAAGTGAATATTCGGGCTTGTTGGGCTACGGGAGGTTTTGTGATTTTTGCAACTTTTCACAAATGGCACAGTTTGTAATTTCGAGCCCGCGGATCCGTTTTGCAGAAGATTGCATTTTCGCCAATTTTGTATGGATTCGATGCAAAATTTCAAATGGGTATAACTTTCGATCCAGTGCTCGAAATTCAACAAATTTTATACTGTTGGAAAGCTCTCGACATCTTCTACACAATTACGACTGGATATCTTGATTTGGGTGAGGATATGGAAAATTCATTCACACCATTAATATGTGATCCGATTGCTTCAACTACCTAGATTTGATTTTGATCTGCCATCTTTCCTTCTCCAACACACCAAACAGACATGGAGAATCACACTTGACAGATTACAGGTGGATTTGCAGACATTGATGGTTGGTGGTTGAGATTTCAAGTCATTTTTCCCCCCTTCTCTTCTTCTCCTCTCTTCACTTCATCTATAAATATAAGAGCTTGGCTCATTGTAAAGGGTTAGACATTTTTGTTTTGCACCCTCCCCTCTTCTCTTGTCTACAAGTGAATTTGTGGAGTTTTAGACCTCCCATATAGACTGTAGTGTAATTTTTTCCTCTTGGCTATTGTAATGCACTGTATCAATCTTTGGAGCAATAAGATAAGTCTGTGGATGACTTCAACCCTCTCTTGTGTTCATTGTATCCTCCTGATCTCTCATTATAGTTTGGTTAACCATGCATGGTGATTGTATGCATTTTTATGGTTTGTGTTTATTTGCAAAGCAGGTGTTCAACATTCCTTTGGTGCATCACCTTGGTTAGTTTTAGGATTTATTTTTATGCATCTTCTTAACCCTGTCTCCTTGGAAAGTTAGAGTAGGTTTTTGGATAAATCCTCTGTAATTTGAATGTATGCACCTGAACAGAGGAATAGGAACCAACCTTCATCCAGAGAGCTCTCTCGATTTCAAGGTCCCACACTTTGAGAGAAGCTCCATGTTATGCAATCACACTGAGAGTCTCAACCAATCGAGTTGTAGACATTCATGGGTGTTGTGATTCCGCATCAATAGTTCTGGCACGCTCGGTGGGACGGAGTTTGAAGCACCTTACTACTTCATTTTAGTAGGTTGGTGTGTTCCTGTTAAAATTTCAGCTTTTGGAAGCATATGCAAGCACATCTGGTGACTCCATTTGGTCCAAACAACCCACATCTCTGAAGTTGCAGACCTTCTCCCCATCCATTTCCACCCATTCATCTTTCCAAATCTTTCATCTTCTTCCATCCCATGAAGTTGTGCAATCATGACTTCATTCCCATCTTGGAATTCACACTTGCAGCAACAACAATGCATTCTACCTCCAATGTATTTCTCAACTCCTCCAGATCAACATTATGATCAGATTCAGAACCATCATGCTTACCCATATGAGTAGTGTCAAAACTAGTTTGGCTATGAAACATATCAGGAACAAGGGCATGTATACAATGACAACAATCAAATGGAGAATGTTGATCTATTGGAGAAGATTCAAAGGATGGAGGCTGACATGGTTCAATCAAGGGCTACAACACAAATGAAGGCATTCAAAATTGGTTGCAGGGCATCTTGTCCATGGGAAGGCCCTTTTCCAAGACACTATAGCTTACAGGAGAAGCTTGATTTCATGGTTGAAATGCTGCCCCAACTTGCACAGTGGATTGAGGAGATAGAAGCATACGAGAAAAATGCAAGACAACCTTGTCAATGGGTAAGTCAATCACCAGCTCCTTATGCTCCTTTTTCTCTATCCCAAACTTTATCATTTCAACATGGTCAAGATTCAAGCCCATTGTATGTTGCCCCAAGTGTTGATTTCCCTTCTCCATATTCTAATCTTCCATCTCACCTCAATTCCTTTACCCTTTTCCCTTCCAAGCATTCATCCCCTCCAAACAAACAAGAAGTTATATCCCCACCACCACAAGCAATTGCAAAATCTGTTGTAACCCAACCCATCCCTCCTATTGTTGTCTCAAGTTCATCTTGGGAGAAAACAATCAGACAACCAATCAAAGAGAGCAGCAGGAAGGAGAGCCAAACAGAGAAGAAATGATCAAAAGATTGCTAAGCTTGGCTCTTAGATTTGGGATAGAAAAAATCCCCTTGATGGTTAAACCTTCAGAGGAGGCTGGGATCAGACCACAGGTGGTGGAAGCTAAGTTTGCAATGAAGGAGAACAAAAAGAAGAAAATCAATCTGTTTTCTCTGAATGCAATGTCCATAATGGCACTTTGTCTGAAGAGGATGTTGATCTAATCCAAGCTACACAATTAGTCAAGAAGGAAGAAGAACAATCAGCTCCAAGTCCTATTGAAGAGGAGTAGGCAATGGAAGAGATCAAATCAGAGTTGAAGCCACTTGATGAAGAAAGCATTATTGAAGATTTTTGCTTTCATTTGAAGGGTCTGATTTGATTGATGAATCCATGATGGAGGAGAGCTATCAAGAAGACCTTGCTGCCCCAAATAGTCCTCTAGAGCAGCGAATTGAAGATTTTGATTTGACAAATTTCATGCTAGAGGAAGAGGCTATCCAAGAGCAAGTCAGTCTTCAAGCAACAATGGAGGAACTCTAGAGCCAACAATGTGTTGCAACAAATTATAATGATGCAAAAGCAACTTTAATGGATGTTACAATCAATAAAATGAGCTGCAGATTGTAGAGGAGTTTCATACTGCCACTGGAGGAAGGAAAAGAGTATGAAGATCCCATCTCTTCCACACCATCCACCTAGGAAGGATTACAAGAGGACTCCATTTTTGGAGTTAAGTATCAGAGTAGTGGGCAAATTCAAAGGACCAGACCTTGCCCAATCAGATACTTGGCTTCATTAGAGCTGAGGGAGAAGCCAAAACCAGTCATGCTTACTTTTGAGCATGAGGATGAGTTTCAAAGTACCAAGGATCAGCTGCAATGCCTCTTCAATCCAAATGCAGAACAACTAAAAGAGGTATTTGTCTTGTTTCCAGTTGATACCTTGATGATTTGGGTGGAGGATCGACCTCTTGTCGTTTTTTATTCATAATAATAGCCATGTTCAACACCAAATCATATACATGGCTGCCTATTTTGAGAAAGGGAAGCTACTTCTCCTTGCCAGTTGCAGGATTCGTTTGAGTTCCCTTTGTTTCCGGTTAGCGTAGAGTAGGTAGGTTTTCTTCCAGCAGAAGAAGTGCTTGTGCACACTCTGCATGCTCCACTTGGGGTATGTATGATCTTCCCTTTTGTACATAGTTTTTACATGTTTGTTGCTCTTGCACAATCCATTTCAGACAAGGCATGTTCATGAGGAAATCAGGTTTTAACAACAGTTCCAAACATTCCTAATCGGCATATGTTTCAAAATTCTACAATACTTCGTCTTTTTCCATGATTTAATTCGGTTTTCTTCAAAACTTGGCAAAAATCAGATTTTGGGATAGTTTCAAAGGCTCATCCTTCATCCTAACAGATCACTTGTAGAAGAAAGAGATTAATTTTAGTTCCAAAACAATTTTCCACTCACATAAATTTTTATTCAAAATATTTTTATAATGTGAATGGTCAATTCAAACAAAAGCAAATCAGTTCCAGGTTCAAAGCATGCTTAAGCAGATCAGATTTGTAGAAGATCAATGAGGGAAAATCTTCCAAGTTTCGAGAATTTTCTACTCTCACAAACCTCGACTTCAAGGTCTTCTTACAAAAGATGAGAGTGCAAGCATCGGAAGGCAGTTCCAGATCAGATTTTAGATTATCAAGAAGACTCCATGCCCAATGGATTGTTATAGGAAACTGTCATTTCTTCATCTGATAGGCAGATAACCCCGCTAAGTTGCCAAATTGTTGTCCAAAATAAGCTCATACTTATTTTTGGTCAACTAACACCATTTTCCCCCCTTTTAGTGCTCCAATCTAATTTTTACATATTTTAATTACTTAAGGATTCTAAAAGCATCTCCATTAGATAGGAAATTTCTTCCCCTTTCCGAAAATATAAAGAAGTCCTTCTAACTCTTCATATTTTGCAAGTTCATGGACGACGGGCACGGGAAGGATTTTTTTGACAACTCTGGTCCTAGGGAAGACTTTTTCGCCAAAGGGGAAGATTGCGGACCAGTGGGCTTGGGGAGATATCTTGGTGTTTTGCACTTGTCACAAATGGTGCAGTTTACAATTATGGGCACGCGAGCCCACGAAGGTTTTTTTTTCTCGCCAAAAGTGGAATTTCGGAGTCGCGGAGGAAGACTTTTTGCCAAAAATGAAAGTTGCAAAGTTGCAAGGCTATGGGACGTTTTTATAATTTTGTGATTTTTTTGCAAGTGGCACAGGTTGCAATCTCGAGCCCATGGGGTTTTGTAGCGCAGTGTGAAATTTTGGGCCTGCAGAGTTTTTCAGGCAAAAGTGAATATTCGGACCTATGGGGCTGCAGGAGGTTTTGTGATTTTTGCGACTTTTCACAAATGGCGCAGTTTGTAATTTTGGGCCCGTGGATCCGTTTTGCAGAAAATTGCATTTTCACCAATTTTGTACGGATTCGATGCAAAATTTCAAATGGGCATAACTTTCGAGTCTAGTACTTGAAATTCAATAAATTTTATACCATTGGAAAGCTATCGACATCTTCTACACAACTACGACTAGATATCTTGATTTGGGTGAGGATATGGAAAATATCATTCACGCCATTAATATGTGATCGATTGCTTCAAATACCAGATTTGATTTTTATCTCGCCATCTTTCCTTCTCAACACACTAAACGAAATGGAGAATCACACTTGACAGTTGCATGCAAATTTGTAGACATTGATGGTTGGTGGTTGAGATTTCAAGTCAGTTTTCCCCCCTTCTCTTCTTCTCCTCTCTTCACTTCATCTATAAATGTAAAATCGCATGGAGTCTTCTTTATAATCTAAAACTAACTTGAAATCTCAACCAGATCTATAATATTTTCTACTATTGAGTGTAGACACTAAAATTAGGTCACACTCCCCTTTGGTCCATTGTCAAATAAGCACCATTCATCACATTCACCTAGTCATAGCCCCCTTCACCCCACTACTTTGTTAATTTAATTAAATTAATTCATTATCCTCACCATATTTATTATTTAAATATCTTAATTTAGATAATGGCCACACTTACACCTCACCTAGACACCTCACCAAGCCAACTCACCCTAAGACCTATTCTTAGTAAGTTACCATAACTAACTAAGACTTACCCAAACCCTAAACATCAATGCCTACATTCCCTCTAACCACATTCCCACATGTTGACAAGAAGCTTCTAGTCTGATCCGCGGGTGAACGACATGAGATCCTAGAAAATCAAGGGGATCTGCCTAGTTTAGTAAACCTAGGAAATCCTGCCCGGCCGATGCTGAGTTACCCTAACCATCACCGGTTAAGCTGAGAACCGCCATCGATCACCTTTTAATCCCCAAAACAACCTTATTTTCAAGGTTGGAAAACATTGGGAATTTTCCTGAGAGATAACACATCTTTTTAGAGAAAGTTTTCTGCGAGAACACGCATGCAAGGAAGGAGATCAAGCATTTTCTCTTACACAGGCATCCAACAATCATCCAACAACCATCCAAAGCACTCACCCCAGCACAGATTTGATCCAACCAAGCAAAAGGGAATGCACATGCAGCCCAAGCAAGAGCTTTTCCAAAGCATTTGGTGATCCTTAACAACATTCAACTTCTTACCAACGCCTTCATCCATCACTCACAAGACACCCGAAAATTAGTTCCAAGTAGAACATTATACTCCTTTGGTTCATTCATTTCATCATCAGTATTGTCATCCTTTGTTCTATTAGCCACCCATTGACCTCCTTTAATACTCACACCTCCACATACCCGTTAAAACTCCGCCAAACCCCATCAAAAAGCCTAATACCTCGCTCGCTTAACCAATCGATTCCTTTGCAATCACAAGGGAGACCCAAAGCTCATTTTGTCGCATTCTCGATTTTCCATAATAACTTGAACCGGTTCTCCCCAACCTAGATCATCACCCTTAACTCTTATAGTCTTTGTATTTACCAATAAAACCTGTAACAATGACCTACCCACCTATTCTCACATCACCCTTAATCACATGTGACTTTCCGAGACCTCATCGACCTACAGAGAACCGTAACCAACTACTTGACCTTTGTATCTTATTTTAACCTAGGTTGTGTTATCAAAATTCACCCCCAGGGGTAATTTTGATAACATGCATTAAATTCTTCGATTACGAGCAAGTAGATTGATTCAAGGCAAAAATCATACCAGGGCCCCCTCGGCTTCCTTCTAACTCTCCCATCCAAGAAGAAAACCCAACGAGTTAGAAAAGATGAAAAAATTGCAAAAACAAGCTTGGTGCCGAAATACAGAGAAAATCGGCTAAGTCTCATTGTTGAACACTTGGGGTCAGTTGGGATTTCGGGCGCGAATCGGCCGAAAAGCCGCCAGGAGGTCTCTCAAGATCAGGAGCTTGGGACATCGGGATGCATGGAACGCAAAAGCCGAACCGGCCAAAAAATGAAGAAAATTGCCTAAGTCTTGTTTCGCGTGGTCTGGGACAGTTGGACCAAGAGTACACGGAGGACGCGAACCAGACCCCGGTTCGGCCAGAAACAGAGGAACTTTCGTTTGGGACATCTGGGCCAAAAGTATGCGCGGGACGAAAAGCCGAAAGAGCAAGAGCGAATGAAATTTTGCCACGTGTCTTTCCCGCAAAGAGGGACAAGGAAGCCCGATCGGGCGGTTCGGAAGAGAAATTGTCCCACACGGTTTGGGACATCCGGGCAAAAGTATGCGTGGGGGCGAAAAGGCGAAGTGGCCGAAAAGAGACAAGGAGGCCCGCGAACGAATCGGAACGTGCCACGTGTCACAAGGGGAAGCTGATGGAAATTGGCTAAGTGTCTTTTGGCCAAAAAATTCAAAGGGCAAGGTTTAAAGGGTCGGCTCGAGCTAATGACATTGACACGTGTCCTAAGGTGGGGGAGTTCGGAGCCGTGGAAAGACTTGGGAAAATTTGACAAAAGTCTTGGGCCAAAAATTAAAAGGCAAGGATGACCCCGCGCCCCTGTCCTCCATCCGCATCACACCACGTGTCCCAAGTGGCGGGCGTGGGGAAAAAATGGAAAATTTTCCTAAGTTATAAAAAGTCAAATTTTTCAAAGGAAAACCCAAAGGGAAGGAAGGAGAGAATTGCTCATCCAATCAGCGCCATGTTATGACACGTGTCATCCAGTAGCGAGAGCGCGGGAAAAATTCAAGTGTTTTCCCGCCGATCCGTTTTTGGGCCGTTTTGCCCTAAATCTTCAAACGATCATATCTTTTGATCCGAGCTTGGATTTTCGCGTTCTTTATATCAATGGAAAGCTAGTGAAATTCTTGACACGATTCGAGGTCAATCTTGCATTTTGGTTCAGTTTGAGAGAGAAAATCAAGAAACGTCTAAAGGCAGCGTGGTAATGGCTAAAAGTGACGTTTCAACAACCAATTTTAATGCACATGGGTCGCATTCTTCTTCAAATGGCATGGCGAATCGACGTTTCAACAACCAGACTTTAATTCAAAATACAATTCGCCGCTCTTGCCGTGGTTCTCACCTACCGCCATAATGAGATAAATTAAAATGCGACCTCAACGGTGGTTGGGATAGATTCGGATTTCCTCTCTCTTCCCTCTCTCATTCTTCCTATAAATTGAAAGAGGGGCTTCTTAAAAGGTTGTTCATCTTTTTCGGCTCTGCTCTCCCTTCTTTTCTTCCCAGGGTTGGTGAAAATGGAGTTCGAACTTCCTCCCTTCTCTCGTAATGGCGTTCTTGCCTTTTCAAAATGATGTTCATGCAAACTCAAGCAACAAAAACGTGTTTCGTGATGCATCTTTCCATCCTTGCTTGTTTTTGCTTGTTTTCTTCGCCTCTCTTCATTGCATGGTATTTGTGCACGTTTGAATGTTTATTGCAGGTTTCGAGCCGTGTTCATGGAGTTTTGGGACATTTTCCGTGTGATCTATCCTTGGGTCTCGTGATGCATCTGTCCATCCTTCCCATTGCTCACCTCTCCTTGTTCCATGGCAGTTTTGATAGATGTTCAACATTTTCCTTCTCTGGTGTATCACCGTTTTAGTGTAGGCTCTGTTTTTCCCTTTTCTCTCTCTCTTTGTCTCCTTGGCATGGTTAGATTAGGATTAGATTAGCTTGCTGCCGCACCGGAATAGCTTGTGGGAAGTAGTTTAGGAAGAGGAACCACCTTCTCAGCGGAGATTCCTTTCTCATTCTTTGCAAGTCCCACACTTGGAGGAAGGTTTCAATGTTGTGCAATCACACTTTGGATGCTAGAGTGATCAACCTAGAAACTGATCTCGCATCCGGGGATGTTTGTGATTTGGTGATAAAAGTTGTTAGATTGGATCTTTCTTATTGTGTTTTTAATGAGATACCTAAATCATTTCAATTACAATAGGATTTACTTCATTACCAGCATTAAATTGTTTTAAAGAGTGGACTGATAGCCATCTAGGAAGTATCACACTTCCCCGGATCTAGACACTGCTTGGCGCTTCACTGCACATATTGTTTAACTCTTTCTATTGGTCTTGTGTTCCATTTCAGGTAGTTCCTCCTAGCCAAAAGGAAGCTCTCATGATCAGCTATGGATTCAGAAGTCATACGCGTGCAACAACCCAACAACCAACATTTCAACAAGTATTCCTCCTATGCCCATTACCCTATTTGTTTTGTCAATATTCAAAGAAACGTCTAAGAATCAGGTGAAACATTTTGGCATGCCCAGTGGGACCCATCGGGGTTCCTTACACTTTATTCATTCCTAGGAAAAGTTGTGTGTTTGTTTCTCTTCTGAAAAGCATACACATTAATTTTCTTCCTTAGTAATCATCTTTTTCTTTCTATTTTCTCTAAAAGAAACCTTTCTTTTGGTGTACTTTAAAAGAATCATTTTTTTGTTTTGTTTTGCATTTTAGTGAAAGAGAATCCCTCATCCTATTCATCCATTTGTGTCATCGAAATTCATATTTCGATTTGGGATTAAAATAAGTGCATTGCATTCTGATTTATCGCATTAGCTCACATTAATTGAGGGCAACCTATACGCTAGTATTCATTCCCAACTGATGGTTGATAAATGAATCGTAGAAAGCACATCTCTCTCTCTCGAGTCTTGCCAAATTACACAAATTCAAAACAAATACATATTAAACAACATCTTTCCTGAAGAACGTCAGTCAACGATCGCATTGATATGAGGATTGGCGGGTACTCCTAGCTCACTACTCTATCGAGTCATACTTGAGCAAAGCCCACCCCCACTATAACATACCCAAAACCTCACCTTTTAGATCTCCTTTTTTCGTAGGAAGCCATCCTCACCACAAAAATCTATTTTACAGTTCATGAGTTAGTCCTTAAATAGCATAAGATAAACAAACATAATAGAAAAGGCACTCTTAGGATCACATTTTTCTTAGTGTTTTTGCTTGGCTTGTGTTTTGAGGTGAGAGGTCATGTTCCTCATTCTTCTTGTTTATCCTTGCACACTCCTCATCATAGTTGGTATATTTCGGCTTCATCTAGTGTGTGCTGGACCATATTCTCATCATTCTCGAATTTTAGATCCGATTCCACATCAAATTTTAATTCACAACCATTTTTTTTCATCATCTTATTTCGATTTCAAAGTGACTGGGTGTCGGTCCGGACCGATCGTCCTCGATTACCCCTTGACCATCGTCGGTTATACCCAACCAACGTCGGTTCACTATCATTTTGGTTAACCTACCCAAAAGGACATTTATTCACCTTCTTCAACTTTTCCGAGTCCCTATCACTATTATCATTCCCATTGACCTTGTAAAACTCATCAGGTTTGGCATACCTATCAGATTTGACCTTACACCTTGTTTTTGACTCACTTTGTCCATTTCCACAAAGGTTGACAGTAGTCATTAACTTTCAACCGCGCGGGGTTGGTTTACCCTAACCAACATCGGTTACCCTGTGTCACTTTCCAGCCAACATTTCGTACCTAGTCCACTTTTTACCGCTTGTTTCACCTGTTCCTACTATTTTTCTGTGTCATTTACAGAGAAGTGGCCTAACCTGATCAGTACTAGTTCACATGGTGCTGACCGAAGACAAGCAAGCGCACTCGTATTCCATGCAAGTTTTCAACCACTCCCACCTAGTCCTTCACCACCTTCCATTTTATCACCCGCCATGGATCCTATCCAACCTATCACTATCACTACCGGAGATGAGGAGTTCACACGACTACAAAACCCTTGTCACCTTGTAATTTTACCTTTCCCACTCGTCCACTCGAGATACCTGGATCATTGATATACGGCATGCTCATATCTATCCCCCGACTCTCGCTCCCACTCCCGCATCGCCCCATCTCGGTTCCACGATGCCCGCATCTACCTTACCCCCAGTCATTTCGTAGCTAGGGCCTATACCCACTATGACTTCTGCGTCTGCTATATCTGTGACACCCGCCACATCCACCATACCTTCGACAACCACCCAAAATACAACCTCGTCCACCCCTAATGTCTCGCATATACCCGTAGCTACACTACCATCTCCAATGTCAGTGACCTCTACCCCTTTTCAGAATTTGGTCCTTTCCATTCCACAATCGTTAGCCCCATTGCCACTAGGGTTACCACGACCCTTCCACCTCCATATACGTACTATCAGTAGCCTCTTGTTTCATCTATTATTCACTCTGGGTACGTACCCCCTATTTCACTACCTCCTTCTCAATCTACCTACACGGCAGCACCATATACTGGAATGCCACCCCTATTACACGCCCAACACCAACCCTCTTACGCTACAGGAGGCACCCAATCATCGCAACCTACCAATGACCTAATCAAATTGATGATGGACAAGATGCAAACATTAGAGGCATTGGTTTCTGGCTCCCGCAATACTCTCACCTACGATGAAATTTGCAATGAGCCCATCCACCCATCCATTCCTATTCATCCATATCCCATGCATTGGGAGATGCCTAAATTCAACTACTTTAATAGCAAGGAAGACCCACAACACATTACTTAATCGCATTTCAAACACATGTGCTACTTAATCGCTCACGATGATGCTTTACTTTTAAGGACCTTTCCCATGTCTCGACTGGACCTGCATTAGATTGGTATAGTGGGTTACCTAGACACTATATTTTCATTTAATCAAGTAGCCTAAGCCTTCTTGGATCACTTCTCCATCAATATCATTAAGAATGTTACCATGACTGACCTATACTCCACGCATCAGTATGAGGATGAATCTATCACAGATTTTGTCGCTCGTTGGCGTAGCTTGATCAATCAACTCACCTTCCAACTGCCACAAACATAACTCATCAAGATCTTCACACGGGCTTGTGCTAGACATATCTCACCGACCTTGCAGGTTCAGAATTTCTAAACATTTGATGAAGCATTCACCATGGCACGAAAGTTAGAGATTCGGGCCATCGAAGAGAAGAAAATCTAATTATGCAGTAAAAATTCGGCATTCAAGTCGAATGATACCTCTTCTTATTCCAAACCACGAATCAATTATTCAAAAGCTAAGGGCACCGCTAATGCAGTGGTACTCAAAGCCGGTCCGGTCATCCATCAAATCAGGCTACCCCTCATCTAATCTCTCACTCGTCTAGAATTTTCAATTCAGACGAGAACAAAGGAAATACACCCCAATTGGGAGCCCTACTCTTTGTCTTAGAAAAGCTCATCAAACCGGGGCCATCACCCTTCCGCTATAAAACCACACACCGGTTTTAACCTTGCTTCGCCCCCATACCCGCATGGTATAAAGAACACGACTTTTTGTAACTATCATCGAGTAAAGGATCATAGTGACAGAAATTGCATCACTTTCAAAAATATTATCTAAGAAATGCTCGAGAAAGGCAAGTTAACCGTGGATAATCCTAACGCACCTGCCAATCAAAACCTACATATCTTCAAGAAACCCTTTCCCAATCATGCCCCTTCGTCTGATCAAACCGGTGAGACCTCAACTCATGATAGCCATACCCGTGAGGTCCATGCTATTTTTAGTGATGCACTTATTGCTTCCCAATTACCCCATATTCCTTCCATAGAGGAGATTCTAGCTCGAAATCCTCCTGCATTGGAACCTACCTCACCTATTCCTCCACCCATAGAGGAACACCTTTCACCTCCTTCCTCACCCGTGGAGGAGCCCTTCGCTAATATCGAGACTATTTCACCTTTGGCTTCTCCACCTAGAGAACCACACCCACAATACTTCTTCACTCCATGGAGGATACTTGTTTACCTCCTCCACCCATAGAGGAGCACCCATCATCTCCTCCACCTATCACAGACCAATTGAGATACCTTTGCCTCTTGGTGAGAATCCTCCATTAGCTACCCAAGATCCTGTAGACCTACTTTTGGCTCTCTTACCCACGGAAGCTGAAGCTAAAAAATTTCCCATCTCTAAGACACATTTTATGGTAATAGCCATTGGGTATTCATCAACATCACCTACAGACGTGTCATTCTCACATTTGGCCGATCGCCTAGATTATGTAGACAAAGCCTTATTGTGGGGGCGTCTTCTACTTCCTATTTCAACACAAATGCATATGTCACTTGCTGATACTTCCACTATCTATCCAAAAATATTTCGACCAATCAAACCGAACACAACCACCGCTATCAAAACTTCTGCCACAACACCCATCATAATTCAACACGTACCCTTACCCATAACCCAACCTATATCTAAATCCAAACCCACACATACATCATCTTCCTCGACTAAACCTATCACTACCTTAGGGGTCACCCCAACCACCAACCTTACTCATCCACCTATCAAACTAGATTTAGCTACATCCTCCAAAGTCAACACCACACCTACTCTAAACACCCAAAGAATATATAAATTCATATAACTCATACCGGTTACACCAATCACACACCGCACCTATCCCATCCATCTTAGGACCTCGGCTTCCCAACATGGGTCAAGAAACTTCCACCCATCGATAAACCAAAAACATAATAGCCCACTCCTTCCTCATGAAACCTCTAACCTACCCAAGCACCCGACACAACTTACACCTACACCTGTAACATCTTTACCACCCATACCTCCAATAACCTCCGCAACTTCTTCATTACCCACTATACTTCAGTCTCTATCTCTCACACCCCCTACTCGACCCACATCATCTACCTTCACAACACCTCCATTATCCCCATGGGTAACTCGCCCTCTTCCCCCATCTACTTTTCCCTCTAGATCTCGTACACCCATATCACCCTTTACCCAAGAAGGTGCAACACAAAAACAAAAATCCACAACCCTCCAATAAGGTAGTCAAAGCAACCATACACCCTCCTGCCCATTCATCTACCATACCCTACCCAAAAAAACATGACCAACACCCAAGACTACTCCAGCACCCAAAACCATGGCTCAACCCACTCCCCCTCTTGTAAGGATTGTTCCTCAACAATCAGCCATACCCACACCCAAACCCACTTTCACTTCCCATTGCGATCCACTAACGGGTCCTATGCAAAATATTAACCAACCTCCTTGAGACTTCTGTTATCACATTACCGCCACTCAGACCTTACGACCCCTCAAACCCAAGCCAAAAGGGTTTGATGACACTAAAATTTGTGCCTACCATCATTGTGTGCTAGGGCACGATGTGGAGAACTGCAAGGCCTTGAAAACCATCCTTATCTAGTTGTGTCCTCAGAAGCCAACTTTGACGATGATGACCTTCTCGATGAGGACACTACTTCACCGACACCCATTCCCATAGTCCTTCCCTCATTTGCCCACTCAACAACCATGACCTCCACCACCACAGCTCCTAGAACCACCTCCAAGATTTGAAATTAACATGGTTTGCATTAGAGAAATTTCCACACCATCACCCAAATGTCGTTGTGCCCAACTCACCTCACAGGTTTTTCTCCTCCGGTAGGTTTTTGCCCATCATGTCGTTATACCACTCACCCTACACCTTCTCCATTTGCCAACTCCCCTCAAATCAACATGATCCACATTACTACCCGTGCTCAGAAGGATAAAGGTAAGGAAAAGGAAACTGACCACCAACCAATCCTATACCCAACATACCATCTGCACCCACACCTAAGATTACTATCTGTGGACCCACATACCCTATTTCTAATGGGGTCACACATCGCACCATGCTCAAACAATTACACCAATCTCCCCTCAAAATTTCCTATATGACCTCATCCAAACCTCAAAATCCCATCATCAAGCTCTCATGGAGGTTCTTCAATCTATTGAGGTTTTACCCAATGACCCTACACCCGTAGCCTCCATTATCACACCCCATCATGTAGCCTCTCTCACCAAATTACCACCTTTATCCACACCTCACCCTACTCACCAAATGGCCTCCTTAGCTTCTCAAAAGAAGAGATCGCATCACACAAAAATAGATGACCTAGACCCACCCTCTTCATCTCTGTCCACATCGATGATATACGTGTATGACGTGTAATGATTGATGGGGGTGCTAGCATTAACATCATTTCATCCCATGCATTCACTCAAATGCACATACCTGACAATTGCATGCATAAACATCATGTCATGTTGCGTTCATTCAATGACGCTATCACCTCTACACTAGGAACCGTCATCCTCCATGTTCG
Organism: Taxus wallichiana var. yunnanensis; assembly: GCA_018340775.1. Taxonomy (NCBI): domain Eukaryota; kingdom Viridiplantae; phylum Streptophyta; class Pinopsida; order Cupressales; family Taxaceae; genus Taxus; species Taxus wallichiana. The sequence goes on from CM031235.1 coordinate 958,194,486, forward strand.
CGTGGGCCCCCACACTATTCTTCCAGAGCTATTCTATGTCTTGGAGGGGGAATTTCAATATAACTTGTTGCTTATGAGACACGGATCCGTGTGTCATGGGTTGTGTTCCTTCCACTTTACATCATTGTGTAAAGTTTGAGCATGAGGGACACACCTACACTATCCCAACTGATCCATCACCTTTTAAAACATGCAACATGCTTTACCGACCCAATGATGTGCTCATACCCATTAAGGCGTCTACCTCCACAACCACTACCACTTCACCTACACCTCCGCTTACCAGTACAGTCGCCACCTCCACCGCACATACCTCTTCCACTCCTACCACCGCCACAACCTCCACGGCCAACCCATCAGTCTCCCAATCTATTAACTCCACCTCCGCATCGACCTCCGACACATCATCTATTCCCGCTACCCACATACCAACCACCGATCCCTTGGAAGGTGTTTTTCAATGCCTCACTCTGGGGGAATACCACCTATATAGTGTCAACACATTTCTTACTCCACAAGAGTATGGAAGTCTTCACCAACACCCTCGCTATGATCACCGCATAGGAGAATGCCTCCTTTATGGTCCTCCTCATCTTCATACCAGTCTCACCTATGGGGGACTTGATACTACCACGTACACACCGAACCACCATCACAAACCCACCCATTTTCTATTGACTTCCAATCTCTTACCAATCACCATTTTGCCCACACCTTCCTGCACCGATGTGCGTGGAAGGGTTTTGGTTTTGGCTTTTATGAGCAAGGCCGCCATACTGTTATTCCATGTACCACCCGCAAACATAATGACCGTAGTGGTATCGGCTTTCTTGAACCACCTACCAAACAAGCCCGCATTGAACTCATCAAGGACATTAGCCCTTCTCCACCCTCTTCACCGCTCCACCTTCATCACCACCTTCACCGACGGAGTCGATAGATCCAAAATCTATCCCTCCTAACTTTTTTTTTCATAAACACCATTTCCTTGGGGCCTTTGACTTATCAACGCGAGGGTGAGGCTCCTTCCTCTCTTCCCTTCTTGTATCCTGAAATGATCGATGATGATACACCTTCAATTAACGTCGTTCAATGTCAGGATGATGAATCTATACTCACCTACCTTGGTGTAAGACTCATGTATTCATCAATCATTACCCTTTGAGACACAAACCATGTTGAATGAATCGACTATCGAGATCAACATTCATACTCAGGACAACCCGCACATCCTAAAGATCGGCCAATCTTTGGATGCTATGAACAAGAAGCCATCACTTCTTTTCTCAAAGATCATAACCACGCTTTTGCTTGGTCTTATGTAGACATGCCCAGTATTGACCCCACCATAGTGGTCCATAATATCGTAACCATTCCCGATGCCAAACCCATCAAACAAAAGTTGAGGAAAATGCACCCTCGCATTGCCCTTCTTGTCAAAGAAGAACTTCAATGCCTTCTTTTCGTTTCCTTCATATTACCCATTGATTATCCTCATTGGATTTCTAACATTGTCCTTCACTGTGAAGGTGACAAGGGGGACTCGCATTTGCATGGATTTTTGTGACCTCAACCTAGCCGCCTAAAAGATGACTTCCCTTACAGTATCGACCATTTGGTTGACCTTACCACTGGTCACGAGATGCTATCACTCATGGATGGATTCTCGGGTTATAACCAAATCCTGCTTGCCCCAGAGGATCAACATAAAACCGCATTCATCACCCCTTGGGGAACCTTTTGCTATCGAGTCATGCCTTTTGGCCTTAAAAACGTTGGTGCCACATATCAACGGGCTATGACTTACATCTTCCATGATATCATGCATCGTATATTAGAAGATTATGTGGATGATCTCTGGCCAAATCTAAACGCCACTCCGAGCACCTTGCCATCCTAAAAACCATTTTTGACTGTCTCATTAAATATTGTGTTCACCTTCAGCCTAAGAAGTGCATCTTCACGGTCCTCTTAGGAAAACTCCTGGGCTTTATCATTTCCCTACATGGTATAGAAGTTGACCCTGCTAAAGTCAAGGCCATTCTCGAAATGTCTCTGCCTACTAACCTTAGACAACTTTGTAGTCCTGCAAGGTAAATTAGATCTATTCGCCGTTTCATTTCACAATTATCTAATTAGTGCCAACCATTTCATCATCTCGCTCAATAAGGATGTCTCATTTAAATGGGATGATGACTTCCATAAAGCTTTTGAGGCCTTAAAACAATACCTTCTCCAACCACCCATACTCATTCCACCCAAAAACAATCAACCTTTCTACCTATACATCTCAGCTACCGATCACTCCTTGGGAGAAATGCTCGCTCATCGCGATGAACAACACAAGGAGCAGGTAGTTTATTACATAAGTCGTACTCTTTTGGACTATGAAACCCAATATAACCATCCCGAAAAACTTTGCTTAGCCTTAGTTTTCGTTGCCACCAAACTCCGTCATTACCTACTCAACCACAAAACCTATGTTGTGAGCAACACCCACCCCTTACACTTCATGTATGCCAAGCCTTATCAAAATCAATGTGTCACACACTGCCTTATGCTTTTAGCTGACCTCGACCTCGAATTCATTCATAAAAAGTCCATCAAAGGCCAAGCCATCGCCGACCAATTGGCCGACGCACCTATTATCAGGGATCAACCCTCTAATTTTGAATTTCCATATGAGTCAATTGCTACCCTTTCCCTAGACGAACATGCTTACCAAATGACACTCTTCTTTGATGGTTCCAAGTGTCGGGCGTGGGTGTGGGGCTGGTATTATCCTCATCCGCTTGATGGTGAACACATGCCTTTGTCTTTCAAACTAGATTTTGATTGTATAAACAACATTGCGAATACGAAGTGCTTGTATTAGGTCTCAAGCCGCCTATGCCCTACATGAGTGTCGACATGAACATGGATGCGCCTAGCAGCACACTTAAGAGTATGACGACACGCAAATGGATGCGCCAAGGCGCACCTTCAGGAGGCGCAACATTTTGAGCACCGACAGAAGCTGCACCCGACCCGTATATTCGATGGCCATAACTTTTCACAGGGAGCTCAGATTCACGCAAGGTTGGACTTTTCGGAAAGCTTACAAGGTCCTCTATCCAACTACGACTGGATATATTTAATTGGGTGAGAAAAAATTCTTAAAAATGCAAAATACAGTTCACCACTTTTGGGTTTGCTAGGGTTCTCACCTACCACCATAATGAGATGAATTAAATGCAACCTAGAGGTGGTTGGGGTAGATTTGGATTTCCTCTCTCTTCCTCTCTCTCATTCTTCCTATAAATTGTAAGGAGGGGCTTCTTTCTAAGGGTGGACATTCTTGTTTTGCCCCTCCCTTCTTCTCTTTGGCAGTGAATTTGTGGAGTTCAAACCTCCCATTTAAAATCGTAATGCAACTTTGCCTCTCGCATTTTCAGAGTGTATCAGATCAATCTTTGGAGCAAATAATGCATGTCTCGTGGATGATTCTCAACCCTCTCTCGTGTTTATTTGCATCCTCCCGATCTTTCACTACAATTTTGGTTATCTCTGTGCATGATCTTGCATTGCATTTTAATGGTTTGTGTTTATTGGCAAGACAGTGTTCTTCATTCCCTGCATCACCTTTGTTATTTAGGTTTATTTTTATGCATCTTCTTACCCTGTCTCGCAAGTTAGATTAGGTTTTTGAGTAAACCTCTCGCATTTTTATGTGTGCATCTCGAACAGAGGAATAGGAACCGCCTTCATCCGGAGAGCTTTTCCGATTCACAAGGTCCCACACTGGGAAAAGCTCCATGTTATGCAATCGCACCGAGAGTCTCAACCCATCGAGTCAGACATTCTGTGGGGTGCTGTGATTCGCCATCAAACAGTTTTGGCACACCCGGTGGGACCAAGAGGTCATTCCACAAGATTTGAAGGAATTTTCAAGAAATTTGGACTAAAAAATTGCAGGTTTTACAATTTCAGATTTTTCACCTTCCAGGCTGAACTTTGAAATCGATTTTCAAGGGCTTAACTTGCTCAAAACAAGTCAAAATTTCACCAATGATAGATCGGGGATAATCTTCAAAAGGGTATTCTTAGATTTTTGAGATTTTGACTTTCAAAATTTCATGGTTTAGTATTTCGGGTTTTCCCTGTGTTGAGCATGTCCCAAGTTCCGACACAAAGTGTATTTCAGTGTTTTTAAAGTTGCCTTACATGACCTAAGTTTCACCTATACCTTTGGGGATTAGTAGCTACACAACAAACCCGATAACCGAATCAAGAACTATATCTTCGGGTCCTTCAAAGTTTTAAATTCTATTTTTAATATTGTCAAGTTTGTGTGTAACTTGGCAGTAATCTAGCCTTTTGAGGCTCATTATCTAACACATCCGTGACTCCAAGGGATAGAATTCAAGTGGTTTAAAGCAAAAAGTTGCCTGTGCACATGAGAAGAATTCGAACCAGTCCGATACTCGAGAAGAGGGGTTATTTGTCCACTTACAACTATCACTGTGCAGAGGAAGGAGAGGAAGAAGACCACAAAGATCACCATCTCCACCTAACCAGACTTTATCTACACCTCCACCCGGTAGACCCTTTTTCTCGCATCAACAAGGAGTTCTTAGGCCAATCATAATGGCACATCTACCACCAAATCCCTTTGTCAATTTCACCGGCAAAGCAGCCCACTTGCCCTCAATGCACGTAATCCAGTTCCAACCAAAGATCAAGAACATTCCATTTTTCACCGGAGAAAATCATACCACTCCGGTGATCATGTCAAAGACATCGCTAACGCTTGTGCAATCCATGAGATAAATGAAATGGATGTTGTCATCAAATTGTTGGCATCTTCATTCAAAGGGAAGGCATTGCAATGGTTTAGAGCCCTGAGCCGGGTTCTATCCAAAATTGGAATCAGCTTATGCATAGTTCTCCATGAGTAGTTTGGAGAAAAGGGAGACAATTTGTCTCTACTAGAACAATCGACAACTATCAAGAGAGCTCCCAATGAGCAAAATGATCGACTTCAACTTCAGATTTCAAAGGTCTTGGGATAGGATTCCAAAGGGCCGTTAGGCCAACAAATTCAAGGTGCTTTTCTATATTATCTTAAGGCTTTGAATTCTGATATTTCTATGTTAATTCAATCTATGGGAGGCACAACCTTACTCATCGCTTATATAAGATTGCCATTAGGGCTGAAAACTATCTTATTCAAGCTGGTAAGTTGGCTCCTAGGCCTCCCATGCCCTTGTATCCAAACTTAGAAAATCCAAGCACTAGTCAAACACCCACTTTGGCTCCTATTCCCACTCCTAGAAATCAAAGTTCAAATGAAACTTCTACTTCATCCTCTAGTGCTTCAAATGAACTCCAAGAGGTTATGAAACAATTACAGAACCTTGGAAATGAGCTGGTGACTATCAAAAGACAACAAGCTCAAAGTGCTAGACCGTATCAGCCTCAAGCGCAGTACCAGGCTAGGCCACCATACCAGCCCAATAGGCCACCCAATCCAGCTGCAAATCAAAGCCAAGTAAGGCCTCCCACCAATAGACCATTTCAGCCCTATAACCCCAATGTTGCATCTACTTCTAAAGCATTAGTGCCAGTGCAAAACAACATAGCTCAAGAGTATGATTGGTGTTTCCCATGCAATGAACCTCACAACCAATCTATGTGCTTCAATGGTGCTTTGAACCAAGCCTTGATGGTGACAACTATTGGCGTAGAGGGTGAAGTGAGTCAAGAAACAAATCAGCAACAAGGGACATCTCAGAAAAACACAACTCCAAATGATACCGCACTTGTGAATTGGCAAGCTGAGGATTTTTGTGGCATGAATCAAACAATTTCTCGTGAGTGTAAAGAGCTAACACAAGATCAAAGAAGAGGAATATGGTGAAGGGAAGTCATTGGCTCCAAGTGATCTACAACCTTCCATCACTCCACAAGTGTGTGGTAAGCAAAATACAGCTCCAAACACGCAAGGACAGCCCAAACCACCTTCTAAACCAACTCAAATGCCAGCTGTTGCTGCCCATGCACAAGAAAGGAATGCACAGACTAAAGGACAACAAAGAGATGTTTCATCCCCATTTAGCATCATTGATCAAATGAAGAAGACAAATGTGAATATATCAATGTGGGAATCTTTATCCATCCTAGGCCAAAGAGATCTTCTACAAGCTGCCATGAAGAATTGGTCAACTTCAAACCAGCATGTCCATATGCAAGAGAATGTCCTCACAAATGCTGCTCAGCCTGAAGGGAATCATGGAGGACAACAAGGTAAAGTTTTTAAGCCCCCTCCATTCTATGTTTCATTAATCATTGGGGATAAACTAGTACACAATTGCATGATTGATTCTGGGGCAAGTAGTTCTGTCATGCCCAAGCAAATAAATGATCACCGGGTCTCCAATATGAAGTCATATCAAAGGGGGTAGTGCAATTGGATGGGACAGCAAGAGAAGAATGGTGGGAGTGATTAAAGGTTTGAATCTTATCTGCATGCATGCCCCAACGTTACCATTTTGCAAGATGTCGCTGATAGATTTGCCACCACTCTTTGCCCTATGCTTATCAAGGGATTTCACAACCTAGAATCGAGGCTACTTATCTCAACTGACTGGTCACACATGTTGTTCGTAACAAGATATGGTACTAAGGTCACAATCAGATCCGAACCAATTGCAAACTTTCATATTGAGCCTCATACTCCAAGCCAAATCAATGCCAACTGTTCAGCATTTGATCAAGAAGATTATCCAAGCATAGATGAAGCTGACACCAAAGTGGAAGCATCCCAGATTTGACTCTTGATGAATGGGCAAGCAAGGTACATGCTTTTGATCCCTACCAAGAAATAGAAGAATCTGAGCTAGGAGTCTATTGCATACATGAAGAAAACCAGCCTATTCCTAACATCACCAAACCAGACCATAAGGATGACAATGAGGTATGGCAATTATTTTTCGATGGATCAAGGAGTAGGCAAGGTGCAGGAGGAGGAGCTATGCTTGTTTCACCTCAAGGCATCAAATATTATTCAGCTTTCCATTTCCATTTTTCCTGTTCAAACAACACAATGAATGAGGCCTTGATTCATGGACTTCATTGGGCCAGGAAAAGGGGCATAAAGAACTTGCAGGTGTTCGGGGATAGTGAGCTAATCATCAATCAAGTCAGGGGACAACATGCTACAAAGAATGACCTGCTGAAGAACTACAAGAATAGGGTATGGGACCTCGTTGAGGATTTGAAGCTTTCAACATCGTGTCCATACCTAGAAGAAAAAATGAAGCCATGGATAGGCTCTCAAAAGTTGGAGCAACGTTTGATGTGGTCGACAACATCAAAAGGGAAAAACACAACCACATATCCATGTGATTGTGAGGCCGCATAGTTCCAGATAATAACACAAGTGGCAGGTGTTTGAGAACGATCAACAGATCGTCAATTTTTACAAGAAGAGGCTGAATTCTCGCCTAGGAATCAAGATAGACTAGAGCAAGCAAAGATGGGGATCAAGTAAAAGCATGGACAAACAAGCTTCCTAAGGGTTTAGTAACATCGAGTCTATCTTCAACCCTAACGACTAGCTCCGTAAGGAAAAGGCTAACATACAAAGTCAAGAGAGAAGATTCAGAGCCAATTCCTATTGGGGAAGGCAAAACACTTCAAATTGGTAAAGTGGCCACCGAGCAGAGAAATCAGATTTCATACAACTTTGCCAAGAATTTCCAGATGTCTTCGCTTGAGCTATGAAGACCTGAGAGGATTCAATCCAAAGTTGGCACAACATACAATAGAACTGGATCCAGATGCTAAGCCCATCAGCGTAAGCAGAGACCACCAACCCTCACATCGAGCCTCTAATGAAGAAAGAGATAAACAAGCTAATAGAGGCAAGCATTATATTCCCGATCAAGCACTCAAGCTGGGTTGCAAACTTGGTTCCAGGCCAGAAGAAGAGGAGAAATCAGGTTGTGTGTGGACTTCCGAGACCTCAACAGGGCATCTCTCAAAGACCATTACCCACTTCCTTCAATGGAACAAATATTGCAAGTAGTATCCGGTTCAGAGAGATTCTCTCTCCTAGATGGCTACTCAGGGTATAATCAGGTAATGGTGAAAGAAGATGACCAGTTCAAGATGGCTTTCACCACCAAATGGGGCACCTATGCCTACAAGAAGATGCCATTTGGGCTATCAAATGCTGGAGCCACTTTCCAAAGGGCAATGGATATGGCATTCAAGGGGTTGATCAATAAAATAGTTCTGATATATCTTGATGACATCACCGTATTCTCCAAAAATGCAGTGGATCACCTCTTTCATCTGAGGTAGGTATTTCAGAGGTGTAGAAGATTTGGGGTATCATAAATCCAAAAAATGCATATTCTGGCTCACGAAGGAAAACTTCTAGGCCATATTGTTTCAAAGGAGGGATTGACGATTGACCCGTAAAGAGTCAAGCAATTCGAGCATTGCCATTGCCAAGTCACAAGAAGGCTCTTCAAAGCTTCTTGGGAAGGATCAATTTTGTCCGCAGGTTTGTTCCAAACTTTGCAGCTCTCGTAAAGCCAATAACGCTGATGTTGAAAGAAGAGCATGGCATTTAAGTGGACATCTGAAGGCAAGGCAAGTTTTGAGGCAATAAAAGAGGCTATATCTCAAGCTCCAACTCTCGTCAATCCAGACTTCTCCAAGGACTTCATGCTATATGCCTTCGGTGGTGGAGACACAATTTTTGCAATCCTGGTACAACAAAACAAAGAAGGATTAGAACAACCAGTTGCTTTCTTCACCAAGGCTTGGAGGAATACGAAAATAGGTACTCTTTCATTGAAAAGCATGTCCTGCAAAGTGATCAGAGCTTAAAGAAATTCAAGCACCTAGTCTCAAACAACAAGATCCAATTGTTGGTCTCTCATGGGAGTCAAGGACTTCCTTCTAAACAAGGATCTCGAATGAGAAACGTGCATGGATGGATCACCGTGTCATGGAATATGACATCGAGATCAAGGTCACAAAACTAGTACGTGGAAAAGGACTATGTGAACAACTAGCTTGAGTCGGCAAGTTGAAGCAGGTGATGAAAAAGAGACTGTCTGGTACTACAGATGGTCAAGAACAGAAAATGATGATGTGCCCACTCCTTGCTGGACTCGTAATATGATACACTTCCCTACAGTAGGCCTATGCCCTCCGTAAATGAGCAAAGCAAAGAGGAGATACTTTAGATTACAAGCCATTCCATATGTGCTTGTTGATGGTGTTTTGTTCAAAAAAGACATCAATGGAGTTCTATTGAGGTGCATTGGGACAGGTCAAATTGAGAGGGTGTTACAAGATTTTCATGATGGAGATTCCAGAGGACATTTCAGCCCCACGAGTAACAGCTCTCAAGATAATGAAGGCAGGGTATTATTGGCCCACACAAGTTGTTCAAATGATCGCTATACATGGATAAGAAAGTGCAAGAAATGTGCACTCTTCACAGAAAAGAAAGACTAGCAAACTTCCACTTCATCATTGCACCCAATTTTGGTTGACCAACCATTTATGCAATGGGGATTGACTTCATCTGGGGTCATCAACCCAAACTCAAGCCAAGGCCACAAGTGGATTCTCTCACAGCAAACGGACTATTTCACCAAGTGGACCGAAGCAAAGAGCGCTCAAAGAAGCAAATGAGTCTAACATACTAGACTTTTATGAAGGAATAGTGACTGTGTTTGTGTGCCGCCACTATCATATCGTATAATGCATGGCATTCATAGGTTCCAAGATTACATAATGGGCTGTCAAGAATGGAATCTATTTGAGCACCTCTTCAAATTATTACCCGCAGGGTAATGGACAGGCAGAGTCCACGAACAAGAATTTGCTAAGAATCATCAGAAGGACTCTGGATGAAAACCAAAGGACATGGCATACCAAGCTAAAATCAGCATTATGGGCTGACAGATAACGCCAAAGAGGTCTACTAGTAATTCTCCCTACAAGTTGGTCTATGGGAAAGAGGCAGTATTGCCTATATCATTAGAATTGCCAGCATTGGAGCTCATGAAGCAGTTGGAGTTGTCTGAGTTCGAACCAATGGAGGCCAGGTATGCAGAGTTGATGGAATTGGAAGAAATAAGAGAACATGCAGTTCTGATGATTGAAAAGGATCAAGCCTTAGTAAAAAGATGGTTTGATAAGAAGGCAAGAGCAAGGACCTTCCAGGAAGGGGACCTAGTTCTAAAATGGGATGCAGATCGGGCAAAACCAAGAAGGCATTCCAAGTTTGATGCCATTTGGAGTGGCCCCTACATGGTCACGGGATGTAAAAGTAGTAATGCCTTCCAATTGTCTACATTGGATGGAGAAGAACTCCCGATTCCGGTTAATGGAATCTATCTTAAACATTGCTACTAAAAGGAAAAGGTTTACCCTTGTAAATATTAGCCTAGATTTCAATTCCTCTAAGTGCGTATGCACATTGTCTTGTTGTAGTTAGGTTTCAATTTCCCTAAGTGCTCAAAGCACATAGTGTTTTGTTGCTCTCAAAGTTGAATTTCTATAGTTCAACATGCTCGAAGAAGGAGTTGCAGATCGTGCTCCTGGATTAGATATCATGTTGGTTTCAAGTTATTGCTTATGACTCCATGCCCAATGGATTGCTAAAAGGCCACTGATCTTCTACCTAAGCAGCAAGTGATCCCGTTGAGTCACCAAATTGTTGTAAATATCTCCCCCCTGTAGATATAGACAAGCAGAAGAATATGGAAATCAAAGAAACTCAAAGCCCGATATTTATTGGTCACCAAAATGCAAAGGGCGCAGTAAAAGCACAAAAGTGTCGACATGAAAAATTCGCATGCAGTAAGGCGCAGTAAAGGTGCATGAAAAGAGTGTCGACACAAAAATGTTCACGCCAAGGCGCAAGGCAAAGGGACACAAAAAAGTGTCGACATGAAAAAAATTTACGCGCAGGCGCAGCATAGAAGGGGCAATGAAAAAGTGTCGACATGAAAATGATGCACATGCTGGCAGGGTCAAAAGGCACATGAACAGAAAGTGTCGACAAAAATTCGCGCAAGGCGCAGCAAGTAAAGGCGAACAATGGATGCAGGCAAGTAAAAGTGTCGACATGAAAAAATTCACATGCCAAGGCGCATGTGAAAAGGCACGTCAAAGAGTGTCGACATGAACACATGAAATGGATGCGTGCGCAAAAAGTGTCGACATGAAAATGATGCGCCAATGCAGTAAAGGCGCACGTCAAAGAGTGTCGACATGAACATGGATGCGCCTATGGCACACTTAAGAGTATGACGACATAAATGGATGTGCCAAGGCGCACCTTCAGGAGGCGCAACATTTTGAGCGCTGACAGGAAGCAAACCCTGACCCAGATATTCAGATGGCCATAACTTTTCACAGGGAGCTCAGATTCACGCAAGGTTGGACTTTTGGAAAGCTTACAAGGTCCTCTATCCAACTACGACTAGATATCTTTAATTGGGTGAGAACAAATTCTTAAAAATGCAAAATACAGTTCGCCACTTTTGGGTTTGCTAGGGTTCTCACCTACCACCATAATGAGATGAATTAAATGCAACCTAGAGGTGGTTGGGGTAGATTTGGAATTCCTCTCTCTTTTCTCTCTCATTCTTCCTATAAATTGTAAGGAGGGGCTTCTTTCTAAAGGTTGGACATTCTTGTTTTGCCCCTCCCTTCTTCTCTTCGGGCAGTGAATTTGTGGAGTTCAAACCTCCCATTTAAAACTCGTAATGCAACTTTGCCTCTTGGCATTTCAGAGTGTATCAGATCAATCTTTGGAGAAAATAATGCATGTCTGTGGATGATTCTCAACCCTCTCTGTGTTCATTTGCATCCTCCCGATCTTTCACTACAATTTTGGTTATCTCGTGCATGATCTTGCATTGCATTTTAATGGTTTGTGTTTATTGGCAAGACAGTGTTCTTCATTCCTGCATCACCTTTGTTAGTTTAGGTTTATTTTTATGCATCTTCTTACCCCGTCTCCTCGCAAGTTAGATTAGGTTTTTGAGTAAACCTCTCGTATTTTTATGTGTGCATCTCGAACAGAGGAACCCCACCCGAGTGACTTGTGGTATAAACAATATTCCAACTATCTTTCTCTCTCCATCTTACCTCCCGATCTCACCGTAATGGACAACGCATCTTCCTTAAAAAGGTCTCTCGTTATGTCATCATGGGGGCCTGCTCTATAAGTACGGTTTTGATGGTATTCTCTTACGATGCCTCATGAGCTCTGAAATTTCTTATACAATTAAGGAAGTTCATGATGGTATATGTGGAGGTCATTTCGGTGGTCTTGTTGTTGCTAAATGTATCCTTTGCTTAGGCTATTCTTGGTAGACCCTTAACCTTGAATGTTACAACTACGCCAAACGTTGTGTAAAATGCCAACAACACGCCAACCTTCGTCATACACCCAATCATGCCTTACTGGTCACCCGTGACCTTTGGCCCTTCTCTTAATGGGGTTTAGATCTTGTCGGAGAGATTAACCCCCATTCTTCCCAACGACATCAATGGATCATCACCATTCACCGAATACTACACAAAAAGCGGGTGGAAGCCATACCACTTATTTCCACGAAAGATGAGAAAATATGTGAATTCATCAATCATCACATCATTTGTCGCTTTGGTGTTCCTCATCGCCTCATCACTGACAATGGAAAACAATCCACTAACAAAACCCTAAACAAAATTCTCATGAAAATGGTTAACGATATCGGGAAGGATTGGCATACGCACATTCATTTTTCCCTATGGGCATACCGCACTAGTATTCACACTTCCACTTCCACCACACCATTTTCTCTAGTCTGCGGTACAGAGGTTGTTCTGCCTCTCGAAGTCCAGATCCCTTCACTCTGCATTTCTCTCCATGACATGCTCAATGACGATGAATTTCATCGAGGACTATTTAGCACAACTTGAGTTATCAAATGAACATTGTCTTAACGCTCTTGATCACCTTCAAGTTTACCAAAAATATATCAAACGTGCCTACGAAAAATGTGTCCATGAATGAACCTTCCAAGTTGGTGACCTTGTCCGAAAGAAAATCAACATTTAATCAAAGAAGAAAAAAAAGTAAACGGGCAAATGTGTTCCTAATTGGCTTGGACCATACATCATGACTCATACTTATGGATTAGGTGCTTATCATTTATCTTCACTTGATAATAAACCCAAACCCGAACTCCTTAACGCCTTGTATATTTGACCATTCTATTGTTGAATTTTAGTCCTACCTCACCTTTTGCTTCTTTCCATGCTCGTCCCTTGAGCGCTATCCACTTCATACACCTCACCAACGATTAAACAAGAATCATGTGAGTACACGTCACATGTTATCTTCTTTTGAATGTGTGTACCATGGCTCTACACATAGCATGATTCTCATGGATACTTTTCATCTACCTTTAGATGAGATCCCATGGTCATTTCACCCTACTTTTAAACAAGAATCCTATTCTTCACCTTGGTCTTTTCCATGACTTGAAGCCCCACATGGGATGACTCCTTGAGTCAAACTTCTAATAAAAGATGACTCCCTCAAAGGACATCTTCTTCTCGGTAATCATTTGTTGTAAATAGATTGCTCCCTCGAAGGACAACTATGTAAAGCTACAAAAAAACGAGAGAAACTAAAGCTTCCCGCATCGATCGGCCTTCACAAAGACCTCAAGGAGATGATTTTTTCATCCCATAGAGACTTCCCACATCGATCAGTCTATCTCAAATATCAGTCAACACAGAAAGCCTTTTAGTCATGGACTTGCCCATTGTGACCTCGGATCTCTTGCCCAAAGAGCATGCTACCACATATCATATAAAAATTACCCACCTTTCACCTTTCTCACCATTCCCACTCCCATTTCCTACCGCCTCAGGGGACCTCTTAGAAACGAAGACATTTGGTGATCATGTGACTACTTTTCACCTTAGAACAATCAATCATGCAATGTCTTTAGGGTCTTACGTTCATCACCTCCTCCAAGGTATGATCTACTCAGTATGATCCTTACCAACTAGGTGGATTTATTGCCCCCTCTTATCTTTTGACCATCTTTATTTTACGTTTTGATTACCTTATACAGGATTTGGTCCTCGACACTTACCTTTGGGGTATTCTTCTTCTTTTGCCCCAATCGACATCACCTATATCAATTTACCTATAACCCACCCACACCTAACAGACCTCAACCCACAACATGCCTAAAACCTACTAACTCATTCTCATACCTCATCATATTCTTCCCTAGCTCATGGGAGAACTACATCAGCTTAAGGTCTTTTTTCGCTAGGACTATGTAGGCAGACTCGAGGGCATGGGGCCCCTTGGAAGTTAGCTCGGCCACTCTCTACCCTAACCAATCCATCTTTCATCTTCCTAAAATACATTCTACCCCGCTTAGTTTTCTTTTTATATCTAAAATTGGAAATTAAACCACATACATAACAAGTTGCTTAAAATTTTAATCCTCATCGCAACATACATTTATTATGAATACCATTTCTCTACCATCATCATACATATATTATAAAGCATCTTAACAATAGCCCATATTATCATTCATTATACAAATTAATGAATCACAACCCCAACCACTTTGACAATCAATCACACCTAAACCAACCTGACCCCACCATGCCTAAACCAACTTGACTCAACCATGCCTAACCCAACTTGACTCGATCCATGCCTAAACCAACCTAACTCCACCATGCTTAAACTGACCTAACTCAACCATGCCTAAGACCTTACTCGATCCATGCCTAAACCGACCTGACTCCATCATGCCTAACTCACCTAATTTCTGTCCATATCACAACAATAAATCAAAAATCTCATCAAAACACTAACAAATCAAGCATCTCACGTATCTCATCATATAAACAAATATGTGTATCTCCATACAATGTACACAGGATATCCAATCATGTCCATCATCTCAAAATTGTCGGCATGCAGACCGATACTCAATACAAAATTTCATCGTGAAAAACAGTCGATATCACATACACTAAAACAATAAACCAATACAAATCTTTTTGCCACGCAAGCTAGTATATGCTCAAAATATACAAGAAAATCTCATACATCCTCACTATCTTGACGCACGCAGCCAGTATATATATGAAAAATCTCATACATCCTCACTATGTTATTTCTCTTCTCTTATTTGTTATTGGAAATCTAAGGATATTTCCTCAAGTATAAGTGTTTGGCATTGTAATTTGTACATTATACTTATATTAATATAAATGTGGTGGTTTAAAAAAATCGAGTAGTAGGAACAACGAACATGGACCTCCTCCCCTATAATTTTTCACAATTTAAATTGATCAATTTAGGTGGCATAACACCTTACAAGGGCATGGCAATGTCCATTCCTTCCAGGGTTGAGTTTATTCAAGTTGGTACAAAATTGGACCTAGATCCATCTACAATGGTGTGGTTTGTGGGTTTAGTGGAAAACATGAAGCAACTAAATTTTTCATAGATTGATCTTTCCTCCTCTCACCAAATTCCCGAAAATGGATGGCATCAAAGCAACTAATTTCTTTGTAGTCTATATCTTCCTCTCTACAAAAGCTCCAAAGGGGCACTTTGGCTCCTCTCCTCACTCCCTCCGATGTTGAGGTGTACTCAACACTCTAGTCTCTCCTATGGCACAAAATTGGGGACTGATCACCCCCAATCCTTCAACACCTCTGCGGCAATTCCAAGTCTCCAAGGCACGGCAATGACGAGAGCTCCTCCCTCCACAAAACGAACAAATATATTCCTTTCATTGCTTCTCTTCACTTACTTTTTTACAAAGCTACGACATTATCTATATTTTGAGTTAAATTTCAATTTCTACCATAGGCATTGACTACACTCTATGTTGCAAGTTTCATCGTGGAGCATGCCAACATCAACACATCATAATGAAGTCGACGTGGGATTCTCCTTTAAGCATGCAATTTTCAATTACACACTTAAATGGGGGCAAATGTAGACACTAAAATTTGCTAACATGTGCTTGTGCAATACCAAGTTTTATCAATGCTCCCTTACTAAGACAAAGGCTCACATTTGAAATCCTATCAGTTCATCCATCTAGCTTTTCTATGAATTGTTTATCTATACACTTTGTTTTGTCATCAATTCTAAGAATATTATCGAGATAAAAGCAATTAACAACATTTGTGCTTCGTGCCCAAACTTTTTGTTTTAGTTTTCTCCTTAGCTATCAAAACCATACTACTAGGTTGAGGTTGAGGTCTTGGTGACTTGTCCAATCCTGGTTCCTCAAGTTTACCAACTCTATTTTCAATATGAATATCTTCTTTGGGTCGTTACATCTTCTTAGGGTCGGCCTTATTAAAATATTTCACCTACGGAAAGCTATCTAAATAAGTCAATATCACTTTATATATTTCACCTACGGAAGGCTATCTACAAAAGTCAATATCACTTTATAACTCACCTAACACTCTTACAAACTCTTACTGCAAATATCATCCCAAAAGCACTCAAAGGGTTCCTATATCTGCCCAAATCAATTGCACATCAATTAGACAAATCCCTACTACAAGTTTGAAGCAGTGTTTTAAAAACCGGTCGAACCAGTCGTCGAACCAAAACCGGCCGGTTCGATCGGTTGAAAAATCGGATCGGTTTGACCGGTTTGGCCCCAAACCGATCAAACTGGTCCAATTTCGACCCAAACCGGCCGAGTCGTGGCATGCGCAGCCTATACAACTTTTTTAATAAAAAATTCACATTTTACTTACAATTTATATTTTTTTAAACTCCTAAACCCTAATTTGGTGTTATATATACACCCCCTCCCCTCTATTCACTTCACACCTCTCTCATTGAGCATTTGTGAGCATAAGATTGAAGAGTTTAGTTTTGGAGTGAGCTTGGAAGTTGGAGGCTTGGAGCTTGTTTGCCATTGCTTGTGGGCTCTTTGTGGTGATATTGGCATCCATATAGAGACTTCCTCACCTCTATTTGTGAGCACCTCTCTTATTTGGAAGGATTTGGAGGCTTGGGGCAGCATTGAAGAGTGTTGATTTGGAGTGAGTTTGGGGGTTGTTTGGCATCAAGTGTGGGCTCTTTGTGGTGGTCTTCACATCTACATTTGGAGGGTGCAGCCCATATACAAGCTTGGAGTGTTTCTTCACCTCATTTGTGTGCACATTGAAAGGTATGTTAAATTTTAAACTTGCCCCTATTTGTA
Source organism: Taxus wallichiana var. yunnanensis (assembly GCA_018340775.1). NCBI lineage: Eukaryota > Viridiplantae > Streptophyta > Pinopsida > Cupressales > Taxaceae > Taxus > Taxus wallichiana. The sequence goes on from CM031235.1 coordinate 958,211,774, forward strand.
AATTTTATTAAATAGGAAATCTAAAATTTATTTTGTTTTTATTTGCATTTTCAAATTTCTTTGCATTTGCAATGGCCCCCAAAACTAAAGACCCTACATGGAACCATGCAGACGTAGTTGATAATCAAGTTTTTTGTAAATATTGTAAGAAACACATCAAGGGGGGGATTCATAGGTTGAAACAACACTTGGTTGGTCAAAGAGGCCAAGTTTCCCCATGTGATGCACCTGATATTGATGCCATTAGGTTGGAAATGAAAAACTTGCTTGAGAAACATAAAGAAGAGAAGGCTAGGCAAAAAGAGATGGAAGTTGAAATAGGGAGGAGGGAACATGCCTTGAGTGTTGAAGGATCTTGCTCTGACCCCTCTATCCATGTTAGAGACCCCTTTCGGTATATGCCTCCCCCATCCACTCATAGTCAAGAAAACCGGCCTCAAAAAAGAAAGAACATCCAAAGCTTTTTTCCATCTTCCACACTTGCTAGTGCCTCCATGCCAACAGAAAATCAACCCACCTTAGATAACCATTGGAAGAAGCAATACAAAGAAGCAACTTTTGAATACATTGCTAGATGGTGGTATGATGCAAATATCCCTTTCAATGTTGCCCGCTCACCTTATTACCAGCCTATGTTTGATTCCATTGTTGTTGTTGGTAAGGGCTTCAAAGGCCCTAGTATGCATGACTTGAGAGGATCTCTTTTGCAGAAAGAAGTTGCATCCATAGATGAATATTTGAAGAGTTGAAAAGCATCATGGGCCAAAACAGGATGTACTATTATGTCAGATGGGTGGAGTGATGGCAAGAACCGCACCATAATAAATTTTCTTGCCTCTTGTCCACAAGGTACTATGTTTTTGAAATCAGTTGATGCATCTGATAGGGTGAAAGATGCAAATTTGTTGTTTGAGCTTTTGGATGAGATTGTTGTAGAGGTGGGGGTGGAAAATGTTGTACAAATCATAACAGATAATGCCTCTAACTATGTTCTTGTTGGTAAGATGTTAGAGGCTAAACACAAAACAATATTTTGGACTCCATGTGCTGCACATTGCATAGACCTCATGCTTGAGGATATAGGAAAAAAAGATTGGATCAAGAACACTGTAGAGCATGCCAAAAGCATCACAAAATACATCTACAATCACTCATGGGTATTGAACCTAATGAGGAAAAACATTGAGGGCAGAGAACTTGTTAGGCCAGCCATCACGAGATTTGCAACAAACTTCCTCACGTTGCAATCTCTTCTTTCCCAAGCACAAAACTTGAAAAAGATGTTTTCAAGTGATGAATGGAATGCATCAAAGTGGAGCCACAAACAAGATGGGAAAGACACAAAGAAGAAACTTTTTGACAATTTATTTTGGAAAAAAAGCAAAGATTGTGAAAATTGCCGAGCCTCTTGTTAAGGTGTTGCGGTTGGTGGATGGGGAAAAATTAGCCATGGGCTATATTTATGAGGCTATGGATCAGGCAAAGGAGTAGATAAGGGCAACATACAAAGACAAGGTAACTAAGTATGGGCCTATATGGGAGATTATAGATAATAGATGGAACAATCAACTCCATCGCCCTATACATGCAACTGGATATTTCTTGAACCCAAAATATCATTACAGAGCTCACTTGGAGAAGATCAAATAGGAGAAGTAAAAGATGGTTTGTATGAGTGCCTAGAGCGCATGGTCCCTGATGAGAGGCAACAACTTGAGGTTCACCGACAGATCAGTTTCTTCAACAAGAGCCACAAGTACCTTTGGGAAAACCTTGCAAAGATTGCAAGAGATGTGGACCAACCAGGTAAGCAATTCTAAATTTTTGAAGTTCATTTGATTAAACTTTTTAATGAATAATCATGAATTTTTAGCATAAGACACAATCTAATTTGTTGAATTACGCTTTAAGTTATAAGTTTTACTTTTAATTTTTAACTTTGTGTTTTTATCGTCATTGTTTAATAATTAAACATTTACATTTTTTATCGCAGCACATTGGTGGGATTCATTTGGTAGTCAGTGTCCTCAATTGCAAAAGTTTGCAATTAGGATCCTGAGCCAAACTTGCAGTGCTTCTGGGTGTGAGCGCAACTGGTCCGTCTTTGAGCGGATTCACATGAAGAAGAGAAACCGTTTGGAACAACGGTTGAATGATCTTGTCTTTGTGCAATACAACCTTCGGCTAAGGCAACCAGTTGTTGAACCGAAGACCTGATATAGATCCCATTGTCTTGGATGATATAGATCCAACCTTAGATTGGGTAGAGGAGAGTCAACCAAGCAGAGTTTGATCCCGATGACTTGGGGTGGATGGGTTTGGATCAAGATGATGAGCCATTAGCAACACCACCGCCACCGTCACGAGACATAGCAGGCACTAGTCGCACTCGTGCTACTCCCCGTGCCAATACAATTGTTGCAGATGTACCTGAGGATTTGGATGGGTCCGAGTCGAGTCGAGTTAGAGGCCGATGATGATATTGATGAGGATGACCCTAAGGATCCCATTTTCAGCAAAGTGGTGCAGAGTTTGATGATTGATCATTGATGTCATCTAGTTTATTCTAGAGTTTTGTAACTTGTAGTATTTGTAATGTATCAATGATCATAACATGTTTTTTTGGAGTCTCGGACTATGGAGGCCATTTAGAGCCTCATTGTTTATGTATTTTGTTTTGGAATCTCATATATGATATATGTATTGTGTATTAGACTTGGAATTTGTGCCATTTTTGCTGTAAACACCTTTCTTACATATATACAAGAGCAAGCTTTGCATATTTTGTGTGTAATTGTTGGAATCATGGTTTTTAATCTTTTAAATATATTGTTTTCATTAAAAATATAAATTTTTTGTGTTTTTAGTAAACTAGTTCATAAAGTTTTAACCGGTCCAGTTTTGGTCCGGTCCGACCCTCGGCCGGTTCCAAGTCAAGTTCCGATTTTTAAAACATTGGTTTGAAGCACTCAACTAAGTCAACGATTTTAGCTTCCTCCATTTCCAAGTATGTAAAGGTCATAGAGCCATGTCTTAGCAAGAGCAAGGTCACTCTAAGCATTGTTCAAGGGTTTCAAGGAACAAAGGGTTAGGTCACATAGTTGAGGCACACCACATCACACTACTACCATGTTGGGTACATTCTATACTACATAGTCAGCACACTATCTCTGTGTTGAGAGACACAAAGGCACCCCTAGGGGTTGGTTAGTTGTTCACACTTGCACAAGCACCTAGGAGAATCACATGAGGCTTGATCCTCTGCAACGAGGCATGTAGTACAACACTTGAATTGGTTCAACAACTAGAAGTCTACCCACCATGAGTAGTCCAACCTCAACCGCACACAAATGTTTTCTCCTTTTGGTTTTGCTCGATGAAGGGTTCTACAAGTTTATAGGTTTTCCACTTTGTTGCAGATGATTACAGTCATCCTAAAGTTGTGAGAGCAAAGGCGACATACGGTGAAGGCTATATTTCCAAACAAGCAAAGCACATAGAAAGTTTCAAACCTAGATTGTCGAAGGGTCCAAGATATTACAAATCCAGTCTAAATGTACTAATCAGGTTTAAACCGTACAACAATTGTATGGTCATGTCCTGTCCAGTTTTCGGTTCAAAACTTACACCGAAGCATTTATAGTCTCTAATTTGCTTATTTCACCATCCTGCACATCTAGATCCTCCATGTTTTGTCTTGTACATTTAAGTTTCTTTCTCCTCTTGTGTATTTGAGCAATTACTTATCATTTATCAATCATTACATGTATGAATACATTATTATGATTGTGAATGGTTAATGTTGGAAGTTAATAGATCATAATAGTTTACCTAATATAAACCCTTACATCCTTCTTATTATTGTGCACTCCCATAACATGTCTAGATTTAATCAGGGTGTAAATAGGATGATAATACATGAGAGTGAAGGGTGTGCATCATTGTTCATATAGAGCTTAAAGTCAATGATCGTGTCAACCACATATTTTCACTACAATGGCCTTATGAGATCTACACTTGTATCAATAGAAAATGAATGCCTCGTGATGACTAGACCCTGCATATTCGATCAAGGATTATAAGTCACATGCGTGATTGCATGGAATATGCTTCAAGTGCCACTATCATTAGAAGTGGCATTCTTGGACCTTTAGTCATACAAATTTGGTAAAGTGGATTGCATGGACATTGCTTTTTTATTTAATATTTATATAATTTATTTTTTTACAAAGCTTCATTCACATTATAAAGTACACATTAGAAATGAAGATTATAGTGTAACAAATGTATACATAATCAGGTCAAATATGTTTGTATCTTAAAATTAGAATAAATAGAATATCTTTTTAGAATTAAGGATGTAAATGACTTAATAGCATCTTAAAATTAAGAATTTATATCCTATAAGATCCATTTATCTAAATTCCCAATTATGTATAAGACTACATGTAGGTTCTTACAATTTATATAAGTTCGCTTAGGCTCTTACCATGTGTACTATTTAGTTACTTATAGAGAAGTGCTTATTAGTTATACATGTTTAGTCTTGTGTATTCGGTAAAGTGTAACTAAATATTTCTAGGGTTTGCATTTTAGTTATCTAAACTAAATATTTCTATATGTACAAATATATAGTCATATCTTAACTTTAACATAATATATCTTACCCTTTACTTAGGTTCTCACCACGTGTATAATATTAAGTTATAATATTCTATGATATACATAATATACCCTATTATAATATGTAAAACGGGCAAGATATCTTATGCACAATTAATAATTTACATTTTTTCATCCCATTATATGATTTTTCAAGATCTTATACGATGCACACTTTCTTGAGATTGCGACGGGCTCATCATCAAACCCATGTACATCTCTCGGATTGGTTACAGGTCCTTCGTATCTCTCTTGGTCAATTCTAGGTGGGCTCACATAGACTTCGTGTGGAGACTAGCCATCAGTAAGATCACTCGGAGCGGGCTTGCCTATTTTGCTCTCTCCAGGAGGTTGAAACTAAAGAACACTTCATTTTCCGATGTCTTGTTTACTACGAGATTAGGGGGAGATTCCATTGCATGTTTTGTGAGCGTCCTTCCTTCGCAGCTTTCTTCAAATACTATGATCAGAGATGTCTCGCTCTTTACCTGCAAGAGGCCCTCTGGCTTCGGGACAGGCTCCTTCGCCCTCCTCCCATACGGATGGAAACTAGACAAATCACCTCATTCTTCTCGGTGCTTTCCCGATGAGGGGCACCAAGTGGCATCTTGACACGAGTATGGACCCCCAGTTCAGATCTATCAAAACTTAGAACTCCATTTCCTTCTCCAGAGGCTCCCTGCCTCAGGCACGTCTCGGAGGCCCCCCACATAGACAGAGATCCACAAGCTTTGCAGAGGCACCGTCTCTCCTCCCGAACATCGGCTTTCCAGACATTCCATAGTTTCAGTTACTGGACATCGGCACATCACGAGCTACTTCCAGCCGGCCTTGAATGTTAGGTGATGTTGTTGGGGGTGTTGCTCCTTCTTCCGCTCCCCCACACTGTCATCCTCTTCTTCTTCTTTTTGGTTTCTCGGCACTTGTTGCTTCCTTCTCTTCTTCTCCTTTCTCTCTTTGTGTTTTGGGTGACCCATTTGGGTCCTCTTGTTGGGTCCATTGGCTTTGTACTTTGCAGTCCCATTGACCTACTTTTGTGGTCATTTGTTGGACATTAATAAAATTATCTTATCTTATCTTATCTCACTTGAATTTGATAAAAAAATGTTGTGCCCAAAATCGCAACCCTCTATATCATGCAAAGGTTGTTGGAAGATACGCACATAAAAGGTAAAAAAATTATCTACATGTAAATGCATGTGCCCTTCAAAATCTCTACTCTTCCTCATCGTTTTTCACCCCTAAGTCATTGCACTTCTTTGGTTTTAAAATTTTACACACACATTATTTGTAAAGTCAGTTTTCATGTCTTTGTTTACGATAAATTTAGTTCGGATATTAAAACATTTAATGTACGCGGTTATGCCATGAGGGCTCATCCCCCACTCCCGCTTTAGAATGCCTCTCGATATAATTAAGGAGCTCTCAGCCCACACAAGTTTGAACCCTGGGTGTTTTATGTTGCATATTAACAAGTCAACCCAGGCAAGCAGACTATCTATAAGGTTCACAATAGCATTACAACAAAGCTATTGCAAACCTAATATATATGTTACTGAAAACAATATGGCCAGGGGCTGTCATGTTTGAGATCCCATTTCGTGAGAAACCTAACTAGAAAACACCAAACGTCCATTAAAAAAACATTAAAATATTAATAGCTAATTCTGTCTATTTTCCAGTAACCATTTCAACTTTTGTCTATAGTTAATGTTTTTTGATCTGTCACCCTAAGCACTTCATTAGGATGGACTTCTATCCAGTCAGTCCTCTGTAGGAGTGTTTCAGAGATTTGTGTTGTACAAATTTGCTCTCTTGTTTGTCTTATGCTAGAGTTTCCTCACATCCTACTGAATTTGAGCATTTTACTTGTTATTGACAAGAGAGTGTCCACAAGGATTCGAACAATATCCCTCCTTATTAGTGCACAAATCTGCCATCATACCACAGCCCAAAGGACCATCATACCAGCTTATATATATAACCTATCCCACCAAGAATAGCATTTACAACTGACCTACGTTACAAGATACACCACTCCTACTGCTAGGAGCATGTATCCATGTGCCAGATATGGAAATGGGTACGAAACAGCTTGGATGCAGCCCACATACCATACCATTTGTTTTCAGATACAAACCCTACGCCATATCAGATACAACCGAGTACAATGTGCAGGCCAATTGTAGTCGTACATGACTTAATAGTTTAAAATTTTGGAAAAGAGCCCTTCAACAGTCTAAAAAGATGATTAAAAAACTGCATACGACCTTCTAAAATGCATTTTAGCAGTAACAATTGAGGACGTGGAGATAAATAAGTGTTGATTTGTTGTATTACTTCAATATTTCACATTAGCTCTGCTCAACTTGCTATGATTTTATTTGATTTGTTTCCTTTAGTTTGTTCAGCTTCTTTCCTTTCATTTCATCTATATTCCTTTGGCATGCACGATATACAAAAACTTTACTACCAAACTTGCTATCTTTCCCATGAGTTGGGAGCATGTAATTTGCTTGTAATACAATCTAATATACTAGGTAGCCAGTACAGGAACAGGTATGGATATGGGGACGGTAACCTATTACACTGGTAATGCAATTTTTTGGGGGGTTTGGGTATGGCTTTGGGTATGACCATACAAAAATATAAAAATATTTAAAATGTAAAAAAAAGCTAAATGATGTAGCCTAGAATTCATTGTGAATGACCCCGGCACGCTAGCACATCACTCAGGCTGAGCGGAGCGCACTCACCTAAAGTATGCAAAGGCACCTGGGGTCCCTCTTTAGAGTTGCTTGTACAGAATGTTAGCATGATGGTGCATATATATATTCAGATTCATAACCGATAGTAAACAATCCACAGTGCATAAACCAGATCTAGATCTAGAGTATATGAAAGTTAGACTAAACAATGACTATAATAAGATTTACCATGCAAGAACCAGATTCAATCATGTCCAACACCATTATCCAATCAATATGATCCATTGTATTAAATACTATAAAACACAGAAGCTTCATACATTACAAAAGTATCTTCATGAGTCATGTGCATGACAACACCAACAACATAACTCTACAATAATTAGGACTCTCTAAACCATGCAAATACATATATATATGGGTGGGGTCTTGCCCTTCACCACCCATGCACTTTCCCAAAATAGGCTACATGTTAATAATAGCCATGCGCCTTTATAAAAGGATACAAAACATGCAAGTACTCTAACAATAGACTTCCTATAGTTAACTCCGAGTAGAAATCCTATTATTAGACTAAACTATGCATGGCACTCGAACTAATGCTTGTTCCCAAAATACCCTTGCGTGAACCGCAAGTCTTCATGTTTTTGTGTGCTCAAAGCACACTAACTCCAAAAATAGCCTTCACAACAAAAAGGGCTAAGTCCCGACCCTGGGCGCTTCAACCTTCTATAGCATCACGCACTTGTCCCTGCGACCTACATTCGCGCACCCAACACTAAGGCTATTTTTGTCCGCCCAATACTAAATAAGCAAATTAACCATATAGTATGTAGAGAGTAAACAAACTAAGCTAAATAACCACAAAACATAAGGATTCAATGCCAAATGTCATGATATTCATTGGTTGAACTTAGAATAAGTACATTGTGCAAATGTTACAATGTCTACACAAAAATCAAGACAAATCAGAATATTTATTATTTTCATAATCATAATGCTCTCGAACGTATTTGTCAATCAGCCCATGGCAATTGAAAATCTGAATATGAGAGAGCAAATGTGCAAGGAAACAAAAGTGCAATGTGAGGTAATTGTGTTGTATAAAAAGATTTTGGGGTGTATTTTATGTTTGAAAAATCATTTTTTACTTTATTTTGACCAAAAACAGAAAGAAAAATAAACTTTTTTATGGTGGGCAGTTACATGTTTCAGTACCGAGTACATGCGGGTGCGTCCAGTACATTTGGCTATGTCGATGGACGTACCCAGGTACTGAAGCATGTACCTGGCGGATTTTCCTAGCATACCCAAGCACATACCATACTCGTACCCACACCCCGCAGGGCCATACCTGGGTACCTAGCTAATATATAAATTTGTTTATAATTAAAATTGATAATTATTACAAATAAATTTCTTTTAATTTATAATCTAGATTATTATAATATTTTTAATATAATATATAATACAATATGTATGCATGTATATGTATAAGTATATGCATAATAATATATACCATATTCTACTATATCCGTATCAAGGGGTCTTAGAAATTAGTCATATCTGTATCCATACAACTCTGCAATTGACTCATGGTTAACATATGATACAACAATTTGATTTATCATGCTTACAATATCAGCATAGTATCAAATTGTGTACAAAGTTATGTTATCACAACTAGGAAACGGGAAAAGAAAAAAAAACAGTTCAAAAGGAGGGAAAGCATTCTAAGATTTCAGAGACAAGCAATGATTTAGGGATTTTATAAATTTGCAAGAATTATTAAGTTTTGACTAACATGATGTGAAAAAAATAAAACCTTATTCGGCTTTTTGAGTTACACAGATATATCTTATTCTGATTCTACTTCGGTACTTTCACTAACACAAGTAAAGTGCTCAAATTCAGTAGGATGCGAAAAAACTCCGGCGTAAGACAAAATCAGAGAGCAATTTCAGTACAGCACAAATCTCTGAAACACTCCTACAGAAGACTGACTGGACAGAAGTCCATCCTAATGAAGTGCTCAGGGTGACAGATCAAAAAACAATAACTATGGACAAAACTTGAAATGGTTACTCGAAAATAGACAGAATTAGCTTTTAATACTTTTAATGTTTTTTTAATGGAAGTTTGGTGTTTTCTAGTTAGGTTTCTCACAAAATGGGGTCTCGAACATGATGGTCCCTGCCCATTTTGTTTTTAGTAACATATATATGAAGTATGCAAGTCGGCACAGTACAAGAACCATAATACTAGGATCATACCAGGGTGCTACTATTGGGTGGCCTTTATATTTTATTCAACCTTCACTCACAAATGACAGATCAAAAGACAATAATTATGGGCAAATGTTGAAATGGTTAGTGGAAACTAGACAGAATCAGTTTTTATCATTTTAATATTTTTCAAGTTAGTGTTTTCATTTTTTCTGATTAGGCTTCTTGAAGTACAAGTTATGTAAGCAGACCCCATACATGAATCATAATGCTAGGATCATAGCAGGGTGCTTATGTGGGGGATGGGGGCAAGGGAGGTGGGCTCTAAATGTATTTAAAACCTCAACTTTCAGATAACATATCAAAAGACAGGATAAGTATGGAAAAGGTTAGTCAACATGGACAGAAATGGGCATTCAGTTGTTTCTAATTATTTTCTTCAGAAACACGATTTTGATCGTGACTGCCCCTGGCCATTTCATTTTAAAGACATAGGTACAAAGTGCAAGTGAACCCTGTACAAGATTCATACGGCTGGGATCGTATCAAGATGCTTATTGAGGGTGTCCTCTACATTTTTTCAACCCCAAATTCTCGAATTTCCATCAGGAGTTTGACAGGTCATGTTTCTCATGATTATCATTGAAAGGCATATGATGCTTTGCTTGCATAGAAAAGAAGAGAGGAATTTGATTATAATCTACAAACTCTATATAATGAATCAACCGCTTATCACTAACAACAGACCATCTATATGTGTCAATTGTCTAAGCAGTTGAGACCCCCAAAAGTCCATCATTTCTACTTCCATCACTAAAATTTTACAAAACCGATAATGGGAATTCAAGCTTAAACCCATAAAATGAAATTCATGTGCTGAGGATATTGCTAATCACCAATCTTATCTGTACTGTTTTGACATCTAAATTGGCATTTGATGCCACACAGGCTTGTAGGGTTAACCACAAGTTAGTGATTAGCAAGTAACAGTTATTGTGTGGCTTCTTTCTTTATTATCCAGAATTTCTTATTTAATGTGGTGGTGCAGGGGATAAAGCAAAGGCAACAAGCTCCATAAAGGCTGGAGTCAAAGAAGAAGCGTGCCAGGCAAGGCTGCAGTCCAGAAGTACACAAGCCACATAATTATTAACAAGTAATACAGGACTTTGCTGCTAATGTTAAAGTGTGAAGTGGGTAATGCATAAACTCTGTACCCTTACACAGTTAAACCTGTACACCCAGCTGCTATATTCAATAACTATTAGGTTTCCATATACATTTCTATGTTAACAACATATGTCGGCTATTTTCGTTTAATCCGAAATTTTTGTAGCACTACTCTATTTTCAGATCATGGATCCCTGCCACAATTTCAATAAAGATGTCTGCAATTCCTTTTGATCAGTAATTTCTCATTTTCTGAGTGATCAGGAGTCATTACAAATAAGTTAATAACACATTCGTGAAATAGTTTGCCAGGGTATTATGTTTTTCAGTTCCAGATCCCTTTGCATTTTGCAAAAGATTGTTGTGTGGGACGGTTAAATCAATCACAAGATTATAGGAATCTGATCCTACAACATAGAATTGACTGACAAATACTGTTTTGAATTTTAGTGGCTTTGATGCATTTAATAGGACAGGACATGCATATTGCCCTCTGGAACCTAGACATTTCTCTTAGCATAGTGGTGAACAGCTAACCCCTTTTGCACAGAGATAGGATGTGGACTATTGGACAGATGTAGTGTCGTAATGGCTTTTGGTTTTAATGCCCCCTCTACGACATAGAACTTTATGAATTTTGTTTTTTTCCTAAGTTGCCAATACATTTTAGATACAGATACAGATACAGATACAAAGTACACGATACATGGATACAGCAAAAAATATTTGGCCCCAGATACGGCAATGGATATGGCCGTACAAAAAAACATAAATTCCAGCCTAATAAATAGGAATTAACCACATATTATGCATATGAAAAACAAAACAAGCTAAATAACCACAACAAACTACTCATAATTTCATTGAACCTGGGCACAAGCATCATCCCTACCACATCTAGTCGAGGTGTTTATTACATTTATCTCATACATGCTATTTTTGTCCTTGTTTTTGATGGCTTCTATTTGGTACCTTCCATAGAATAATGCTGCTGCAAAAACTGTAATTTCTGCTGTAATGATATATTAAATTTAAAGTAGAAAAAAATTAAAAAACTGTTTCAGGCCTGGAAATGCCCTGGAAACGGCTGGGCTGCTCTGGGTGTGGCCGGGTACATCTGCCGGCCGTACCCAGACCTGCCCAGCCATTTCCAGGGCATTTCAGGACGTGTATCCAGGCGTGCACGTGCACCGGTGCCCTGGGGGTGGCATTTCGGTACTCTTAGTTTATTTTTCAACACAATATCAAAACAAAAACCAATCTGAAATATTGTTACCTTCTCCATTGCTTTTTTCTGTGCTTCAAGATCTGCCTGCTTTCTTCCTGATCCCTTGGCCCCTCTTTTTTGCTTTCATTACCTTTAAATTTTGAAAGACCCGCGTAGTCATCTTCATTCTCCCTGCTCATTGCCTGTATTTTTGCTGCTTTCTTAGCCTTTGGCTTTTCTGATTTTTATGACATAACTCGTGGCTTTCATTGGTTATGTTTGGAGGCTGGTTCATGGTTTTTCACAAGGACCAAGTCACTCGTGTTCTTTCTCATCAAGGAAGCCATCTCGAGTGCATAGCCTCAGATCCTTATGCTTTCCTTATTGCTCTTCTCGCTATTCTGCTCTTGTTTATGGCTTCCCAACAGTAATGCCCTTCTCTCTTGTCATCCCTGACCCTTATTATACTGACAGCTTTTCTTCTCCTTTTCCCAGTAGCAAAGACAAGCCACAAGAACTTGTTTTTCCTGTTTTTCAGGAATTGCAGGACGTGGATGATGTGCCAGGGAAAGGCAGCATGCAGAACAGTCAGCGGGGCCATTCCATCCTCAGAAAGGTGGTCTGGGTCCCAATTACCATTTGCAGATGGAGGGTTTTCCATTATCTAATCTACATATTTTGGGATGTGAAGCTTCAAGATGCAACGCGGTGTATATGGCAGTCCCTGAAGAAGTCTTCCAGGGAAGGAATTCATCCATCTCAAAAGGGATCAAATCTGATAGTGCTCACAATGGTGATAATGGCTCTACTAGATTTTTTCAGCTGAACAGTTTGAGTAATGCTACTTGTCAGTTTGGAATGCCAGAGCTGATTGTTTAACCTTCTTCGAGAAGGTGGGAGAATGGGAAATACTGGGCTTGCCAAACCTTTCAATAGCGAAGCCTCAACTTCAAACTCCAAAATCCATCAGTGGGCCTTGAAACTCTTACGCACAAGAAAATGAAAGTCAGAGAGGATGAGGACACTACTGGAAGAAGTTAGAACATAATACCGGCATGTGCTCTAGATAGGGACTAATAGTCACAAAGCGAAGGAGGTACGGCATGCAATACAGGTAAAAGAAAGGATGTTGTTAAGGAGACTACCATTGCAGATGGTGAAAGCCATCAATACCTTCACTTTCACATTTGATGGGATCCCAAAATAAAAATGTTCACAAGTTGACTGAAAAGCTCATGGTTAGAGAATTTGAAGTCCTTGCCTCTTATCACAATCTGACACAGACATGCGAATAGTTTGGGGCTAGACTGCCCGGAAACGCCCTAGACCCCCTCGTACCAGGCCTGGTACGTACTGGATATGGGTACAGGTACATCCCGGGTACGCTGTGGGTACGTACCCAGGACCTGTGGGTACGTACCCACAGAGTACCCACACAGTTTTATTTTTAATGTGCAAAAATATAAATAAAACATGAGGGCTTTGACTGCAATTGAACTTTGGAAAGTTCGTGTGAGATTCAATATTGCCAATAGACTCCAAAGGGTCAAGAGAGATGAAAAGGACTTCATTTGGTTGACTTACTATTTGGGGGCTTTCTTGTTGCTCCTCATGGGTCCTTTATTCTTCAGTCAATTTGGAAGGCATGGGAACAAGTGAAGCACTTGGTGATTGGGCAGCCTATCTTCTCTTCATTTGACATTAGGTCCCAAGCCTACAAATCGATTTCGTCAAATCAGAAATATAATGACAAGATCCTTGCCTTGACAAGAGGCTGTTCTGCCCACCTTTGGTTTGAGAAAGGAATTAAAATATTTCATGACTCGTACAGATTTGGGAAGTGGTTGGAATGGACAGACCTTAAAGCTTTCTATAAGCTTCCTCAATCTCAGTTCAGAATGTATAAAATGCTCAGAAATTCTTTCACAACTACCTCTACTGGACTAATTATGGAGGATGATAATGACTTTTTGGATACTATGAGGTCGCTCAAAGGGCCCCCTCTCCAAGAGGCTACCTCCAAACAACTCTATGAAAAGATTGCCTTCTCCCCAAACCTTTCCCTGGGCCTTAACAATAAGTGGAATGTTTGTGAGCCCATTAGTAGATGGACTCATAGATTTAATGTTTTGTGGTCTTCTTGTATTCAGTCAAAGAAATCTTGCTTTAGATGGCTTCTAATTCATAATAAGCTTGTTGTTGGCTTCTAATATTTTATAGGTTGCTGAGACTATAAGCTTGTTGTTTTCTTTAAATTTTTATATATATTTATATTTTTACTTTTTAAAATATATTGTACAAATGTACCCACAGCATATCGTACCGAGGTTTTTAAAAATTTGCCGTTTCAGCGTACCGCACCGTACATGTATCCATACATGTACCCGTACCAAAACAGTCTAGGTTTGGGGTAATGATTATAAATTTATAAATTATAATCAGTATTAACTTATTAAGGGGATGGCAACAATAGACAGCCCATGATGAGGTTAAATCATAGGGTCTAGGGGTCTTATGGGTAGGAGGATCGTCAATACAACTCGTAATATGAGCTTAGTTTGTTCGTATTCTGCTGATAAATCCGGTGAATTAGTCCTGGCTAAGTAACAAGGGGTTAGCTTCTCCTGTTTGCCTTCACGATCCAATTGTTGATCTTGTTCTGTGTTGTAATGGCTGAGAGTTATGCATTTTTCTGATATTGAAATTAACTGTTTATCAAAAAGAATCTGTCAATCTCTCTACCCTAAGAGAAATTCCACAGCAATCCATGTTTGGGGTTTTCAGATGCTACCATGTCTTCAATATACGAGGATTACATACATTTGCAATCATAACCTAGGACATGAAATTTGACATAAGGACAATCAACTAAAACTTGGAGAAATTAATTTTAAAACCAGATATTGGTAGAAATAATTTTCTCAACAAACAGTCCTATAAGATAGCAAATATACCTTGATATTTCATAAAAACCAACTAGGCCTATAGGAGTTTATAATTTGCCTCTCTACTAGTCATCACGATTAAGAGGCCTTGCCCTAATCTAAATTCCAAGCCCTGAGGATCTCACATTTGCACAGATCATGGTGTGGCAGTCAATACCCTTCAACTATCAAATCAAGGAGCCAAAACGATCAAGCAAACAAATACAGAACCCATTTCTCACATCAAAATCCCAAACAAATTTAAAGACCCAAAACAATCTAACAATAAAATACAAAACGCAATTCTCACATCAAAAACCTAAAAGAGATTAACAAAAACCCAAACATTTGAACCAATAGAAACAGCGCCCGTATCTCAATCCAAACCCCAACTATCAGACAAAGAAGATCTTCTCCAGGGAAATCGAAACTGCCCAAATGAACTCGTTTCATGTGGATACAATTCCACGCACCATTCGTATCTCATGTGGAAAAAGAAGCAATATGCGAATACAGTTGAATATAAAAGAAGGCAATGAAAGAGCCCAACAAATAAGGATTTTTTTCATGGTATGAAAGGATTTGTTACTTACATCGTAAGAGTGAGAGTAAGAACGATACCAAATTCGCTAGTTTGCCTTCCGTCAAGTCTCAGGGTTTGGCATGCCTTCTACCCCGTGAACGGAAATAAGAGAACAAGAGCTATAAACAACAATAGCAATAAACAACGGAGAGAGATTTGATTAGAATGAATACGTTTTCAAATCCGCGCCGGGAATGAACGAGAGCTAAGTTTGTACCATTCTCAACGTTCGCATGTATAAAGTTGGGCACCATTGCCTTTAAATATATTTAAAACTAGCAATCCTACGTAGGCAGTATGACGGAGACGCTGATAAGGATATTAACTAGCAATCGCATGTGCACAATGCAATGTGAACGCCGAATGGTATATGTTATTTGATTTAGAAGGTTAGTAATTATTTTTATAGTTGATGTTGATAAGGGGTGTCGATTAGAGGACCATTTGTTAGTGTAAAGAAATGCCAACTGGAAGATTTTTCTTACAATCCCAAGATCCCTTGTAGGTTGCTGCAACTTTTGTCTTGCAATAAATTGGCCAAATGGGTATAAGATTTTGATGAATAAAAGCATGAAAAATGGCTATAAATAGTTTGTACTTGAAGATAAAAACAATCAAAGGAGGTGGTGAGAGAGAGAGAAAAGATGATAGGAAAGGTACCGAATTTGAAAGTGAAACGAAATTGAAGGGATTTGGAGGCAATGGATGGATTGTTGTAGCTTATGTCTTTTTTCTTGGATGGTGGACACCTACCAAACAATGGCTCTTGTTACACTTTGTATGGGAGTAAAGCAATGCATGAGTGTAATTACATGTCAACCTCTTTGATAGAGTTGCAACTGTGTTTATAATTAGTTTTCTAAAAACAAACACAAGCATAAATTGAAGTTCTATCCTCTATCTCTATCCACTTTTCGTAACATTATCTTCTTAAAGCATGCAGATCCTAAACTTAACAGATTATCTACTTCACCATGTTTTTTGTACCACTGGCATTAATAGAACTCAAACTAGACAAATCAAGGAGTGTGGTCAATTCCACTAGATTTCCCAGGGATATTGATGTTTTTCTTAATCACTTTGAGAAGACAATACAAGCAATTGGGTGATTTTCAGAGCATAACAAATAAATCAGGCATCCAAATCATTAGAACACATGCCAACCTCTACAGTTTTGAGCTAAGAACCTTTTGCTAGAGAATTATATATATATATATAGGCAAGACCACCTCAAATAATAAAAACTTTGACAAACACTCGAAAAAAAATAGAAGGTATTTAGCATATGATCCAGGGAATATCATCCTTAAATCAATCAAATAAGCTTGAACCATTTAGACGAAAGACATTCGATACAACCAAGCAGGACATGAGCTTATATATTCTATTTTCAAAATTCAATTCCCACAAGGATTTCATGTATGAATGTAAATCTTCGTGCTAAATAAACAATACTCACGAAGTCCAGACATCTCATGACACAAAACAAGAAATACCTAACTAATCCAAGCATGGCATCAAGAAAATCAAACATTACCCAAGAAGTAAAGGTGATGTCTTTGGTGAAGTCTCTTTAAAATTGAATTATGCTACAATTCAATAAATGTAAAGGGGAATGTGAAGTGATAATAATGTGTAACAAAAATACCATTTCAAATTTTGCAATGCAGAACATGTATCTTGTCTTTTTTTATACCATTTTATTCATGCATCGTATAACGCAAAGGTGAACATTTCTAGATTTAATTTTACGGAAAGTTGTTGGTGAAGGACTGCGATGATTGCGAGGTATGTACAAAATGGGTTGGCTGAAAAAGCCTTGGAGTTGTTTAAGCAAATGCAACATGAACGTAAAAATACAAACCCCACAAACTTATCCAACATCCTTCTAACATTTGGCAAAATCGGAGCTTTGGAACAGGGCATGGAGATCAATCAAAAAATAATCAAGAGTGGATCTCTGTCAGATGTTGTAGTTTCAAATGTGTTGATCGATATGTATGCAAAATGTGGATGCATTCATAAGGCACACAAGTTGTTTGATAAAGTTACTCGTGAACTTTAAGTATTTGGACCATCTGATCTGGGGAAGATATGTTTGATATGGGGAAGACAGATTGTTTTCCTTCAACTTTCTCTATAACCCCTGATATCACTATGCAACATTGTTTTCCTTAAAATATACTGTCACAGGTTCCGAGTTAGTGATGTAATATAAACTCTCCAATTCCCTTAGATATCCTTCTCCAAAGAGGATACAAGTAAAGATATCATTGAGCTTGCATCGTAAAGAAGAAGACTCCCCAAGTTACATATTAGGCTTAGACGATGTTGAAGAAAAAGCGTTGCGTACAACTCATAATCATTTTTATCATACAGGCTCGGAATAGATAGCAGGGTTTGCATATACATTAATTGATAAGCATAAATGTCTGCCATAAGTTCCAGGACTTAGATAGAAATCCAACAGTTTTTTAGGGACTGTAGGATACGATATGGCATGGTTACATCCGTGTATATGTACATGTATATATATCTATAATAACCATATTTTTGTGCAAAAAATCATTAAAATCAAATAACTCTAAAATTTTCAAAGTCAAAAATAGCTGATTTGAATAGCTTCATAATACAATCTAAGATCTAATAAGCAACAACACATTGATCTCCTTGGAGATGATCACCATTATTCTCTATACTGAAGCTCTACATCATTGATATACTCATACAGTCCAGGAATGCTAGAATATGAATTAGATGGACCTCCATCACTTAGGTTACACTTTGATGCTACATGAAATGTGTATTTCATGCTCACTTTTATGAGAATGCTCTTGTTCCTAACAGATATAAAGATTTTAATCACTAGTCTCTAATCCACATTTGTTCTACCGGTTTTATGTTTAAAACTACATAAAAACAAGACTCCAAAGTTAGCATCATGAAGCTTTTCCAAACAACCAAACATGAACCAACCAGAATCTTCACCATAAAAAGGCAAGAGAGATGTAATAAATAAATTGTTGTGTATTGTAGTTATGTTGAGACCAAATATGTTGTCTATTATAACCCTTTTAAGAAAAAGTCCTTGAATGCATGCGGTGATGAATAAGGGTGGACATCAAATCCAATTATCTCAGCCCCTAGCTTGTTTACACATCAAGCTCAAATTGAATCGAGTGATATGGATCAAGACCATCAGCCAACCTATCATGCCCTTTAGCACCAATGTGGCTCCCATAGATCCTCTGCTCGACACCCTACATTGTGAGTCACTAATGAAGTCACCCTTTGAGAATTTTATTGGAAAATCATGAGGAATTATTCTGGCCTTTTTTAGATTTGATAGGCATTTGTATTTTTTTTATCTTAGTATATGATGATTTCGGATAACAGGAGGAGTTCATAAGAGATGGGGCCATTTTCCTATAGTGGATTAATTTATTCACGAGGTAGGTTGATCCTTTTTCACATAATGTGTTTCTTTTTTGGGGATTTAGTATTAAGCAACTAACCGTTGGGTTTTATTTAATCCATATATCTGCTTGGAACACTCTGATTTAGATGGTGTGGGTTGAATGGGATTTGATCTGAAAAAGTTTTTTTTTTCAAATGATATAACATGTGTAAAAATCCTAATTGTAAGAGCTGAAATAGACATAGAGAAAATAGGTTCCATCTCAAGGAGGGCATTGTGCTTCAATTTGTGTTTATTGAATTTGACTAGATTTATTTTGTTGATGGTAGAGTTCATTATGAGTTTTACAGGACACATTCCTTGATTAGCATTTAGGATATGATAATGTAAAAGTCTTGTTTTCTTAGAGTTGCATTGTACATTGAGGATAATGTAAAGAAAAATTGTGAATGGATTTGTTATTATTGAAATTGGTTAGATTTTTTTTTTCGTCAGGTCATTTATGATTTATCATGAGTTAATGAGTTGCATTTCTTGAACTCAAGATAAAACTATGTGAAAATCATGTGCTTTCGCTTTTGGAGTATTTTATTGGAAAATAAAATGAAACTTTTGTGGCTTTATGGGTGTTTTTAAAGTTTTGTATTTGTTTTATCTAATGATGAAGGATAACATGGGGGATTTTTTATCATGAGCCTAGTAGTAAAGCAAGAGAGTAATCTTTAAGTTTGTAAAGATGACTGAAAAAAGAGTGGATGTGGCACTAAAATTTTCGGTTTATAGCAAAAATGTATGAAATGGGTCATCACAACAACATCATTAGAAAATAGGACCATTTGATTGTCATCATTGTGTAGACGCATGTAGATTATGAATATTGAGAGTTACATCTATGAAAGCCAACTTCTGCTCAATTTTTTTTCTTCTAACGAGTTTCATAAATGGATCATCCATTCTTTTAGCAAACTTTGATGATCTAAACAAAGCGAGATATTAAACCTTGGATTTATTGAAAATTGCTACCAAATAGGAAATGTATTGCATTCTTTTCCAATTTCGTTTTGGATTATGGGTATTGTAATCCAACACAGTTCTGTATCAATAGTCATATATGATGGTTTTTGGCAAAGAATGAAATGATAAAATATTGGAAACAAAGCCCATTTTCCAAATTAAAAAATGAAGCCTTGTTTCATGATTTTTATTTTCAATTTTCTTTCACCTCCATTGGTGTCTCCTCTATGTAAATGTCGTTGTGGTTTGCGTGAGAGGTGTACAAAAGGTGGTGGTAGTAGTAAATGTGATTAGTACATTACGACATGTTAGACACCACTAAATTCTATTATGCCACTACACACCAAGGCTATGTAAAGCTTATTCATTTCACAGTAAAAGACGAGGCTCTCAAGGCCGCTAGGGTTTCGCTTGGAGTATGGGGAGCCTTCTTTCAGGTATAACACTCCATATTTGATTTATGTGGTTGGCATCCTCAACCTTTTAATATTATCCCTATGACAACTCAATTACAAAATTGAAATCCTCAAAATTTTATCCCCCCTAAAGGTCAAAGAAATTTAATCATTAACATGCTTTCATTAGAAGATAATTAAATATTAATATCCCTTCCCGCATACTTTGCAACTCGTGTGATTGCTAATATATATATATATATATATATATATAACATTCACAAATACAAGTGTATCTTCGATTACCGCCAAGAATTTTGAATGAAGGATATGGTGTTTTTATTATCTATATAGGCAAGCAGTGATTTTTGTAATATATCCAGGGCTTTCCCTTCTTCCCCTTTTCAGAACTATATACCCACGCTCTAATTTGGTGCGTGAGGAAACCCTTGGAATTCACACAGAGATATCTTGTTGTGCCTTTTTTTATGGCTTCTTGACCTGTAATTACGATGGTAACTATCCATTTTCCGATGTGACCTAGGTGTCTAGTATTCAGATTAGAATGACTGAGAACTGTGACACATACAATGATTGCATTCAACGTGGATCGCATCTTTAATGACGCTCTGTGTATCATACGTTGAAACACACCAATACTCGGCAGTTGGGATTGCTTTTGATCGAAATGGATCGGATATACTGATAAAACTGTTAAAAATAGCTTGAAAAATGTGAAAACGTCCAGACGGCCGTCAAACCGTCAAATTTAACACAGTTGCAGAAACGTCCGCAAAGGCCTTTCCCATAGGGGGAACGCCTTCGGCGAATTCAATGCTAGCAATCGCATGTGTTTGAGATGTGAACGTCAAATGAGATGTGAACGCCAAATGGTATATGTTATTTGATTTTGTAATTGTAGGAATATATATGAAGCATTAAATTTAAAGGTGTTATCTCTACATTTCAAATTTGTTACAAATTCGTACATATACATTTGCAAATCTTATATCATGAGTGGTAGCCTTTCGTACATTTGCGAGCTATTTTATTTGAACTAAACATGAATACATGAAGACTTTTGTACATTTGCAGATTTTATATCATGAGTGGTAGCCTTTTGCTTATGCTCTGCCCATCTTCGAGATATATCAACCTATCCCTCTTATTATTCTTAATCATTAAAGGCCCTCAAAAGATCCATCAAATGCACATTGAACTGTCTATCACGGACCACTAAATGTGCAATGAGAGCTCTGTCACAGCCCACCAAATGTCCATTGAGATCCTTTGTAAGTTTAAATCACGTTCTTAGTTCCAGATCTTTAATCAAGGGTATTTTTTATGTTTAATTTGAATGTGCACATAGAACTCCCCTTTCACATTTGCACAAAAGTCTTATGTCCTTGCTCTCAGGGATCTGTTTTGCTACCGTATGTATGTGCACCCAAGAATTCAATAGAAAATATAAGTACCTGATTGACAAGCTTCTAACCCAAATTTGAGGTCCAAGATATAGAGCACCATTCTATTTTTCCTTATATTTAATAATGTATCATTTATGCAATGGGCAACTTGAAACTTCAAATTTGAAAGGGGAACCAGCTGCAATTCTAATTTTATTTTCCTTTTTTATTCAATTTGAGTTCAACGTTGCTCATTTTATTTGATATGGAGTTTATTGTATAGCTTGCAATGCACACCAAATTTGCAGTTCCTAGCAGGTTATACTATTTTCTCAGCAAAAATGAACAAATGTATTGACAATTAAAATATGTGAAAAAGTAGCACAAACCACTCCAAATTAAGCACTACGAATTGAGAATGGTAATTTTAACATGGATTACATTTTCTATAGACTTCTAACAAAGAATTAGGGAAAACCTTGCAAAGAAGCATTTTCTTGAGGGCTCAAACTGAAAAAAATGTGATTCAAGCTAAAATTTACCCATAGATAGTATCTCTTATATTGGCATCATCAGGGGTAAACTTGAATTCTGTAATATATTAATAATTACACCCCACTGCATATCAGAGGGGGTAAACTATCTACATGAATTATGAGTAGCATAAATTCAAGAAGTGGACCTACATTCTAAGATATGGAAAGAAAGAAATTATTCGTGAATGGCAAAAGTTACTCAAAAGTAAAGCAAGTTACACTAATTAATTAGGAAAACTGATGGGAACTGTAACGACTACAAATAACCTTTCTAAAGCTAAATTTAGGAACTCCTACAAAATATAAGATCCATTCACTCCATATATCTGAAATCGAAGATATAACATACCATAAAAGTTACCACTAAGATATGCCAACATCATTTGGCCATTAAAATCATCACAAAAGTTGACTCCAATACTGGATAAAGACTTAAAAGGGGCAGTAGTGTGTGTGCAAGTAGAAAAATAAAAATATAATAGAAATAATAGAAATTGTTTTGACTTGTGCACCCTACTTAGCAATGTCATTAGATCAACCACTTGAAACAAACTAAATAAACTCACTACATGCCTTTCAACATAAACAACTTCAATGTTCAGCCCAGTTCCATGAGGAAACACTCAAGATAGTATCCCTAGATGAAGTGCGTTTCTTTTAAGACATTATACTAAATGCCAGAATTTTGTATTGTTCTTAAATAAGTTGCAGAGATTAGGAGTTCAAAACTCAGAATAACAATCCCAGCTCAAGTTGAATGTATTGCAACACTAATTTGCTAGAATAAATAACACAATGATAGCAATATTTATTTGATGAAGGATATCAGTTTATGTGCTTTCAAATCACCTTCAATAGAAATGCATAGGTGGTAAAAACATGTAATAAGTCGTGCACCTAATTCAGGAGTGACATCAAATTAATCATATCGTAACTTCATAATCTCTTCTCGTCTAATACCTTCCGCATTAACTACTATTTCTAATCCATCACCCTGAGGAATAACATAACACCCTTATCAAGACCGTAGATGTGATATTTGAACGACTAATCACAACAAAAAATATTCTAACATGCCAGCAAAAAATACAAAAAGTTACATGCAAAAATTGAAAAATATATGAATACAGGATGGAGGTCATACAATGTATATGTCTCTTTATGAAGCTGAAGCAAAAATATCCTTCACGAGATCCACCGCTTCAGATTCTGACAGGAGAGTTGTAGCATCCTAATTGATAAGAATAAGAATGAACCATTAAACAATTTCAAAACAAGAATATATTGGAGAAAGATGAATTCTGACCTGCCGACAAACAAAAATTCATGTTCGAAAACACGTGTACATCAAATGCTCAACAATTATAAATCCATGGTTCAAAATCCAATAGAATTCCAAGTAGACTTCTAAACATTGTATCGGTACAACTCTTTGGGGTTTTAGTAGTTCTGTAAAATGGCACGGTATTACATCTTTTCAGGAATAACTTCTCGTGATGTAATTAGTGAATATCTCGATAATCTTATAAATTCATGTGCTTATTTTAACTTGAAATACTGTCATTGAGATGGAAGTAGTAAAATCTGGAGCTAATGTGTAGAGGGTAGAGTGAGATGACTTATCAAAGTACAAGTGAGATGCAAGAATTAACATGTTTAGAGTTACATTACATTTGGGAAATATTTTCCAGCTTTTGTTTTTTTCAAGGTTGGTTCTTGAACGACAGTGTCGGTTTGGATAGAAGAAGTGTTGAGTATAGTAGTAGTGGAGGTGTTATCAAAGTAGATGGTAGTATTTATGATGGGTTGAGTGATAGTAGTCTTGCTTCCTCCTTTCTTCTTGCTCCGAGTGCTAGTACGTGCGCCATATTTGAGTATCTCTCGAATGAAAAAGTAGGTGAAATGCACAAATTTGCAAGCGAGGGAACTCTGGAGAAAGCTGTGAATGTCAGACCCTACCTTTCAGTGGTTCCAATGTCAATGGTTGCTCTGTGCAAAGTAAGTCCTTGTGACTTGTGGATAGTTAATCCCCAGTGCCATTTTAAGTGGAAATATCTTCGATTCCCTCTCGAAATAGGGGGTATGGGAATATGTAATGGGTTGGAGGGATCCCAACATGGGTTGTTGTATCTATCAAATTTTACAACAACAAATAAAGGTAATGTTGGTGGTTACATTGATGTGTCATAGACAATGTCGGTGATTGTTCCTATGGCACCATTCACGAGGCCTGCATCAACCCATAGATTTACAATAAGCATGATTTTTTGTTGTTTGCACAACATAACTTTGTGTTCCAATTGATCATCATCAAGATTTCCTAGTCCAGTCCGCTTGTTACTTTCAACAATGGATTGGGCAATCAGAACGTTCAATGCCTTCAACATCTGAAGGTTGTGGGAGTCCACGAGATCATTTTTTGCAAACAAATGTGGTGCGTCTTTAAAATGTTGAGCTCTCTTGAGTTAGGTGTGTGTCTGTGTGAGACATTAGGAGTTCCCAATCCTTAATTAGAGGGGTTGAATCTCGCATGTGGAGCAGTAAATTGGAATGAAACTTGTGCATTGGTTGTTCCTTGTTGCCGAAATATTGTTTGTAATGTAATGGAAGAATGAAATCCCTTCCAAAGGCTGGCTCCATAGGAATTACTTGCATAAAGAGGACTGTCCAAAACCGGTGGTAATTGGCCGAGGTCACCGAGGAGGATGATTGATATGTTCCCAAATTTAGATGTTTTGAGTGTGGGAAAGCTTGTGGAGCCTCAATTTTTCTTAGCAACTTTGGCCCGATGAAACTCATTTCATCAATAAGAACATATTCTATATGTTTCAAGTGACTCTTGAAAAGATGATAATGCACTACCTTCAAGGGGTTTCAGTTCTTTGATTGGAATATGCATGGTTACATGGATTGTGGATGCGAGATGTTGAATGTTGAAACATCGGTAGGGGCAAGCACAAGTAGAGGTGAGGGAGATGTGGTTGATGTTGTGAATGAATTCTGGATTTTATTTATCAGAAATGATTTTCTTGTCACCATTCCTTGAATTATCAATCTTAGTGGAGGTAGAAGGGTTTTGTTTGTTGAATGGTGTAGTATGGTATCAAGATCTATTTGTTGTTCTGGAGACAAAGGAAGTGTGGAAGATGGTGGTGTGGCATGTATGTTGTAGTTAATTTGTTAATTGTGTTCCTTCTCTCTCTCAATGAATGATGAACCAATTATCTATAAATCATGTGGAACGCGTCATGTATGGTCCAATTAATGTGTATGTCAAAATCTCATTTCCCAACATGTCAAGATGCTGTCATGCACTCGTGTTGTTTTCCGGGTGAAGTTATGTGAAGACCTGTATTCTTTCAATGGTTTTGTTAATACTAAATTGGGCTCAGAGTCGAACTAACATCCGTAGCAAAATGTCTCATGCGGTAAGGCGTAGAACATGCCATGGTCTATAGTTGTGCTTGAACATGTCCTAAGTGACGTTGATGTCATGTGGGGTTGAGCCAAATTCGGATGCAATATTTTGAAAGGCTTATATAAAAGGAGTTCGACCAACGTAAAAAAAGGTCATATGACGTTGAAGAAAGAAAAATGGGACATCCACAAATCTCGGAGTGGACCCGAACAATTGAGTTGTGAGCCAATTGCTTTTTCCATTTTTCACCTTTATAGCTTCTAAAATTCATTGTTGTAGCTCCAATCTTGAGCAACTTGAATAAGTGGTAGGTGTTCCATGGTTGTTGGATGAACTTTATATGCATCAAAGCGGTTGTTTGTTGTGCATCGGCGTTACTTTCAACGACACGTCTCAAAAAATTTTTTTCCAACATTTAATGATCACAAATGGATGTAAAGCACATAACAAGTGGCAATTTTTAAAAGCATGTGGCATGTTTATTGTGCGCTTATGTCATGTTCAATAATTATTTCAAAGTGAGCATTTTACGGATCGCGATATGGCTAGAGAATTTGCGTCTGCGTCTTCTTCAAAATCTTGATAGCAAAGTGATATGTTTTGAATGTTGCTCAACTTTCGAAAAAAACATTTTTGAGTATCTTAATGCTAAAGAGCGGTTGTACTCAATGGCTTCATTTTGTCCTTCAAAATAATTGATTTTTTCTTATGATATGCTTATACAAGCAGCATTTTTCCAACATATTTTCCTTTTTCTTGGGTAATACTTCAAGATCTGATGGAGAAGTTCAGTTCGGGCTTAAAATGCTTCAATTTACGGACATGGGATTTGTTTGTTGTACAGTGTTATATGAGCAGGGAAATATCCAAACGACTTCAGTTCTCGAAGTCTAGAAATCTTGGAAGATCTTCAAAGGTTCAGGAATTTACATGGGCTCTTCAGACGGGTTTTAACACAAATTTAAGGTACCAAACTCGGGTAAACTTGAAGCAATTAAAGGACTTCCTCCCATTGTCTTTAAGTCCTCTATGATTGTGATTATTGAACAATTTTCAAGGAAGATTTTACTCTTCTACTTTTAACTGTTTTGTTTGTAATTGAGTTTTGTGCTCTATGTTGCAAAATTGGTATTGAGTTATGTCCATTATTTTATCATTTCCATTTTAGCAATGAAAATCTGTACAACAATAATTTAGTTTGTGATCTGTATATGTTTGACGTAATGTGTAGGGTTTAATTCACATCTACATGTAATTTAATACATATGCTAAAAATTACTTACAATTTCTTGAATCAAGTATTATGAGATTTGATTAGAATGAATACGTTTTCAAATCCCATGGGAATGAACGAGAGCTAATTTTGTACCATTCTCAATGTTCGCATGTATAAAGTTGGGCACCATTGCCTTTAAATATATTTAAAACTAGCAATAAATTACGTGGCGGTATGATGGAGATGTGAGGATAAGGATATTAACTAGTAATTGCACATAAGGTGCAAGTTACACCGAATGAAAATCAAAAACATTTATGCCGGAAAATGTTGTTGTTGGAATTGCGTCGCCATTTAAAAGAGCCTCGCCATTAATTTGATGTTTTCCAACAAGGCTCTCTTCAAAGGAGACACCTCCGGTGTAATGAGTGTGATAGGGTTAGGTACGTGGCGCACCAAATACAAGTAGATTCAAAAGAGATACAACTAGCAATCGCATGTGTTTCATGAGATGTGAACGCCGAACGGTATATGTTATTTGATTTAGAGGTATAGTTATTACTTTTGTAGTTGATGTTGATTAGGGGTGTGATTTTTTTCGTAAGTGTAGAAATATAGATGGGCCACTTAATTTTAAGGTTGTTTATACATTTCAAAGTTGTTATAAATTCGTACATGAATACATTTGATACCGTTTTCGATAGTTAATTTTTTTTAGTTGATGTTGTATGTATTTAATTCGGCTTTATTGTGTTAGTTGTGCATCGGTTGTTCGGTTGGTGTTTTGTTGGAAAAACATTTATTGTCCAGTTGATAACGTGTGTGATTGATAGTTGTAGTGTATGAATTTAGTTGAAACATTACATTGAAATGTTGTATGTGTACATTTAATTATGTTACAGATTCGTACATTTAAAGTTGTTTTTCATATTTGAAAACATCAAATAAATGAAGATATACATACACATAATGAGACATGTATACATTTACAATATTTATATCATGAATGGTAGCCTTTAGTGGGCAATTTTAGTTTCAATAATCATGATTACATTTGATACCCCTTGAACGACAATGTCGCTTTTGGATAGAAGAAGTGTTGAGTATAGTAGTAGTGGAGGTGTTATCAAAGCAGAGGGTAGTATTTACGATGGGTTGAGTGATAGTAGTCTTGCTTCCTCCTTTCTTCTTGCTCCGAGTGTTGGTACGTGCGCCATATTTGAGTATCTCTCAAATGAAAAAGCATGTGAAATGCGTAAATTTGCAAGCGAGGGAACTCTGGAGAAAGTTGTGAATGTCAGACCCTGCCTTTCAGTGGTTCCAATGTCGATGGTTTCTCTGTGCAAAGTAAGTCCTTGTGACTTGTGGATAGTTAATCCCCATGCCATTTTAATCAGCAATTGTCTTTGATTCCCTCTCGAAATAGGGGGTATGGGAATATGTAATGGGTTGGAGGGATCCCAACATGGGTCGTTGTATCTATCAAATTTTACAACAAATAAAGGTAATGTTGGTGGTTCGTTGATCGTAGACAATATCGGTGATTGTTCTTGTGGCACCATTCACGAGGCTTGCATCAACCCATAGATTTGTAATAAGCATGATTTTTTTGTTGTTTGCACAACAAAACTTTGTGTTCCAACTGATCATCATCAAGATTTCCTAGTCCAATCCGCCTGTTACTTTCAGCAATGGATTGGGTGATCGGAACGTTCAATGCCTTCAACATCTGTAGGTTGTGGGAGTCCACCAGATCATTTTTTGCAAATAAATGTGGTGCGTCTTTAAAAATGTTGAGCTCTGCTGAGTTAGGTGTGTGTCTGTGCGAGACATTAGGAGTTCCCAATCCTCAATTAGAGGGGTTGAATCTCGCATGTGGAGCAATAAATTCCGGAATGAAACTTGTGCATTGGTTGTTCCTTGTTGTTGAAATATTGTTTGCAATGTAATGGAAGATGAAATCCCTTCCAAAGGGTTGCTCCATAGGAATTACTTGCGTAAAGAGGACTATCCAAAACCAGCGGTAATTGCCGAGGTCATCGAGGAGGATGACTGATCTGTTCCCAAATTAAGATGTTCTTGAAGTGTGGGAAAGCTTCGTGGAGCCTACTGTCAATTTTTCTTAGCAATTTGGCCCGATGAAACTCATTTCATCAATAAGAACATATTCTATATGTTTCAGTTGACTCTTGAAAAGATGATAATGCACTACCTTGAGGGTTTTCTTTGATTGGAATATGCATGGCTACGTGGATTGTGGATGCGGAGATGTTGAATGCTGAAACACCGGTAGGGGCGAGCACAAGTAGAGGTGAGGGAGATGTGGTTGATGTTGTGAATGAATTCTAGATTTTATTTATCAAAAATGATTTTCCTATGCCAACCATTCCTTGAATTATCAATCTTAGTGGAGGTAGAAGGGTTTTGTTTGTTGAATGGTGTAGTATGGTATCAAGAGCTATTTGTTGTTCTGGAGACAAAGGAAGTGTGGTAGATGGTGGTGTGGCATGTATGTTGTTGTAATTGTGTTTGCCTTCTCTCTCTCGATGAATGATGAACCAATTATCTGCAAATCATGGGGAACGTCATGTATGGTCCAATTATTGTGTATGTCGAAATCTCGTTTCCCCAACATTTCAAGACTATCTAGACCCGTGTTGTTTCTGGGGTGAAGTTGTGTGAAGACCTGCCATTCTTGCAATGGTTCTTGTTGAATATTGCATTCGGGCTCAGAGTCAGAACTAACATCTGTAGCAAGTCATGTGTGCGGGTAGTGCGTAGAACATGCCACGGTCTGTAGTTGTGCTTGTACATGTCCCAAGTGTCGTTGATGTCATGTGGGGTTGAGCCAAATTCAGATGCAATATTTCTGAAAGGCTTGTATAAAAGGAGTTCTGACCAATAGAAAAGGTCATATGACGTTGATTCTTGAGCAAGGACATCCACAAATCTCGGGTGGACCCGAACAATTGCTTGTGTCGGTTGCTTTTTCCATTTATCACCTTTACGGTTCTTGTTGTAGCTCCAATCTCGAGCAACTTGAATAAGTGGTAGGTGTTTATGGTTGTTGGATGAACTTTATATGCATCAAGAAAGTGGTTGTTTGTTGTGCATTGGCGTCACTTTCAACGACACGTCTCAGAATATTTTTTCCAACATTTAATGATACAAATAGATGGTGCACATAACAAGTGGCAATTTTTGCAAGCATGTGGCATGTTTCTTGTGCACTTATGTCATGTTCAACAACGCTTTTTGTGAGCATTTTACGGATTGTGATATGTGCTGGAGAATCTGCATTTACGTCTCTTGAAAATTTGGATAGCATTTGGTGATATGTTTCTGAACGTTGCTCGGCTTTCGAAGCATATTTTGCAATATACTTAAGAACGACATGGTGGGAAAGTACCGGTTGGTAATCAACATTTGCTCTCCATATCTATATCATTGTTCGATTGTGGATGTTCAATCTGTCATCATTTTTGAAAGGAGGTACTTAATTTTCCCATCACTTTCAATGTGCAAGGAAGAAGTAGGTTGCGTGGCCCAAGGAGCGTTATACCTGCACTGTAGATGTGATTGCTTTCTACGCAGACATGTCTGCTCTGAACATTTAGTGTGGCGTTGAACTCGATTAAGCAGTTCTTCAAGGTCTGCATGGGGAGGTGGATAGAATTTGTGTTGTATCTAGCAAGCAAGGGTCATCTAGGAGTGACCTGCGAACAAAATCCAAGCGGTTGCAAGTCGGGCGGGGTTCCAAGTAGACACGAACTTATCAAAGTATTGTTTTGTCACCTCAATAATTGTTGTATCCTCCCAGTCCATTTCATCAACTTTTGGCACATTCTCGAGCCACAATAAACCGTGGACATGTGCAGAGCCTCTATGTTGCCATTCATACCTGCGAGACGAGGGAACATAAATATTAGATATGTAGTTTGGAAAAAACTTTGAAATAAGTAGATTTGATTACCTGTACCAAAAGTATATTCCTCCAAGTTCCTTTTGCAATGTTTCTTCTTGAAATATTGTGAATATGTGATGCAGGTATGTTGATACTCGATGAGGGTTAGAGACAATGTTAAGTGTTCTCCAATGTTGTGCGGCTCGAGGATCTATTGGGCATTCACCAGGCATAATATTGTGGAGATATGGCCATTTAGTGTCTGCAACACTTAGAGTGAAGAATAAGGTTGGTGTCCCCAATTGTTCCACCATATCTGAAAGCTCGCTTCTACTTTTTGCCCAGAATGAATGTGTCCCTCGAAGGCTCGATCCAAAGTGCATTAAGTTGTCTGGGAGGTTGTCTTTGGGGCATTCCAGTAGTTGTCTTCGTAGCTCTCTAATTGTCGAGGGATTCCAGATTCGATGTTTTGTTTCATAAAAATTGTTGTTGTGGACTGGCTTATGTGTCGCATTATGAGGTTTAGAAAGAAGTAACGAAATCTTGGGTGGGAACCAAAGCACCCATCATGGTAACACATCAAATGAAGAGTGTATTCATGCATTGGAACTTCTTTAATGCGGGGTTGTTGCCACATTGCTTTTCCTATCGGAAATAAAGTTGGGAAAGCCATTGAGAACATGCCTTCCATATTGTATTCATTTATTAGCGAAAGCCCGATCTCAGCCATGGCATGGTAAATGGAGTGTTACCATCATGGTTGAGCAAGAATTGTTCGATTTCCTCTTCTTTTGTTCCTGTATTGTGAGGTGTTGGCACGAAAGACGATGAGTGTTCATATGTTTCATCAAAGTGGGTGGGAACACCACTACCATGAGTTGTAGAGCAAGTTTACATTTGGGCGGTTCCATCATGGGTTGTGTTGAGAGAGGAGGAAACATTTGATGACTGGATGGTAGTGAGGAAAGGGCATCATCGTCGATTAAGACATCTTTGTAATAGGATCGTGTTGGATTTTATATTATAAGGCTACACAAACATGAGATCTAATGACGTAGAAATCATAATTTTTAAAATGAGATCCTTCCCTTTGTATGAGAACTATGTCCAAATCTCAAGGGGGGGTAGGGTCTTTTTGCTATTGAAGTAATGTTTTTTGTGGGAAGCTTATGGTGTGTCCTGAGTATTTGTATTTCCCGCCACATACTTGGGCAACTTGCAGGAATGGATTAACTCGTGCGATAAGCATCTCCTCGATTTGGGTTAAAGACGCAAGAACGGTAGGCTACTTTTTAGGGTCCATGTTGTTCCATGAAGAGAAGCGGTGGCCTTGTTTTTCAATTTTGCATCTATTATAGGAGGGAAAACCTTCAAAGGAAATTGTTTTAATTCTGGGTAATTTTCAAGTAGATTGAGCAAGTTTGAATGGTGCCAACAAATCTATTCTTTTGTGAAACTAACGATGTTGGGCTTCAATAGTCAATGACGAGGGTGGGAATATGGGAAATCTCTATGTATTGGAAGGGGTGGGGTGTTATGTTTGAGTCGTTTGTGGATTGTAAGGTGGAAAGCAGTCAGAAGGAGAGGAGAAACTATTTGTATATGTGCGATGAACGAAGAAAGGTTGGTACTTGAGATATTGTTTCATGTGGCATCCCAGATATTTGGGGAAAGTGACAGTTGTTAGCAAAGATGGGTTCGTACGGAAGGAAGTGGTATGCTCTTGAAAGTTTGTTTCCATGGAAGTTACATGCGGAATGTTGGTTGGCAATTCTTGGTAGTTGTATGTGATGGCAAGATTGGAATGTCGTGGGGATCGTAGGTTGTTGGTCATTGTAAGTTAAAAGATATTAGAGATTTTTCGTTGTTTTATGCTCTAATTTATGACATCGTTTGCTCAAGAGTTATGTGTACTTTATTTTTTGAGTAGTTCTCTCTTCGATGGGCTCATTTTACAGGAGTCGACATGATTGTGAAGTCACATGATTATGGAGTACCACCTGTTGGATAAAGATCATGTGGGTTAGCAAGGAACGATACATAGTTTGATGACATACAAATGCAAAAATAAGTCAAAATATAAAACTAAATTCAATTGTAATGCATGTGGAGTTCCAATGGGAAATACGCATAAGAGGTAACAATTTGAGTATCGAGAAACTGCATTTTTATTAAGGAAAAGAGTATTAGATATATAGAAACATACAATGTGTTCACATAGTACACAAGGATGTAAATACGTACATAACAAAAGTGCATGTATTTTATATTTATTTTCTTAAAAGTACTAACAATCCACATAATAGCAGGAGACAATAGTATGTCAGTGTATAAGGGAATACAAAAATTTTTCTTTTGAAGCAGGGAAAAAAGTGAAACATAGATATGAAATAAGAAACATAGCGGTGATAGTTCAAAGTATAGAATGGGATGAGTGAGGGTGTAATGTTTGAAGGGATAGGTGGGTTGGAAATCCTTGCGTAAAGGTTATGGAGGAGTTGCACTATTTTCCACTTTCTTTGAACTGAGGATGACACATTTCAATCTATTGTTTCCACAATATGTCTCTTTTTTCAGTGAAAGTGTGAAGCAGTATTCGTTGTTGATGACATTACTTATAATTTCACTAGTCGCATCTTCATCTATAGACAATATATGGAGGTCGCTAGCTGCAACACCCATGATTAACTCAACTGTCTCATCAAAAATCGGTAACTGATTGAAGTTCTCCTGTTGGGTTCTTTAGATCGATCCTCAGTGCATATCTATAATCATAGTTTTGAACTTGTCTGTTGCAACTCGAACATAACCATGAACCATTACCATTCTCTCTCACCTTTTCCTGCATTGTTTGTCACCTTTTAAAAGAGGACATGCCTTGTAAAAGAAGTTGTCCAGTTGATATTTGTGATTTCTACATGAACCATGGCCCATTCATTTCTCTCTGTGTTCCCCATATGTAGTACCTCCAAAATTTTTGTTACAGAGGTCAAGCTCTTTGGAGGGCCCATAAATTGACTTGTGATAGAGGTGCCGGAAGGGAGTAGTCATCGAAATCTACCCAGCTATGAAGTGTATTGGTTTATGAAATTAGAGGGTTGACGTAACATTTGGTACTTGAAACAGTGTCGATTGAGTTCCCATTGAAACTGGAGATGCGAGCAACTTTCAAGGCAAGGACCTGGAAGAGGCGGTATAGAAAGCATGTCTTCAAGTTTGTTGCTTATCTCATCTAAGTGTTGTCCCCACAATGTGACACTTACACTGAATCCCGACATGTCCTTTAATTGCAGTGTTCTTCTCTTTGTTTCAGACTTGTCATGTCGACAAATTGTTGAGCATGGTGACATCGTAACAACAATGCCAATCAAATCAACTATAGAACCTTCGGTCTTGCAAGTAAGTCCTTGATTTTGGTGAAGTGAAAGTGATGGGAAGGTATTGTATCCTCATTTTCTATGAGTGGAGATATGGTTGAGGAAGGTTGTAGGAAAATCTCCAAAGCATTGTTCAAATGGTTGTAACATAGCTTTGCATCAACAATCCTCGCAATCCTCCCATTGGAAATTGTATATAGCTTCCCATTTTCAATCTGCTCATAGAATGCTTCTCGACCTCATTGAAACAGGTGATGTGGATTTCCCCTCCTTCCTGATCAACAAAATCAAACCCAAACACGAAACCATTTCCCCTTGCATTGTGATATTGGCGAAGGGTTGTTTTTGCTAGGGCACGACCCTCTATAGACCACATGTGCATAGATGCATTCAAAGCACTTATTTTAGTTGGTGTTCTCGCAAAATATTTGTTAACCCGGTTTGCACTTGCATCTTTTTATAGCAACTGAATGTGTTCGAGAGCATTTGTTGGTAGTCGGATTGGAGCACCGATTACCAAATGTGTTTTGACAACAACATTCATTTCAATGATAAGAATGGTGCTACAATGGAAAAGAAAAACGGGATAGAATTAGAACTGAGAAATGGATGGAAAAAACAAACAGAAAGAAATTTTAATTAATATAGGGAGTTTATGTACATTGGTAATTGAGCAAGAGATGAAGCTTACAGTTCACTTTTGATCATTCTAATGAGGGATTTGTGTAAGCACACAATGGAGCCTTCTTGTATTGATTTTCGGTTACACGACTTGCAAATTTGGAGGGTAGAAGTGCTTTTCTGAAAATGTATCCCATCTGAAAGGTCAACACGATGTTGGGCATCCGTGTTGAGAATGGACCTTAGAGAGCTCAAGTGCAATATCTGAAATGTGGGGTCAACATTGGAACCACCCTCAATCAATTGAGAAATGCCTTCGTGTGTCAAAGTTATTTCCATGACAACTAAAAGATGCTCGAGATTGTGGGAATTCTGCAAATATATGGTGGAAAATGTAAACTTGTAGGGCAGTCAATCATGAAATGAAGGATTTGTTCAGGAAAGCATGCATTTGTAAAGAATGAGAACCTTTAAAGTTGGCTTCCTTATTATTTTATATTTTCTAAAAAGCACAAACATGAAGTCTAACCCTTTAACAATTCAATATGCAAAAAAGTGATATAATGTACAAAGTTTTGGTTGAAAACAACTAAAATTTGTATGGTTGTTTCTTGACATTTTAAAACTATATGTATTTGTGTGCAAATATTATGAAGAACACATTAAAAATGTGTCGTTGGTTTACATAAAGAAGCAAGCAATTGTATAAATGAAAGATATAATGAAGAACACATTAAAAATGTGTTGTTGTTGGTTTACATAAAGTAGCGAGCAACTATATAAAGAAAAAATTCAATGCATTTGTTGAAAAAGTTAGATTTTGTGCTCCATATGTTCCGTCGCAATATATACATGCATTTATTTGAAATGAATTACAGATTATTATGTTAAGCAAATAGAATAGAAAACAATAAGAACAATATGTACACTTGAAGTGAGAAAATTATAGGTATTTGTATGGAGACACAATGATAAAGAAATTAGGAAAGCATAGTTGTTGGATAACTAAAAATGAACATGTGTTTGATAAGTTTGATTCTCCATCGGATATATATTGCCACAATACATACATGGAATTATTTGGAACGAGTTACAGTTTATTTCAAAAACACTTATAAACAAACACTTATAAACTAACCACTACAAGCTATTTTTAAAAATCAAATTTCTTGCTTTTTGCTTGTGTAATTTTCTTTGCACGTTTCTTGTAGTTTTGTCCAGTTGTAGATTCCTCGATTGGAATTCCCATTCTCCTCAATTTGTGGGGTGGTTCATATTTTAGTGCATCTTCATTAGAATCATAAATCAAGCAGAAGCCTCGTGAATGATCTCTAATTGTTTGGATTTTGGAGAGAAAAATTGGGGATGTTGGCATCAGGTGGAGGCGATCTCTGATCATTTCGGCTATCACTGTTTTAGGTGGTTTCGGTTGCCTACAATGCAAAACATTAACAACACATTGAATACACTTAAACTCTTCCTCCCTCTACAAGTGAGGCATAGTTAATGTCAATCCCATTGTGGGGAGGGGAATTGTGTTTCTAGTCTGCATCATATTAAACTGGAGAGGGAAAATAAGTATGTTAGTCCACCAAGATGTTCTTAGGTATGATAGGAAGCTTTAAAATCCTGTCGTTGATCAGTCTAACGTCCAACTTGGGATGCTTTGAAATGGCCTCATTGGGAACGAGCCCCTCAACACATAACGAATCTTGTCATTGATGAAGGCACGTGCCCCCACATGTCACTTCGGAAAAAGGATTGGAGCCAACTACAAATATAAATGGAACAATCCAAACCAAATAACATGAAAACTATCTACAATAATTTATTAGTCCATAACATGCAATAAATAGAACAATTGAATAAATACTTCAATCAATATTGAAACCCACTTGAAGTTCGTCTAGAGACAACACTCTTTTCTTTACCATCAGAGAAAGAGAATCACAAATATCCTATAAAAAAATGAAATAGGAATTTAATAAAACTAAATGTATCTGCAAATTCAAAAGGAGGGACTCCTCCATTAAGATTAATCTATATTTTCAATTTCATTCTCAGTTATAATACAACAAAACCAAAAAGATTATAAAGAGTTATTAAAAACTGTATATTAGTAGAGGCCATACATAAGAAGATAGTAAATTGTATTTTTTTATTATAGTTTAGAAGAAATTGCACAAAGGTTTCCCTACAAAAAAAATATTTCCCCATTTATTTTTTGAGATTAATTACTAGAGGCAGGGAAGTCTGATAAGCTTCCTAAGCATATTACTCTAGATGACATAGGTGTTGTTCATAATTGGATTGCACCAGGGAAGGTGAAGACTTCAAGTGATTTTAAAGGTGAGTCCTTGAATTGGTTATCTGTGTTATCTTAAAAATGAGCCTGCCAAGATTGGATGTTGTTTAGTGCCTTACAATGATGAGAATGATGTTAGTGCTTTGTAAATGATGAGGGAATTGCAAAAATAAGGTAATACTTCAGACATATATTCTTGTTGTATGTTTTGTATCAAGCTTGGATATTTTTAAAATGATGTTCACTCTGCAGTGAAAATTTGCACACCATTTAAGCATCACTCTGCTTTTAAAGGAAACTCTTGTATAGGGAGGTTTGATGTTATCCCCATCCAGGTTAGGGAATCTAGTGGTTGGACTCACGATCTTGAAATATACACTGGACAATAAAGCTCCTATATCTATCTAAAAAACAATAAAGCTCATATGAAGGGAAAAACATATAATTGGCTACTTGAAACCCACTTTTAACATTTATTCTAAAGCGTTGATAACATAGTGAGCTCAGTCACAAGAGTTGTGTAATGGAAATTTCAAACACTTATGTGAGGAAGTAAAGTAAGAACCAAAGTAATGTAGAAGTGAAGGCCATTAATATCTTATATTTGATTAGAATGAAAACACGAGTACAATAACACCATGATGGTAGTTTTTCACCTGAGAAATCGATACACAATTGCAATGAAGACAAGAGTACAAATATAAAATGATGGTAGTTTTATGCCTTAAAATTCTAACTTTAAAATTTGATGGAAGATTTTCATCTAAGGTAAGGCGCCTATATTGCTTCACCCAATACAAGAAAATTAGAAATGTGAAGACAATTATTAATTCATTGAGATTTGTGTTTTCTGAGTAGAACAAGCAGTGTGAAGACAATTATTACTAATAAATGTCCTGGATTTTATTTTAAAGAGAAGCTTTAGAAAAATACACAACAGGAAAAAGACAAGAAAATGTAAAGAGAAGCTTCAGAAAAATGCACAACGTTTCTAAAAGGAAAAAGACAAGCAAATGTAATCCTCATAGAAAATTTTATTTTAAAGTAGTTTGTTCAAAACAGGTCAGCTTCATGGTCTACACTTTTTGGACACCGCAATTTTGACAAAAGTTTTCCATCTGCTACAAAATTTTTGGGTTCTTTTTATTCTTAGAATAATCAAATCCCATGACATCTATTAAAATAATTAAGAAAATCCCTGATGGTAGATAGGGTTTAATTGCAAATAATAGTTGTTATATTTACAATACACAAGACACAATCCATAAGGAACAACTCATCTACCAAAATACATTTGACAAATGTATTAATGCTTTATCTTACACCTGTCATATGATTCATATCATATCTTGAAACAACATGACACTTGTCCCTTTCAAATCTTCGTAGCCTTTTACTGGTTTCTTATATACAAAGTTTATTTCAATTCAAGCTCAGTAGATAGGTATTTTGAAGGAGTATGATGGACTTCTACAAAAAGATGGATTATGCATAGGCAAGATGGTTTTTGTTAATTTTAATATAGAAATATTACATAATAATTTGGTTCATGCATGGGGTGTAGACACGAAACTAGGTTATTGTGCACAGGTAATGTTAATGAGCTTCAAAAAAATATTATAAATATTCTTTGAAATTTGCAACAATTCATATTTTGATTTTTATTCTTCAGCAGTTGTTTCTATGTATGTTTAAATTCCATTTCACTCCCAATATTTTGAGATCTTAATGACATTACCACAAACAAGAGTTCATAATGTTTGCACCCTTTGAAAAGGAAAGGGGAACTAATCCCTTAGAAGAAAGAAGTGTATTGGTAACAACTTCCAGATGATTTACTATAGTGTTTATTATCACATAAACAAAATGTCGTTGATCAATTTTCTTATTAGCTTGAAATGGATATTATTTCTCTGTGAAAGATATGTTTTGACATTATTGACAATGACTTCATTTTTTTAATTCATTTAATTCATGTTCCCTAGGTACAACAAAGTCTTACAATGAGTTGGATATTTTTAGGCGGAGGTGGGCCCAAGTAATCCGTCAAGATAAGTGCTGGATTGATCCATTTTTGCAGCTTGAAACAAAGCATGTGAGTAAGTTTAAATCGGATCCAAAGAGAAAATTGGAGAAGAGGAAAAATGCTTCGATTGGTTGACTTAAATTTTCTAATTCATCGGAAAACCATACATGTCAAAAAAATCAGGTCAAGGTGCAGTGTTCACTCTTATATTTGATTTACATTATTTTGGACCTGTAAAGTTTTAATTGGCATCTATAGAGCACAAGAGCCATTTGTAGCAATATGTATATCATTCCAATTCTTTTATAGTAATAGAAGTATAAATTATCATATGTATTTATTTTCAAGTGGTTCCACCTTTCTCTTTTTAGTTGTTTATCCTCTTTCCTTTTTTGGGTGTTCTATTCAAATTAGCGATGCCTTTATAGTCATAGTTTTATGATGATCTTCCTCTGACCTTGACCTATTGGATTTGATTACTGATTTGGACTGATTAATATTGAAGCCAAGAGTCGTTATCTTGTCTTGTTATATGCAGGTATCCCAACGGAACCCTCTGTACCATTAAGCATGATTAAAAGATCAGAAGATATCATGTCATCCCAAAATATCTACAATGAACTTGGAAACCATTAGCATTTGCAAAAGTATAATAGTTGGTTTGGGGTGTATGAGATTGTTCCAACTGAACTTTACATGTATTTATTTTTGGGTCATCTAATTTCTATATAAAGCTAGAAGTGAGCATAGATTTTGACCCAAGGAAGGTTAAGCACTCTGAAAAATTCAATATGGTAGAGGAAGAAGTATTCAGGTTGGTATGTCTTGCTTTGAAAGAGGATGGAAGGCTGCCTAGATAGTATACGGGAGATGGTCAAGGCTTTGTGAAAACGTCAACTACAGAGGGGCCAAACTTACATACAAACATGCAATTTACTAACAATAAGGAAGATTAATGGTGATTTTACGAATACTAAGAATCTTACTGTCTAAAGGTAGGAGATCTACTGGTTGTTATCAGGCTCCTCTGTTCCGGTCTCAGTAGGTCTTGCAACTTTTTCCCCTTAAACGAATACCAAAACAAAATACCAAAGATACAATGAAAGCTACTAAAGCCATTAATAAATATAGATAAAACAATCCTTTGTTAAAAATAAGCACCCCTTAAAACCATTAAAAATAGGCAATGTTAAAAATAGGTAGAAACGTCCAAACGAATATCAAAATAAAAGACATTGAAAAAACGTTCGGGAGGCCGTCAAATTTAGCATCATTGCAGAGAAACATCCGGAGGTCCTTTCCCATAGGGGGAACACCTTCGGCGTAACTAGAAAAGTTAAAGGGACATTGTAGCCCAATTGAAAGCCCCCAACATCTCAAATCCCTCCTCCACCATCTATGATCCTCTTGTTTCTTCTAGTAATTCACATATGGACATATTTCCATATCTACAAACAGATTGGAAAAGAAAGGGGATGCAGACTACTTTAAGGACACATAACAAAAGTTGTTGATGTGGAAAGCAACGGTCCATCTCTTATATAAATAACACAAAAGGTTTTTGGAGCCTTCGATTAAATTTCCAACAGAATCTCTCATGTGTGGCTCAAAGAAAACATGACTTAAGCGGAATTGAAGCATGTCAAACAGGGAGATGGTTAGACCAATTTGGATTTCATGATTTAAGCAATGGGGTAAGTCTTGCATTTTTTTATTATTTTATGAATGGGGAAGTCTTCAATATCAAATCTCTCCTCATCCTTAGGCACCTCTTCATCCATGCAAGCTTTCACCTTTTGGAAAATGGGAATCTTGTAGAATAGCAAGGGCATTCCAAGCATCTGGTTTTCATCTTGGAGGAGGCATTTAAGAATTTCATTGACCAAAACTTCTTAAAGCTTAAGCATGAGTGTGTAAGATGGGTTGTCAATGTAAGAAAAGAGGGTTTGATAGTCGATGACCTTCACGAGATGTTCCTCGCAGAATTGACTCGGAAGCAAACTCCCCTCTTCAATGTTGTGGAGGGTCTTTCTAGCCATTTATAACAACACATGCTTCACCACGGCACACATGTTTTCCTCCAAGTGGGAAAAACCATAACCGATACAATGCCACCATGTACATAGTAGACGTGAGCTTTAGTTTTTGGATGGCCTTTATTGTCTTCTACACAAAAATCAAGCCTAACAAATTTATGGTTTAGTTATGTTGCCTAGTGCATCTAACATCCACATTCTCCCCGACCTTCTCTTTTGAAGGCATGTAGAGTATGAATCTCTCACATACGCACTTACCCGCCACATCCTCTAGCTTGTCCTACACATTCTTGGTCGTGTGATATCATGTGAAAGGCTTAAAAATTTATGCCTTTGATTAATATTTATCAAATCCTCTTGCATGTATGGCATGATGCTCACACAACACAAGTATTTTGCAAGTAAAATAATGTTTAATTTTATTTATTTTTTAAAATGACTACTTTTACAAAAATAAATAAACACAAAAGATGAAGACCTAAACACATTAAATAAAAAAAAGGTACAAATTCTCAGTAGTGAGGAAAATAGGTTCTAGAGAAACCATGTGCAAGGATGTCTAGCCTACGTTTGTAGGTCTCTCGTGAGTATCCCACCAAAGTTAGCAAAAAGAGCACCACGATAATGTATAGGGTGTCTTAATCTTAGTTATGTTGGTGTGAAAAGTTGTAGCAAAAATGGAGTTTGATGATGTAGACATCAAAGAAGAGAGATTATTTGGTTGTATATTGTAGGGCTCATTGCACTAATTCCTCCTTCACCACTAACTACAAATAAAAAGCTTTCATATGTCCAAATCCCTCACTCTTTTTGTCATTTTCAAAGTTTGTATTAGTATTAATATTCATTATCTAGTGTATAGGACATTTTGGGAAGGGATACGCATAGGGAAGTGGAATAATGGAGTTTGTTGTAGGTAGTGGTTTTAAAGGGGGTCAAAGAGGGGGTCGGGCTAAGGGAAACAATTGACACAAGGTTTATATTGTGTCTAGATGAGATCATTTCATGTGTCCATCAAAATTTGCCTCTTTCTCATAGGGAAAGTTGATGCTAAAGCCACACGATTCACTTACATGACAATGCCCTTGGTAACATAAAGCATTCTATTGTGTGATTTGCATTGATTGAAATGGGTCGTGTGATATGTTGTTGATAAGGTGTGTGGCATAAATCATTAGAGTTAGAAATGACTATCAATGTAATAAAGAAGAATAATTAAACATGACTAAAATTGGATAAATTTTTAATTGTATTATAAATATGTAAAAGGAAAATAGTTTGACATAATGATTTCATTAACGACGAAAGGAGAAATTTCACCACACAACTCTACTCAAGCCTATGCTAAGTAAAATCCAAATTCTCTATATGAAGGACATCATAACCATCAACAATGTGAAGTTTTGGGGAAGTTCTTGATGAAATAAGGATGGAGTGCATGTTGAGAGCTCTTTGCACATCTCTTTGTAAGGTAGTACCCATGTGCAAAATTTGAAAGGATGTCATAAATAGCCCTCAGTTCTATCAAGATAGAAAGTGATTGGGGAATTACAAGTGGAGCATAACTTTAATTATAGATAGTCAAGAAAAGGAACCATCTTGTGCAATAATTATATATGATATAGTCCAAAACTACTAGAAAAGCCTCCCTCTCATCCATACCAAATTTGAATTACATTGTTCAACAAAATCTCATTGTGTATTGACTTACCAAACCGACCAAAGATGTTAGTACTTATGAAGAGGCTCACAAAGTGGGGGATGTTTTAAGCTGCAAATTTATCTTTCAAGACGGAATTATGGGGCCCACATGTTTATTCATGTGTGGTAAACACTTTTCATGTGTACTTGTTCCATCTCACCACGTCAACAAACATTATTATACGTTAGATGGGTGGAGGAGAGTACGAAGGTGAATTTGTATTCATGTATCATATTGTCGATAAATGTGTCAGTTGGTACATTGTTCAACCAAATATCACAATGTGTTGACCAACCACAAGTTATTAGTGCTTGTGACAACGCTCTACATAATGTAGGAAGTTTTAGTCTACGAATTTATCTCTTCAAGATGGTAGCATAGGGATTGTGCATCTATTCCTATATGGAAAACTCTTTTCTCATTTATGTGTTCTACCTCACCATGTTAGCAAGAACATTCGCACACAGACAGTTGAAGGAAATTGTGGGTGCTAAATTATGTTCATGCACGATGTGCACATAGATAGGTGGGAATGTAACCTTCTTCATCATTTCTTGTCCAAACATGTGGAGGGGAAATTTCATCGTTGATGAACAAGCCAATATTTTTGTGGCTACTTATGGATGGATATACTTTCAAAATGAACAAACCACATAACTATGAGAATAATTGACAAGGCCCAAGAGAATTGATTCCGTGTGGATGACATGTATATGGTTGTGTTTTCACCCTTTTAGATTTGATTAGTGTTTTATATCTAACATAAAAGGAATAAAAAAGATGTCGACGGGGGTTTGATTGATTAACTTCCAACATTAACCATTTAGTATCATAATAACACATTAATACTTGCAACAAATGGGACTCGGATTGTTGGAAAAATTGGAGGTGAAGGATGGCATCTGAAGCTAAGGTTACATGAGGCCGTGCCCCTAACCCTTCTCTCCGTAGGGAGTCATTCAAGGTAGCGACAAGGTTTGAATCGGGCGGGACTAGCAGAGCAAAAACAGAATATAAGGGCGTACACTTTTGGCGGTTGGGCATGGTCCATTCTCCTCCATTGTCTTCATTAAGGACATCTTGGAAAACATGGCGGTAGTACTCAGGAAACCAGGCTTACTTGGTAGATCTTGCTGAAAACATCCCATCA
The DNA here is from genome assembly GCA_018340775.1 of Taxus wallichiana var. yunnanensis. Classification (NCBI taxonomy): domain Eukaryota; kingdom Viridiplantae; phylum Streptophyta; class Pinopsida; order Cupressales; family Taxaceae; genus Taxus; species Taxus wallichiana. The sequence goes on from CM031235.1 coordinate 958,255,774, forward strand.
CTAGTCATAGAAAACTCTGAGGTGGAGGACTATTATCAGACCCTATCTCGAGATGTCGTGATCGGACGTTTCAATAGTTTATGGCCTTCCTCTTCCACCCTATATTAGTGGGGTTTTTAGCACTGGTCCAACATGTGTGAAATCTCTCTTTATTCCAAGGGCTTTTTTATTGTGCATTTTAGAGAGCTAGAGGATTATCAGTGATGCGTGTTAGAAGGCTCGTGGTTCTAGGGTAATGTTGGTTTATTTCTTACTCCATGGTTTCTAGATTTGATTTGAATACTATTTCAATCACCAAAATGCTTGTTTGGGTTAGGCTCCATAACCTTCCTCTGCATCTTTGGTATGCCCTGGAGGATATCGACAATGTTTTGGGAAAGTTTATAAAAGAAGACATGGATAGAACTCATTCGAGACTGTGTACCTATGCCCGTATTTGTGTAGAAATCAACTTGAGTAAAGGATAGTCAAACCGCATCAATCTAAAATTTGGAAATTTTCAGCATTCCCAAGCTTTAGATTATGAAAACACAACATTTCGGTGTAGATCTTGCAAAAACCCTGGTCATCTACAAGCTTCGTGTCCTCTTAATAAAAACCATAAATCTGTTAAGAAGGATGGCTTAACCTCTTACGGTGGTGGGTGTTTCGGATCTAGATTTTGTGTTTGCCTTATCTATGAAGGAGGAGCCTACAAAATCCAACACCGAGGATAAAGAAGTTGAAATTATAGGAAAAGAGAAGATGGATACAACAAAGTGAATGCAAGAGAATAATGTTGTAGTGGGTGAAACAAATAGAGGGCATACTTTTGACAATTTGGATTTGAATCGGGATTCCTTGTCAGACAATTTGGTAACTTCGACTAATCCCAACAATCTCATCATTGGTGGTTTCGTCGGTAATGGCAAGTGGCATGAAGTGAAGAAAAGGAAAGGTAAAATAGGTCGCATGTGTAGTATTGAGGATTATTTCCCATCCTAGGGTGGGAACTAACTTTTGTTTGGAGAACTTGTTAGAGGTCAATCATGCCCTTTCTATGTTAGCATAGCTTTGCTTTATGGGTAGGTCCTTCCTATGAATTGTAAAGGTACGGCCCCTTCAACTGGTTTAACAATAAAAAATACTTACAACAAATGTATATGATATAATATAAGTTAATAAATACATGGTATTGAATGCACTTAGTTGATTACAAAATATTTTAGGAAAGTTTGGGTGATCTCGAACATGGAACAAGGGAATATAGACCTAAGAATGCTTTGAAATTGGAACTATGATATGAAGATGCTCTTAGGTATAATCGTAAAGTAAGGGCATGAATGTTCATATGGTCTTGACCTATTTATATGGTTTTGAGCCTATTCAAAAACATGATCTATAACTTTCTAGGTTTGTCGCTTCTTTAAATATATTTGTCACTCTCTATCGGTCAGACTACAAGCCTCAAAATGATTTACTCAACCTTTCAAACCCTAACCATGGATAGAGAGTCCTGTAAAAAAACATTATTTGGGTTGGAGGCACCCCTCACACCACCAACATTAGCACCGCTTTGAAGAGACCTCAAACCGCATGTTATTCTCCACATAACATGTGATATCTAGTTGTAATGCAATCAGATTTGACATTCTTTCTTTGAAAATTTTTGACTTGAGTTTCTCTCTTACAAATCTACTTGAGTGAGTGACTTTGAGTGCTTGCAAATGTAGAAAGCAGTTCCCTTAGATATGGTGGGAAGCTTGGACTTATATATGTTGTTTCCTTAATGAATATGCGCAGAGGTATTTGTGAAATGTAGGAAGCTTTAAGTGCCTCGTGTGCTAAATTTTGCAATAAGAGTCCATAAGAGTGTTGGGTACTAAATGGGGTGAGTTTTACTTGCTTATGTATGCTTCTAAAGGTGCTTTGAGCTGAAAAATCTGACTGGGGGAAGTAATTTACCCAAAGAAGAATGTGTAATTGAAATTTTGGGACCAAAGTATGTTAGGGTAAAACTATATACTAGACCCAAGATAGAATATTACAAACCGATCTTACTATAAATTTTCACTCTGGTGAGGAATTTCGAAGTGTGAGTTTTGGGAAACTGGAAAGTGGAGTTTCTACAAGGATTTTATGCATTCAATTCTCAAAAGTCAATAGGTGAGTGTATATGATCAAGCAAGCTAGAAAAGAGACCTAGAGATGTATCAGATGAGAATGAGTAAAGTGCACTTGTTTGAGCAAGAGAGCAATGTCAAGACTAGCAGTGTCAAAGAGTAGAATTACCAAATTTGAGTGTCTACATTTCCCCCATTTAAGTATGAAATGAAATTACACACTTAAAGGAAAATATAATTGAGTGTAAACATGCTTTGTCTTCACTCGATGTTTGTTTTACAAGATCTTGTTGTATTGGTGTTGGCATGTTTCATGATGAAACCTGCAACATAGAGTGTATTCAATGTCCATGATAAAGAATTGAAACTTTAACTCAAATGAAAATATGTAATGTAAATGAAATTTGAAACTGTAAATAGTAAAATAAAGAGATGCAAAATGTGGAAGGAATACACCTATTTGTTTTACAGAGGAAAGAGTTTCTCGATCTTTAGTTGTACTTAGATTTTTGATTGTTTAACTTTACTAAATAATAGGGGTGATCAACCCCAATTATGTCGAGGAGATGTTAGAGTATTGGGTATATGGAACCCAACACACGAGATGTCGAAGAGAGAGAATAAGAATGAGGAGCTGAAGCACCTCATGAAGGAAGAAGACAATTTATCAAATTCATTCAACAACTATGATATCTTCCCCTTCAAGTGTAAGAGGATAGGAAGGACTACCTATGAATAACTCAGTCACTTCAATACCTTCCATGATCCCACAGACCATACCACTGCAGACAAATCTAGGCCCAAATTTCTAAATTAGTATACGCCGTATAAAATATAATGGATTGCCCCTATACTCTCCCCATGTGCCACACAACTAAGTAGAAAATAAATAAAAATGAAATGTGCTTTTAAATGTAGTTAGAGAAAAGAGACCCATATCCCCAATATTCTTAAAATTGAAATTGAAATTGAGTGTTGTGGAGAAGAAGGAATGAAATATTTCATTCCCCCGAAATTGATCTGAAACAAGTCATTTGAGTCTAAAACTATGCCAAAACCTATGTTTGTAGGTAAAAAATTTAAACAACCGAGAAAGTTGTATGTAGCCCCCAGGAAAAGCCGTAGAAATGGGCTAGGAACATTTCATGATCCTAATCGTAATGTATTTTTCTGACCTTATGCTTATTTTTTTATATTTATGTGTTTGATGCTTTTTTTGAGTATTTTTTTCACGTGCCTGCCTATTTCTAAGCCCAAAATTTTACATGTGTCTATTGTAATTGTAGAATATACCCAAATGAATGCCCCCTCTTTTGAGGTGCATGTGATAAAGAGTTTGAGCGCACGACTCAAAATAATATATGTGTAACCATGTCTAATAAGTGTGATAATATGTGTAAAAACACATAAATGGCTGATGTGATGGCCACAAAGAAGAAGTTATACCTGCAAAGAGGGTGCACAAAGTGTAGACCATGACGAAAACAAGAGAAACAATAGTAATAAGAATAATAACAACAATAATGTTAATAAGAGAAAGAGTAACAACTAAAATAGCAAAGTGCATATATAAGTGCAAAGATAACAATGTAAACAATGTTGTGCATAAAACACTTAACGCATACAAACATGGGGCACCCACATTCTCAAAAGACAATAAAAACCCTTGAACTTGCAAGCAATGTCACACAAAATAAGGCATGGTGCCACAAACATCGAACACCCGCGGTGTCGCAAGACAAACAAGACCCTTAGGCCACAATCAGAGTATCAAACAAGTAACTACTGTAGACACCTATAATTTAGTCTACATGATCTTATTACTAAGATCATACTAATTATCCTAGTCTCGTGTTAATTTACTACACTACGCTAGTAAATTACCCTTTCTAACCTCTCCTACACCCCTAAACCATGCTAATCCCTCTCTAACCAACTTCTATAAGCTTGTTTCCCTTTAATTAACCTTGTTTAGGTTAATTAACCCTCTTATTGACTTTAAGAAAGATTTGACTTTCTAAACAAATATCTTACCTTTCCAAATAACCACTTAACTTCCCAAAATCTTGTTCATGCCTCCAAATGTATTTTTCTAAAAATCACCTTTTTGTACCCTTTTAATCCCACATGCATCCAAAACACCCTTTTCTCAAATCTAAAAACTATAAATAGAGGCATACCCCTCCCACTTCTTCTAAGACACACACACACACACACACTCACACACTCTCTCTCTCTTATTTCTCGATTTAAGCCATTTTAGGTCTTTTAGAGTTATCGTCATAGTTTATTTGAGTTATTTGCTTTTTATTTGCTAATCCATTTCAAGGTTTTAGGTAAATGGGAGAATCCATTAATGGTGATCTTCCATTCTTAAGCTTTTAAAGATCAACAATCACAAAACTGATTGCTAGAGTTTTAATAGGTTCATTTATTGATATCTTTCATGGAGTAGATAACTAATATAGTCATATTTAGAGGTTGATTGTTTGTTTCAAGCTTTATATATGCATGCAAATAGGTAGCTCTTGCTTATCTCTAATTTGATGGTCATTGAGTTGTTTATTTAAAGCTTTTGGGGCTTCTTTTGTGTTCTTACCCCATTTCATAAGACTTTTGCAAACTATTCATTGCACACATTTGACACACCCTGTAGGACTCTTAGTCCATACTCCATTAATGAAGGTCTTTTGAAGCTTTTCATTTCCATTTTTAACAAACTTCTAAGCTTTTTAGGTTAAATTGCTTGTTTTCTAACAGTTTGCATACTTTAAGTGGGTAAAAGTTAAAATTGGATTTCATTATGAAAAACTAACCTATTGTTGGCTCTTTTGGTTTTTCATTTACGTGTTTTTTTTGTGTTTTACAGGGGGGTGCACAAGTGCTTTACTCAGTGCACATCCGCTAGAACAGGTGTGCATCTCGCCTTATGGTCGCGCATCCACCGTAGAAAACAACTTGTTTGAAATTCTATTTTGCATAAGGTCACGCATCCGCTAAACCCTAGGCGCATCTGCTAGTTTTCCCAAGTATCAACATCTCTGGATGCGTAGGTGCTATTCATACACTGTCGAGCTTGCCTTTTTTGCTTAGCCTACGTATCTGCCATCTGAGGCGCGCATCCATTGAATCCCATGCTCATCCACTTTACTAGCCGCGTAGGCATAAAGCCACACAGTCCAGGTATATACCCCCATGCGCAATCGCTAAATTGGACGCGCACTCATTGAAAGGGGCATGCGTGTGTCATTCAGGCACGCAGCATGAGTGTTAGGGTTTGAAATTTTATTACTTGTTCTAGGTTTAAATCTTTGGTGTTTTCTAACATTTTGTAGGGTTCTAACAAAGTGGGTTCTAGGTCTCTTTTGCTTGTTGTTGGAATAATTTAGCATAGTGTTTGCACTTTTCATTTGAGAAGTCTTTCGAGGCGGGTATGCTTTACCTCACACCTTCTTGGTGATTTGGGAAACAAAACACTTCAAAAACCTTCTTCTTACTTTCAAACACTTGATTTAAGCTTCATAATATATTAATGTTCAAAGTTGGTTAAAACGAATTCCTTTTTGCAAAGTACTTGAAGTATTTTCCATTATTTATTTATAGTTGAGTTTTAGCGTTGTGTATGCTCTTCCCTCGCACCTTTTTGGTGATCTTGGGAACCAAAAGCAACACATAAACTCTCTTTCTTATTGTGATCTTTTAGAAAATTACTAACCCCTCGCGTGTAGGACCAAATTCATTTGTTGAAGAAAGGAGGTTTGAAACACAAACCCACTAATACGTGTTTGATTGTAGGTTGCCAAATGGTGTGCTACTTAAAACCACATTAAGCTAAAGCAAGATTAAAAATACACCACATACATCACACTATTTTGCAGGTTTTGAAAAAGGGTACATCCTTATCCACTCAACTAGAACATAACCCCTTTGGCATAACGCCTTAAGCTACAACAATGGGGGTGGTTCTAGGAACCCTAAAGTAATACACCACCGAGTAACCTCATGGATGAAATAGGAAGTGCACTATGCTTACCCACTTGACTAGTCATACATTGTGAGTTTAGAGTCAAATTTGTCTATATCTCGACCCTAGTGAGAATACGTGTGAATGCATTCATTGCTCATCATATTTGAAGGGGGTAAAGTAAATCGAGATACTCTAAGACTAGTCATTGTAAATTTCTTGGCAAATCAAGCTCACATTAGACAAATTATTGACACCTAGTTGAGTGATCTACTTAGGAAAGCCATTTTGTCTTGGAGCCCACTTTACTAGTCCATTATCGTGTCTTTTCAAACCATCACGAAGTGACGACTTACTTGGATTCTAAACCTTGTTTTTGAACAAGGCAAAGAGTCCACTTAAGTTAGATCTAAGTGTCACTCATCATGAGATTTATGACGTATCACTTATCTTAGTTTCTTTCTCACCTTAGGATGAGGTGAAACTCTGCCCAAGTGATGCTTAGTTTATTTCCACCTCATTTGGTCTATACCTTTGTTTTCTTGTTGCCCATTTGGAATAAGGGAAGACATCTTTTCAAGAGTGTTATCATAGATAGTTTTTGTCACTTTTTTATATGTTTATGCTCATCCATGTTTATGGCTGAGTTGTTAAACGTTTAAAGTGTGTGGATACGTTCTTACATCTTTGATAGCTATGCAATTTGATTTGAAGATCATCTTCATAGCTAGGATTTTGTTTCATCATTGTTTTCCCTTGAGTTTTTATTTTTGCTCGCATTTTAGCCATACAATTGTGATACTTACATCTTGTTTTCATTTTTGAGAACTTGGTATAAGTTTCTTTATTTTATCGTTACACTACTCGCAGAGATAATAACTTCTTGTTATACTTATACTTAGTTTTGGTTCCAATGTCATCCGAGTCTTTTAAGAGTGTATATATTGTTTTTTTTATATCGCAATAACATCATCTGATACTAACACCTAGCTTGTTTGGTTAACGTGTCAAGGTAGTGTTGTTATGCTATTCACATTCATAACTTCCATTATCAAAAAATTAGGTTTTGTCAGCATTTAACTAGTCATAGTATATCTTGTGGAGAGATCATGTCAATATCACTTTAGTACTTAGGTCTTGTTGGTATTCTAACTCGACTTATGTATTGATAGGGTATTGTCACTATTTATCTTACGCTTATCGTTGAAATCATAGCTTAAGGTATAATCTTTCTAAAAATAGTTTGAGTGTTTGATTGGTTTGATAGAGAGTTTGCATGATTTTTCCTAATATAATAACAATTGTATGCATTACATTTAGGACACACTAGGACATTGAGACTTTAGACGACTTACGCTACATACACCTAGGTTTCGTATAACTTGATACATTTAGACAAAACCTAGTACAACTAGTCTAGTAATGCCAAGAATCACAAAAATGGCATCTAAACCAAATGAGCATGACTTAGAAGAAAATCCTTTTGCATTGTTCCCATTCAATGGTAATAATTTAACACCTCTCTTTTCACAAGTCAAATACATTGAACCTTTGGTTGATCATAGCAGAGAAGATTCTAATTCTTTTGAGGAACAACACAAGTTAGACCTAGTTCTCTTCGACGAGTTCCTTTATTATAACAAAGATCAAGTTCTTGAAAGAGTTCTTGAATTAGGAGTTAAGATTCTACAAGAGCATGAAGTGGTGATTAAAATAATTAACCATAAAACAGAAGAGCGATCATCCCTCTTAGACATGGATAACCCCTTTGACGTAGGGTATGCTTCCACTTCAGACAACATAACAAAAATGTTGAAGATGACCCATCAAAACCAACAAGTGATTCACAAAGACCTTACTCTAAGGCTTCACACAAAGTAAAAATTGAATGTGAGCGCAAAGGCTCACCACCTCCTAGGTTTGATGAAGAAGACGATCCCTTAATCAAAGAAGAGATCATCCAAAGATAGATACTAAAACTCAGTCAAAAGTTAGCAAACTTAGGCTCTTCGAGTAAGAATGTGCATAAAGATAAACTCAAGACAAAATCTGGTGAGTTTCACTTTGATCCATATGATGACACAACTTTCAAAGTTGCTAAGGTAAATAGACCAATATCACCTACAAAGGAACAACTCATTCAACAAGAGTTACAATCGATGAAGAATACACTTACTACTGATTTACAAGAGAGCAACATAGGACACAATAGGAAATACTTATATGAAGAGTTATGTCCTTACCCCTTTGATAAGGATATGTTGTGACAACCATTTCTAAAACATTTCACCATCCCTAAGTTTGACAAGTATAAAAGCAAAGGTGATCACGTTAAGGACTTCTACATGGCTTGTCAAGAAGTCACATACAACGATAATTTTCTAATATGATTATTTCCTCGTAGCCTAGGAGCACTGATGTTAGAATGGTTTTTTAGTATACCCAAGGGATCCATTACAACATGGCCTGCACTAGCTGAAAAGTTTTTGTGACATTACTCCTTCAATATGGAGAATGATATCACCATGAATGACCTTTGTAACGTGAAACAAAAACCTAATGAGACCTTCATGAGCTTCTTGTAGTGATGGTGTGGATTGGCAAGTCATTTCCTTTGTGCCCTGCTAGAAAAACAACTAGTAAGAATATTCGTCCCTAACTTAAACCCATAAATAGCCTTTCACTTTGCAAATGCATATATGGCTCTAACTTCGAAGAAGTTATAGAAAGGTAGTCAAATCGAAAAGGCTCTCATTACGAAGGGTACACTTAAACCTGTCATAAAGGAAAAACATGAAACAAAACCCTCAGATAAACCAAAGTTCTTCAACAAGAACAAACATGTCATTGGCGAAGACATTATTGACTCCAAAAGAGCCCAAGTTGTATAGATTGGTCCACTTATAAAACTTTCACAAGGACCTCACCTAAAGGCACCTACAAAACACATGTTTACACCACTAACTGAATCATTATCTACCATACTTAAATAGTTAGATGCAGTGAAATGGTGCAAGTATCCAATTGCGATAGTGTCATATCCAGAAGATGCTACAAAACTAGGTTGGTTCAAAGAGCATGAGTATTGTGATTTCCATCATGTCAAAGGACATAAAACTAATAGGTGTTTAAGACTATGACATTATATACAAGACCTCATCGAAGAGGGAAAGATTGTAGTAGATTCACCCCCGACTTAGGAGAGGGTCCAAATGAGAAAATGGGTATATTCAAAGAACCCTTTCCTAACCATATAGATAAAAAGAACAAAAATTAGATCACGGACAAACTTCTAATGATTATAGGATTGTTGCCTATGTTTATCCAACTAATGATAATCCCTTTGATTCCCTTATAGGTCAGATCCGTTCATCCTGATCCGATGAATATGTTAATACTATTAGGATTTTAGA
>CM031235.1:958265352-958340055 GCA_018340775.1 Taxus wallichiana var. yunnanensis
TTCTCCTCACACACCTCTACCATAGGTTCCAAATCAACGAATTGGCCAATAAACTCCTCTGGAAATTACAAAATGTGTTAATGTGTGAATCATTATCAAATACTTGCCAGTATTGTATATTATCATGTATAGAGGGTCGAACTAATATTTCTACTTCAAACTTGCAATAAGGGGATGAATCCTGATTATCATATTATGAACCCAAGACTGCCAATCTATCAGTTGCTACATTTTGGCTTCTCTCATGGTATTCAATATTGAATGAATCAAAACATTCAATGAGATCCCAAACTACATTTATGTATAGTTTTAACCTCATATTTTTGTTGCATATAACTTTCTTACTTTCTTAATCACTAACTCAGAATCCCCTTTAACTATGAGGTATTTTATCCCATGTCTCCAAGAAATTCTTAATCCTAGCAACAGTGCCTCATACTCAGCCACGTTATTGGTGCATTCAAAATTCAATTTAAAAAAAATTGAAAAAATCACTTTTGGAAAACTCAACACCACTCCTGCACCATTACCACTACTGAGCATGATGCATCAAATTTCATAGTCCAAGGGACCACCAGGTCTTCAAACTGAGATTTTTCATCCATACACTGGTCTTAAAATCAGCATTGCCAATAAAATTCTCCATGTCAACATCAGCAACAAGTACTTCATAAGAAACATGGTTAGGACCTTCAATGAGATGTGACATCTTATCTTCTCTGTATAACTTGACTGATTTCCCTTCCAAAGGTATGGAAGCATATGACATATTAAAAAAATCCACACACACAAACATACAATTTACAAAATATTCCAAAAGCTTCAAAATATTTTCCTTAATATTCCTAAATCCATGCTAATATTTTACAACATTATAATTTTCCTTTTAATTTCCCACTGTCTCTATGAAAAACCCTAGAAGGCCAAAACACTTTGGATGGATCCAAAAAAATTTATACACAATATGCCTTCATAAATGAAGGCTCATGCCAAATCTTAGCTTATTCCATAAAGCTAAGAAAAAGATATTAAAATGTTAAGTTTTAGGCAAATCCGAAAAAAAAGTTTTGAGCCAATTTTAGACCAATCGGATGAATGAATTTGGCCTTGAAAATATGACTAAATGGCACCCAATATTTGTGAAAAATTGGTCATGTCATGTACTACTAATCAAGATTTAACTCCCTAGTAAATTTCAAGACAATTTGATGGTTAGATCAAAAGCTATGATCTCGGAAGTTATGTTCCCACATCATTAATATCACTTTATAATGGTATTGGTACTCTAAATACTATTATAAATTTCTTTCTAAAATCACTCAAAGGATTCCTAAATCTACCCACATAATCTAAATCAACTACTACAAGTCTAAGGCACTCAACCAAGTCAAAATGCCTAGGGCCCTAATATCATGGATCATTATCAATATCTCGTATATCCGGTCTAAGGATCATCGCTCTAGCCTTACTCAAAGTTCCTCTCATGGTCTCTTCTTTAACTTCATGTTATAGTGGGGAAAATATATTGCTCCTATCTATGATAACAATGCACATACTCATAAATTCCCTTATGTTCTTGTTTATCTTTATGCTCATTTTGTATTCATGATTTTTCTAATATTGTCCAAGCTAAAGGGTCTCATAACATGGATGAAAATCATGTTCTTTTATACGATGAGGCACAACATTTCATGAACTTTGAAATAAAACCATGATAATATTGAAATTATTCGTTATATTACATGTGATCAAATCAACAATACTATTATATCTTCTACGAATGATCTCAATCCTTGTGCATCATCTATTCAACACATCCAACATCCCTACATCGGTAATAGATACTTCATTGTTGGCATATAGTCTCTCCCTTCACAAAGATTACTATTATGAAATTTCCTATGACCACTTTGTTATCCCAACATTTCCTATCTACAACTCATAGTGCCTCACATGCTTCTTCTTCTAACATACATGATCTCAAGTCCCGTGTTCATACTTTACAAGCTAAAATATTACAATTGCAATAAAATGCATATTATTCCTCTCATAATATGGATTCTACATAGTTTCTACATATTCCACTTGCACCTGAAGTAGTGTTTCACCCTTTTCCTAATGGATTTTGTCTCCTAAGCTTCCCATCTATGAAGGAAAGGGTGACCCCAAGGAACATATTCAAACATTTCATGTTGTTTTCTTGAACGATTCTTAAAATGATATATTTTTTACTAAGCTCTTCCCTCGTAGTCTCAAGCATTTTTCCTACGGTGGTTTTGTGATCAAATTATGCATTATGTTCATATTGTTCCTTCTTTGGAAAATCAATTCCTTGATATTTTTCTATCAATACTTGAGATAAAATATCTTACACTTAAATGGCTAAAATGTGAAAAAGTTTTAATGAACCCATTGGTGATAATGTACTACACTATACTATGGTTACTAAGATGAAAAATATCCTAGCTAATAGTGAAATAAAATATATTTTCACACATAAACTCCTTGCTTCTTTATAGAATTGGTAATTTTTGACAAGTTTAATTCCTTCCACCATCTATGTCATAATTTTAAATATCGTGAAGCTAAGTTACTTAACATGAACAAACTTAAGTAAGCGACTACTTCTTCTAACACCTCTAATAATAATTTTCAAGGAAATAATAATTTTAAAATTAAATCCAATGATGAAAAATATGATGTCAAAGCCACTACCAATGTTATATCTCAACCTAAAAATCTACAATTAAAAAAATATCTATGAAAGTTTACATGTTTACCTAGTCCACTATATTAAGTGCTCAAATAATTACTTTTGTGTAATGTAGTGTCTATCCATCCACCACTTGAGGTTGGTGCAAGTTCCCCTCATGGCAATAAATTTTATGTTAATACCCATTGTGACTACCATTGATGCATTGTTCACTCTACTAATAGTTGTTTCAAGATTCGGTATGTAATATAAGATCTCCTCAATGTCGGTGTTATTAAATTTGAGAGTCCATATCAACCTAAAATTGAATATGATAATTCAAAACTCAAGGTATTTAGTAATCAAATTTTGGAATATGCTACTAAAAATCTACCTTGGAATTGTGTAATGCTTACTATATTATATCACTTCCAATATATTATTATCATGTATTTGATGTTATGATTCGTATTTTTATTACTACACTTTTTCTGCCAATTATTTATTTTTATGATATGGATATGAAACATTATTTGATTTCTAACTACACTTCATATTCCCATATTAATTTATCAATATCCCATGCCTAATATTTTGGATGCTCATATTACTCCCTATAATATGTGCACTTTCATATTATTGTGCTCATTTTTATTTACTAAAAAGTATTTTATAGTTGATCCTTAAGCACACATAAGGCATATTGTTCTCCATCTTACATTTGGCTCTATTAATTATGATCTCACATTCTTATTGGAATCCTCTCTTCATTCATACAACACAAGCTTAGCTCTTTCTAGGATTATCATCTTTACAACCACACCTTCGGTATTACATCAATGTGTTAAGTTCATTCACAATAGTCAAGTGGTTATAATTAGGGGTATTCCATTTGAGGAGTACATGACGATACATCTTGGATGGTCAACATAAGTAGTTATTACTCCTATCAATTGCGCTTCCACACTACAAATTTTACCTCATCATATGTATCATTGGATATCCCTTTGAGTGTATATAGGCTGAGGTCTTCTAGTCCCACATTGTTCCTATTTAGTCACATATTTGTCAGACGTATCCTCTTCAAAATTTTGTTTGGTTATCTACATTTCATATTGCTATTAGGAAGACATATTATCCTTGACATCGGACTCATTCTCCATCTATGCACAATACGTAGAACTATTTTTCCCACCCTCAATCTTCTAAAAAATATGTTATGGATCACTCACTAGTTGTACATAAACATCCCTCGACTCTACTCACACTTGTAAGGAATATGTATTATTTCGCTATCTAAGTTTGATGAGCCTATTCATGGTCCACTCATCAAGTAGTTATGGTGCCACCCCATTTAATTGTACATAGTTATCTTCAAAGCATTGTGAAAATATTGAAGTAATCACATACTACAAAAACAATCAAATATGATCAAAATGCAATATCATGACTGTTGTACTTTTCTTGGTTAGATTATTAATTTATCAAATTTTTTCACATTGATTTGATATATAACATATCTCTTCTTTACACACATGTGTTCATACAATATTTTGAGCTTGATGCAAGACATTCACATATTGTTACACTATGATAAGAGTTAGCTTGGTTTCTTACACTACATTGTTTGGGGCATCCCTCCATACTATACAAGTTCTTTTGTTTCATTATATGTTACTTTACACCTTCCTCATCATGTTTGATTACACACATAATGATTATTGTTAACTATTGGCTTAACATGACTAACACATGTGTTTTGTGTAATTTTAGCTTGCCATTCTATATTGTCACAAATTACTATGTTCCATACTTGTAATATATATACTATTGTGGCTACCAATTTATAAAGATATCTTATTTTTTTATTTACTAAATGGTTTGACTTAATTGTATTGTGTGATTTACAATACATTTATTATTCTATTTATAAAACCCTAGTGTCTTATTCATATTTTGACACTATAGATTTCTCATGTTTGTGGATAATGCATGTATGCACTTGATTTTATGACTTTGGTACATTTTGCCTCCTACTTTGAGTATCATGTGACACCGTAGGTTTCCCATGTTTTTGGCTCTATGCCTATATATGCCTTTTTCTATAATCTATGGTTTACATGATTTTGAGTAATATTTATATTGTTTCTTCCTACATACATTCATGGATATGACGTTTCTATGCATTTCCTACCATGGAGTGTGACATAATTGCTAATTTGATGTGTTGTTACTATTTTCTTTACACATGTATTTTATCTTGTTGTTTGTTGCATGTTTATTTTTCGTGTTATGGTTCTACCATGCATAAACCCATTTGTGGATATAAATTATCACATGTGGTCACCATTCCAACTTTCTATGTGATCCTACATAAATTATCACACATATGGTACATGGATACAAATCTATTCTTTTGAGCCGCATGATCAAATCTTTATCTCACATGTCTCAAAAGAGGGTGCATTCATTCAATTATTTCTAAAGTTACAAACAACTTGCAAAATACACGATTATATTATTATAAGGTTCAGATCCTAAGAAAAGGAAAAAATATTGAAATGTGGTAGATTTTTAAAAAATCAAAAGTATACCGTGCACTTAGGGTCATGGCATAGTCTTGACCATTTTCTTAAATTCTTAAAAAGATGGGAAAATTCACTCAATTTTTGAGTTTTTACATATTTTAGAATTTATTATATATATATATAATATATATATATATAAATATATATGACATAGTTTAGACAAAGTTATAGGCGGATGATTACTTCATTGACATAGTTCGAGAGAAAGTTATAGGCGGATGATTACTTCTTTCCTTCTTCAAGACACTATTAATATTTAGTTACAAGAGAAATGTTTTGGAGGAATGGGCCTCCTTCTCCCCTTTGATGTTCCAAATTCTACATGATCAATTTCAATTTTAGTAGAACCTTATGAGGGCATGAAAATTTCCATTCCTTATATGGCCTTATTTTTAGGTTGGAAGGAATTGGGCCTAGATTTTTCTACAGTGGTGTGGTTTACGGGTATAGTGGAAAACATCAAAGTGGTTAGGTTATTTCTAGATTAATATTTATACTTATATCATTGAATTCCCAAATGGGAAAGGCATGTAGAATCATCCAAATTCTTCATAGTTTATACCTTACTCTCTACAAAGTTCCAAAATTGGGGGTATTTTGGATCCTCTTTACAAAATCTATGATACTACAAACTCAAACATCTCCTTTACACAACATTAGGGACTGATCAACCCCAATCCTCTAGTCTTTCAACAATAACTCTAGATCTCCAAAGAACATAACAAAATGGGAGCTCCAACCTCCATAAAATTAATAGGTGTAATCCTTCCTTTTTCATCTCTTTTTACTTCTTTACAAATTTCAAAGTTACACGCATTACCTAGATTTTGAGTTAAAGTTCAATTTCTATCAGAGAACACTATTGAGAGAAGACAAATTGTGTTGCAGTCACATATGTTTTTATTTAAGCATGCAATTTTCAATTACATAGATAAAGGGATGTAAATGTAGACACTAAAATTTAGTAACTTTTCATTGTGCAATGCCAAGTTTGAATGTGTTCCCTTCCTAACACAAATTATCACATTCATAATCCAATCACCTCATCTCTCTAAATCTTATATAACTAAATTATCTTTGCACTTTTCTCTATCATCAATCTTGAGAATATTATTTGATCACAATAGTATTAAACCTTTGATATTCATGACACAACTTTCATTTTTATCTCTCTTGTTCAAAAACATAGTTAAGGGTCAGTGTGTAAGGTCCAGTCTTGGCCGAATTGTATGGTCCTACACCTTCACATTTAATGACTCTAATTTTAATTTCAAAATATTATTTGGGTCATTCCATCTTTCTAAGGTTTTCCTTATTATAATATTTCAAGTATGGAAGGCTATAAAATAAGTTAGTGTCACTTTATAATTGACCTAGTACTATATAACTTACCTGGCACTCTTATAGTATATTATTCGATGTAAATATCTTTCCAAAATTACTCATAGGGTTCCTAAATCTACCCAAATCAATTTCACAACATCTATATTAGTCCTTACTACAAGTATGAAGCACCCAACCATGTCAAAGATTCTATATTTCTCTATTTCCGAGCATGAAAATGTCATAGATCCATGTTTTAATAAGAGAAAATTCACCACAAGAATTACACAATGGTTTGAATCAATAAATGGGTTGATTCATATAGTTGAGGTACACCAAATCTCCATATTACCATTCTGAATACATTTTATACTATAAAATTAGATCTCATTATCTTGGTGTCAATAGACATAATGGAACCTTTGAGGGGTTGGTTAGTTATTCACACTTGCACAAGCACCTAGGAGAACTACATGAGGTTTTATATTACAATAATGGCATGTAGTGCAACACTTATATTTTTTAGCAAGTAATATTATGTTCATCAATGGTTAGTGTAGTGCCCACTCCTCTTCAACATTTATATGATGATGATTTTTCTTATTATAGATTAAAGTTTTGGACATTTCTATCACAATTTAGATATTGACATGTGGACATTGTTATTTTGATTAGTTAATTTATAGACAATATGGATGTTAGACTTATGATATGATTTACAAAATGGATTATATACATATTTAGATATATCGAATTGTTTATTTGAGATTATATTGGACTAATGCATTTATTTCGATAATTATATGATGTTAGATGATGTATTTGATGTCGTGATCTTATTACTAGTTGATAAAGTAATGAAATTGAAATAATTGGAATTGTGAACGATGGAAAATTACTTGTCTTGGTTTAAGTTGTGATAATTGATTATATTTATATGCATGTATTTTTACTATTTCGATGTTGTTAATATGGCCACGAGGCGGGGTAGGAGAAAGGTATTGGCTTGACTTTTATAGGTGTTCGCAACATAATAAACCAAAGGGGGTAGGAGACCAACAGTGAAAGAATATGGATTATTAGCAACACGTCACCATGGCAACACGTGTATTTGTATGTTGTTTGTTTTTGTTGTTTGTTAGGAGGTCCCCATTGGGGGTGACCTCAAAAGTGACCTTGGGAATGTTGTAATTTTTTCTTGTTGATTTTATTTAATTGTGAGTTATTGTATTTTTATTTGCATGTGGAGTCACTTTTATTAATTGTGTTTAGCACCCCTCTTAAGTTAATTTAAAAGTTATTATTTAATGATAATTAGGATGTGACAAAAGGGGAAAATAAATGTGATTTGGTAGCCTTAATTTGGGTTAGCTTGGAATGAATTTAATTTTGTTTTGGGGTAGTGTGTACTCAATCTTCCTTGAAAATTCGGATTTTGACCTTCTAGGCTATTTTGGAGACTTGTGGGACAAACTAAGCTTGTCCCACACTTCTTAAAATCACCCACCCACCTATCCTATGATGTGAGGGACTTATTTTAGGTCCTATTTTGTGTTTTAATTAAGGAAAAGGGTAATTAATTGCACTTTTCTTACATGGATAATTAATTTTTTCCTTAAGGGGGTGTGGGTTGGGTTGAGTGTGTAAGAGGGTGGAAATTCAGATTTTGACCTTCTAGGCTATTTTTTTTCCCAACCACCAATTTATTATTCTTTGGGGTATGGGTTTGACCTTGGTGATGTGGGATGGAGAAGAAATGATGTGGCATCCTACATGGAGCCACATCATCTCCCTCTCCCTCTTTTCTATTTATTATAATTTTGTGAAGTTTTGGGGGTACTTGTTTGGTTTTGGCTCTCTCATTTGGAATGATTGATTTTGGAGTTCTTGTTGGAGTTGAAGATTGCTTGGATTTTCTTGAGCTTGGAGAATTTTGGAACTTTCTTGTGGAGTGTATTCTTTTTATGGCAAGGTAGGGTCCTCACCCTTTTGTTTTCTTCTCTTTCTTATGTGTTTATGTGTTGAATGAATTTGTTATTGCATGATGTTGTTGGGTAGTGAAATGTCCTTAGGATGTGTATGAGAAAGTGAAATGGGGATGAAATTTGTTGGGAGACATAAGAGTTTCTCTTGGGTATTTAGGAGGGAGTGGGTTGGGTTCCCCCACCTTGTTCTCATCTTGTTATTTTGTTCATTGTGGGAGACATAAGAGAGAGGGAGGCATAAGATTGAGGGAGGCATAAGAGATATATTTATTTGTAGGGAGGAATAATATATTTTTGGCGTTGATTGAGTTTTGGAGGTTTTTAGGTGGGCATCCAAACCCTTGGGAGGCACAAGGGTATCCTCATATTCTTTTCTCTACTTGGCTTGTTTTAGAGACAATGTTTTGGGAAGTTTTTGTGTTGAAAAATGAATTTTTGTGGTTATTTTATTGTGTGAATTTTGTGTGAAAGTAAGTGTGGAAGCTTGTATTTTTTTCCATGATTGTCAAATATTCGTTATTGTCTCATTGTTGGGGCTTGGGGGTCAATGAGGAAGTATGCTTCACTTCCTCATTAGAGTATTGGTTGGGTGGAAAGTGTTTCCTACTCCCCCATTTTTGGTTGTGTGTTTGATATTGGAAGAAGGTAGAGCTTAGATGATTAAGGCCTTCTTGTATCATTTGGAGAAAGAATAAAAACTCTCTTGTTATATTTTATCATGTTGTCTCCATTGTGTATGGAGGTCTTGTAAACTTGCATTCTTAAAGTGAATATTTTTAGTTGTCTTATTTATTAAAATTTTAGTATTAGTTCTCTTTGGAAATGAAAGTAAAGGATTTAATATTACTTCTTTTCTTGTTGGGAAGAGAAACAATTTTAGTGTACAAGTCCTTGATACAATGGAAATGTGATTGAAAAGAAAACAACTTTGTTCTCATTTTAGTTGATTTATTGTCTTCAATAGGTGTGTTGTTCTTATTTTAAAACTATTGGGAAATCTTGTTATAAGTTACTTGTGGGAATGGTTGAAACTTGTATTTTGTAAAAGAAAGAAATATTTATTCCTATTGTATTACATGAAAGGCATATGGTAGTAAATTAAACTATAAGTTGTTTTGTTTTGTATTGTTGAAAGAAAGTCCCAAAAGTTTCCCATTTTTAAACTTTATATGTGTTGATGTAAAAAGTCTTAAAAATTTCCTTGGTTATTTATCTTGTCAATAAATGGATTGATTTCTTTTTTATCAAATAGAGTAAAGAAAATGCATGGTTGCCATTAGACCTTAGTCTCATTTGATTGTATAAATTTATTATCAAATTTTTATAAATTTATACAAGGATCAAATGTTAAATAATGTAATAGTAAGGGGGAGAAATAGATTTAACTTTTACCATCTTATAATGTTGTTATCAAGTTGTAGGGAAAATTTTAATTGAAGGTTTAGTTGACAATATTAATATTTTAAATATCATTATTAATAATAATAATGACCATATTAAAATATTATTGTGGTACCTAATTAAATTTTATTATGTATATTAATATTAATAAGTTGTGTGTGTGTGTGTGTGTGTGTGTGTGTGTGTGTGTGTGTGTGTGTGTGTGTGTGTGTGTGTGTGTGTGTGTGTGTAAAACCTAATAAATAAAACTTAGCAATCAAAAAAAAAAAAAAATAAAAAAAAGAAATTATTTGAAGCCAAAGGTTCAGCTGTGCTTTTTAAAAGGAGAATGGTGGGGGAGGTTTAGGCCGATCATGACTTCCCCACCCCCACCCCATATATTATGGGATAAGGGGTGGGTTGATCTGCATTTTCATTATGTGGCCACAAGTTTTGTTTTTTATGTGGGCCAAACTCTTTTCAAAACAAACACACACACACATACACACACACACATATTTATATACAACAAAACCCATATTCATTTCGGGTTTAAATAATAATGGGTTTTGAATAAAAATATTAGATACATATACTATATATATATATATATTTATATATGTGTGTGTATACATACATGCATGTGTGTGTGTGTGTGTGTCAGGTATATATACATCATTCCAACCATTTCCTTATAATGGAGCAAATACCCATATGCCCAATAGGGTAAATACAAAAAAAAAAATAAATACATGCAAACCCTAAGAGAGGGTGTAATTAGAACTAGAAAAGAAAGGAAGAATGTGCATCCTTCCATGAGCTTGAGCTTGTCTCTCATGGCTTCCACCTCCTTCTCCACAAACCTGCAAAATAAGAAAAGAAACAATAAGACAAATGAAATGAAAAAGAGTCTTTCATAACTAAGTTTAGGGTTAGATGGATCCCTAAATCCAAGGGCTCTAAATGAATCCATCCAATGGATGAGATTCATCCCTACAAAAAGTAGGTGGGAAGTGGGTGAGATAATTTTCAAATTTAAAATGCATGGGTAGAATTTATTTGGGGCCACTCAAGTAGTGTAGGGGGTGTTATTACTTTTCTAACCCAAATGTTTTATTAGAGACCTTTTTAATTAATGCAAACCTTGACCCCTTGTGGGTATAGTAAAACTTTATTATTTAAATAACTAGACCACAATACCTTTGAAATTAATTTGAGCAAGTTTAATTAAGGTTGAATTAAATTGTATTAAAACAAATGGTAGGGGAGTCTAAGCCTTGCTTTAGACTAATTAAATTATTAAATGGTATTGAGAAATTTTCTTATTTTAATTAAAAGGGAGCTAAGGGGATTGTGGACCCTCATTCGAAATTGATAATATTAATTTAATGTAATTTTTAAAATGAGAAAGTGTTGACCATAAATTTTAACCTAATGTTGCGAGTGGGTTTAACAAAAAATATTATTCCATAATTTTTCTAGTATGACCTATGTTTGTCTTGGGTTTCATGTGGGTAATTTTTTGGGCATTATAGTTATTCCACCCTCAACACACAAATTTTTCTCTTTTTGGTTAAATCTAATGCTTTGATGAAGGGCTCTACAAGTTACTAGGGTTTCCACTTTGTTCATAAGTGATTACAAGTCATCCCGAAGTCATGAAAGAAAGAGATAAATTTAGTGATGGTCATTACCATAAAAGTGAATTATACTTGAGATTTACATATATGTTGACTCTCAAGGGCCCAAGACCATACAATTCCGGTTTAAGACCAAACATATCAAGTCTAGACCATGCATCAATTGCATGGTTTTCCCCTATTGAGTTTGCAACTCTAGAAATTTCATTGAAACTTCTACGTTTATTAAATAGCATGTTCCAATATCCCGCTTCTTTAGATCATAATTGTATACCATGCATAAATAATTTTTCTCTCCTCTTATGTATTTGAGAAAGTAATTATCATTTATCAATTATTTTAATAAATTCAACTATGAATGCATTATTCTAATTGTGATGGTTAATGTTGGAAGTTAATTAATTATAATAGTCTCCCTATTACAAATCATGTCATCCCGATTAGTGATGTACATTCTAATACTAAACACTACATTCAACAAAGGTGAAAACAATCCCACACCAAAATGACGAATCCATAAGGGTTCATTGAAACTATGTGAGGTAGAAGATGGGTCCCATAAGTGAATTTTAACTCATGTAACCAAAGAAGATAACAAAACATTCATGTCATAAAAATTATAGGAAAATAGTACTAGTCTTAAAAATCATACAACTAAAGGTCCGAAATGGAATGATTACTCCACAAAATTTCAATTCACATATCAAAAATAAATCCATCTAATTTTAGGTTCCATTTAATATGGAAGAGGGGTATTTGAGTTTTTAAGGGCTATCAATTGGGTTTATTACCTCCCCGGCTTCACCTAATTTCGTCTCTTGATCCACTTGTGTTGTGTGTGTCTCATGCTACACGGTTGAGGATTTTTAAGAAATATAAATCGAGGTAAAAGTTCTCATGTCTTTTATAGATGAATCTTTTTTCATATGCTTCTAAATTCCATGATTATAGGTTCCACTTCTTTATTTTCCATATTCATCATGTGAGTCAAAATATGGGTTCCATAATTTATTGTGACCTTTTTGTAACAAAAGAATATGACAAAACATTATTTTCATCCAAATTCTAAGAAAATAATATAAGTCTAAAAAAATTTCATACAATCAAAGGTCCTATAAAAAATGATGAATCCATAAAATTTTGAGTCCCATATCAAAAATAGATGCATGGATTTTCAATTGCCATATTGAGCGAAAAATTGGAATCATGAATATGTACAATAACTAGAGCCCATTTTTATCATTTAATATTAGAATGAAGAATGAAGTTGTACAGATATGGACCATTGTTCATAAAGGCACCAAATTTTTCATACCACCTTCATTATAGATGCAATCTAGATTTTTTTCATTTTCATTTTCTCATGTAAGTTTAGACACACAAATCTGGTAACTCATCCTGTAGAAATGAAAAGTTTTCCTATGCTTCCTTGTTAATAAAAATGCTCACATTTTAAGTCCAATCAATACACATCTCTTCATTTTTCCTTAATTTCTCATCTCCACACCGTGACTTGTCATAAATTCAAGAAACATTGATTAATAAAAGTATTATTTCATCCATATGCATATTATAAGAACTTTTTTGTTTCACACCATATGTTTCTTTTTCTAGACCATACAATTTTGACATGATATATTATACAACCTTTCCCAACTTGTACAATCATGGATCTTATTATCTCTTGATTATTATTTCAATTTGAATATATTTAGTGCATCATTTCATCTTCCTAAGTTTTGTTTTATCATAATATTTCACCTATGTAAGGGCATTATTACTCATTGATATTATTATAAGCTATTATTGTAAAAACACTCCAAAACCACTTAAGACTCTCCTAGATCTTCATAAATTAGTTGTGCATATTTTAATGCAGCCACAATTATAGGTCTAAAGCAATCGGATAGGTCAAAGATTCAATCTTCCTTCATTTTTAAGTATTCAAATGTCATAGATCCGTGTATTAATAAGATAAAATTTACTCCAATCATTGATAAATGGTTTCAAGGGACAAAGTGTTTAATGTAATATATGAAGCACACTTTACCACACTACCACCATGTTGGGTACATTCCCTATTATATAGTTAGACAATTATATTTGTGTCAAGAGACATGAGGTCGCCCATAGAGGGTTGGCTTAGATCACACTCACACATGCACTAAGGAGAACTACATGATGCTCTATTTTACATTAGGGCATGTAAGTGCATCACTTAAAATTGGTTTAGAAGGGATTGAATACCAATGGTAATCGAACCTCACCACACATATGATTTCTACTTTTGTTGTCTAATGAATTGTTGAATGGTGTTACATGTATATAATTTTTACTTTGTTGTGGGTGATTACATGTGGTGTTGAGGTTGTGCAAACAAGAGTGACATACAAAAAAATCACATTTATAAGAAAGTGAATCACATAAGAATTTTGAGAACATAATTGCGTAAGGTTATAATACCATAAATTTATAGTCAAGACTGAACTATTCTATGAAAATTTATATATTAGTTATATGGTCTTGTACCATCTCATTTTAGATCCTATTATTAATAACGAAGCATTTCCATTTTTGATCTATCTTTTCCACCTATCTTCACATCCATATCTACCTAATTTTGACATGTACAACTAATTATTCATCTCCTCTTGTGTATTTGAGCATTTTTTCATATTTTCTCACCATTATAAGTTTTAATGCATTGTTTAGATTGTGCATGGTTAATTAATGTTAATTATTATCATAATAATATCATATAACAAACCCTTACATCCTATATATTTTTGCATATTTTTTCCATAATATAATTTAATTAGGGTGTAAACATTTAGTGTACCTGAATTTTCAATCAAATTTATTAATTAAACTTTGGTGTCCCTATGATTTTCTATTTGTGTTCTTGGTTTGTTATCAATCAATTCCTATCCTTTTTACATATGAACATGGATAATTATCATTATCTTCATCTCTACCTCAACCCTAAGGGTTCCCGCATTTTATCTAGTAGGATATAGTATCCATTTAATCAAGTCCATGGTCCTCCTTCATGTGAGGGTAGGGAACCACATGTTGATTCTACTCACGTTGATATACACTCGACATTAAGGCCTCTCACTTTTTAGAAGAGGTCCTTGGATAATGGCATCAAGACTTGCAATAGGTGTAGTTTATGTTAATTCATACTAAGTTCTTTAAGTAATACACACAAGAATTATTAGGCCTTAATCCAAAATTATCCAATAATTTCTTCAAGGAAATAATTAAAGGAAAGAGGA
Organism: Taxus wallichiana var. yunnanensis; assembly: GCA_018340775.1. Lineage (NCBI taxonomy): Eukaryota > Viridiplantae > Streptophyta > Pinopsida > Cupressales > Taxaceae > Taxus > Taxus wallichiana. The sequence goes on from CM031235.1 coordinate 958,280,239, forward strand.
GATAATGAATGGGAAAATTCATAAAATAATAGGAATACTTGATATTGAATCATAACATAGGCATGCTCAAGAATGAAAGGAATTAAGATAGGTTTATATTATGATAAAAGATCAACCTTCTACGCATAATGCTTACATACTTTTATACATTATGAGGTGGGCCATAAAGGCAGCACGGAAACGTTCACACCTATCAAGGACAATTTTTTTTCTTTTTGACAAGACAACATAGAAGTCCAATCACAAAACACACTTACGTTAGGGCCAACCACAATGAGATATTCTTGAGGGTTATTTATTTTAAAAGGACATCTTGCAATTCTTAGCTTACGTTTTCAAGGAGGCTCAAGATATGATTCGTATAAATTCATCTTACCAAGCCAAGTTTATTCCTTTTGACACTCGAGTAATTATCTTTAAATCTTCTCTATTATGACATTTATTTGCTTAATTCGTTTATCAAGAAAAAGGAGTATTTAAATTCCACAAGGCCATCCGCTCACCACTAACGCTACTAAGATTCGTTCTTGCCCACAAGACAACATGGTTTTAAGTTCAACACACTTAAGAGAAGAGATACAAGGTGCCTGGAAAAGGGTTAGAGGGAGAAGGTCGAGATGAAACATCTTTAGGACCTCATTAGTTATTCAAGTATTTAATTGAAGCTAGGGCTCTTAACTAATTATCAACAACTTTACTTAGGCTTCGCTAAAAGTATTAACAAGGAGTAAAAATTTACTTTCCAAATGGCGGTGAGAAAGATGGTGAGGTCTCCAATTTGTTTTCTCTGGCTTATTAAATCTTATCATCTTCAAACAACTAACATTTCATTTCACCTTAGGGTCATTTTACAAATTTCACCATATAAAAGGAATAATGTTCACTAGAGGAGCTAGGGTTATCATGATATAAAGTTTACTTGCAATGATAGTCCTGCCCTTGTTTACTTAAAGAATTTCTTGCTCTCAAGTTGGTGACCCCTACGTTACTTTATTTGAATACAACTTTTAATTTAACTTCCATAAGTATTAAACAATCCCATGTTAGTTTACTTATGACACTTTATTACTAAGTCATGTCAAGGTTTAACTCAAAATTTATTCTCAAGGCAAGGTTGTAGCAACACTCATTTACAAGAACAAAACAAGATTACATCAATTCTTAAAATACTGATACTCCAACAAAGTCACTCAACAACAATAACCAAATTTTCTTATAATTTCAATGATGGTCAAACAATACAAGGTTTCCAAAGTTCAGATGACAAAGTCCACAATACTTTATACTAAGACATTAATCCTCTTTTAAACTTTCCACTGGATGTTAACAATAGTTGAACAACATAAAAAGGTTTCGAGCAAAGGATCTTCTCAACTGAGGTTGATGACAAAAGTCTACAAATCTATCCCTCATCTACACGCAAAATCCATCTGTAAAAAATTTTCTACAAGAGTCAGTTCACGAGAACTGAGCAAGATAAGGCTACACAAAACCACCATAACTATTATCTAACAATACCACGAAAAGGAAGCACTTTATTACAAGAATTGGTTCAAACCTCTAAACACTATCAACACATCAAGTTATAATAAAGTCTTCATCATGCCAATCAAAGAAGGAGAAGACCTTGTACTTCAGTTAGGAGTAAAAGCAACGAAAGTATAGCAATCGTAAGAGAATGGCCCTTGGCCCTATAAGGAGAAAACAAATAATCTAGCAAAAAACAGAATTCCCATCAAGTAAGTAATTAAACCATAATTACAAGATTAAGATTTGATATATACACCAACCATCTAGAAATTTATCAAAGGTACCAAATGCATAGACTAAATTAATATATTTCTAAAAGAACAAGAGTTGATCGGCCCAAGAAAGGGGAACCACGGGTTTCAAAAATTAACACAAAAAGCCATGTATAATCGAGTTTCAAACCGGAAATCAAATAAAGTATACACACAACATAAGTTTTGAGGTGAAAGCAAAGTATATTAGTTTTGACCATTAACTACAAAGATTTTCCAATCATCCAAGAAGGGTCAAAGTCTTACAGGCTAGTAGCAAACATGCGAGAGAAGAAGGGGGTTCCGTCCAACAAGAGTATACAATAATGTCATCAACAAATTTTTATAACACTAAAGATTTGCAAACCTCCACTACAATACTAATGTTTGGTTAATTTAAAATAAATTACCCATATCCCAAAACAACCATATTTTACGGCAACCCTTGGTAACACAGTCAACCGTCGCACAAATAGATACAAACATAATTTCTAAGTGACATTATCAAAACAAAACCTTCCGCTATGAATCCATAAGATTATCAAATGAAAGCTGAGTTTTTTCCCAAGATTAATCACATTTAAGGAAATTTCCATCACAAACTATTACGGTAATTACGTGCATAAAAACGACCAATATTAATTAATAGCGTTAACATTACAAGGAGAAAATAATGCAAGTTAGGAAAAATAAAGAGCGCCATCAGCAATAATTCGAGAGGGGGATTAGACCAAACTATTCTAGTGTCAACGAGGTACTGGATTCGCACAATGAAACCTCCAGCTTAGTTGATCCGAAAAGCTAGTTATGGTTCAAGTTGATAGGGATGGTCAAGGTACTTCTTGAGGATGGCCTTAAAAGCCTAGAAACAAGATGAAAGATAGTATAAGAGTCTAAACACGCGAGACGGCAAAACACATTGCACACAAACCTTTTCATTCTACCAGTTTTAATACCAAAACTCTAAGCTGGCTAGCCCACGCATTGCTCACACAATCCTACAACCTTTCTTTCTCGATGCCAAAAGGTTATCAAAGGGACTTGCGAAGGGGCTAAAAAAAATGTCAAAAGACAACTTGGGTGCTAGGGAGGAGCTTCATAGTTATCGTAACTTACTTCCATAATATCAAAAATACTAGTTGATCAACATAATAACTTGCAACTCAATCGCAGAGAAGAATTAATACATAAACAAACAGACGAAGGTCTATCATTCGAGTAAGAGAAACATAACATTCAGAGGAGAAGGCACACATCCTTTCGACCAACATACTGACAACGATAAAAGCAAAAACAAGAAGAGACAAGAAAAGGGAAATCTCCCATCATGACATCCAACTGACAAATCAATGCAAGGAAAAAGCGGTTCGATTTCGCAATAATTGTAAATATAATAGCAGTAGAAAGGTGTAGAAATATCTTGCTTTTTCTCCAGCTTCAACAGGTCATCTGAGACTCCGCATGGGCCAACATAATTTTTTTTTTTCCAAGTTTCTCTCAATGAACAAAACCATCTTTTTCAACTTTTCTCCAAAGCATGTATTGTCATGCCCGAGTAAAAAAATGCAAGGTATAGTCACCCTTTGGAAGCTTTGTAGCCTTTGGATATACATCTCCCATGGCCAATACACGCTTGTTTATGTCTGATATCATGAAAAATTGTGATTCAAACTGTGTATCATAAATGCGGTTATTAAGCAATGGCACATGTGCTAACACGTCGCATGCCTCAAACCACAATAAACTTGTATGTCAATGTCAACCCATATATTTGTGTCCCAGATGGAAATTTGTCCAATGTTGTAGGGAGGGGAAGAAGAACTGATTTGACAGGCCGATATGGAACTCTGACTTTTGTCAAAACTGCAACAGGAGCAAGTGTCTCAGTTGATAAGGCCTTCACATCAATCTTGGTAGGTGCATCAGAACCAGAAAGAAGAATCTCTTCCTTATTTGCACTAATTCCATGGAATTCGACCTCCAAATCTACAAGCGTTGTTGCATGACTACCATTTCCACTAGACCAGAACTGAGCTATAGTTATTTCCACTGTTCGACCACTTTCAACTCTATGGCTGAAGCTTTTCAATGATGGAGACAAGAATGTTACGTGAACACTCTCCCACCGAAGAGATCGACTTTTAGGACAAATCTGAAGACAGTTAAAAAAAACGTCGAGGAGTGTCAAAACCAGAAGCTCGCATGGTAGCCTCCACCCATGTAGAACCAATTGGAACTTCAATAAATCTCCGCTCAATGTGACCTGCTAAAAAGGACAACCCTGAAAAAGTAGTTGCTGGAGGATTCATTTTTAAGGATATAGGTTTTATTATTGTCACAGGTACTCTAAATAGAGGACCACGCAATGGGGCCTTGCAATCTATACCGTAGACTTCAAAGTAATGCACTCCTTCAGAAAGGGAAGTTGGATCTACAAGAACATTGAAGTTGTTTCCACTGTGCGTGAGAAGAATATATTCAGGGACCTTTACCACTTTAGCATTACTAGATTTTATATGAATGCATTCCTCAAAAGGAACTAATATCTTTAACTTGTCAGCATCTTCATGAAACTTTGGCTCAACCTGTACAATCCACTCACTAAACAGATCCAACAGAAGCAAACACGCTGATCATTCTCAGCATCTCAACAACACAACCCACTACACTAAACAGATCCGCCTCTATGAGATCCTCTTCCATGGGTTACATCGTAGAACAAGCAAGGTCTCAGTAGAGAATCTTTGCAATAATTTTCATCAGGTCTCCTGGTAACACTCTTACTGTCACTTAATCGATTTTGATAAAAAAATACCTTGAAGGAGAATCCCGAATTTGAGGATGCAGTCGATACTGAACAGATGACAACATAGTTGGATGACCTGCTTGTTGGAGGTGCTCAAAAAGGCTTCACCATACTGTAACGTAACTGCTCGCCTGCGGGTTAAACCTTTTGCAGCCAAGCCGTCTTGTGGAGGATCCGACCCAGAGCACACACCCTCGTGGCACCCAAATGAAAGTGGAGGTAACACGCCGCTACAGCTAGCTTCAGTTTCCACACCCTCCTCCAAAGGAACTGTCTCCACCAAGAATCCCACGTGGCACAGAAAAAAACTCCAAAGAAGAGCCACGAGCCACGCGGCTTGAAAAGAAAAGTTCCAGCTAGGACCACACAAATCCTTCACCACACACTCGGGGTTTCAAGCATACCAAATAGACAAAGGCATGAAGAATTTACTTAGAAAACAAAACCAAAAGTAGAGTCATAAATCCTCCAAAATACAAATCAAAATTTTAATAAATGGGGGAGGAAGTCCCCAGCCATGCATTCAAGGAAGAAGGAGACCAACACGCCTTGCCTATCCAACCACTCCTCAAGAACTGAGTGGGATGCATGGGATCTTTAATGCTTGTACTTTTGGTAAGGTAAAAGTCAACAAACGTTGGGGTGAAGATCAAAATCACCAAAAAATAATTATTTGAAAGCTAATGCATGCAACCAAAACAGGGAAAAGGAAGTATGTATACACCCCACAAAGAGATGGGTGGTCAAACGAATAAAATTTGTTTCTTTTAATCCCACCAAAGCAGGTATGCCAACCCAAGGCACCATTTCCATAAAAAAGAATAAATCAATCTTCGAGGCCATACATTTAATACCATACCCCTCTATTGCTAGAAATTACAAGGAAATAATATTCCACCTCATGCCATTAAAAGGAATAATAATAAACTACCATAAAGGTAGGTCGGTTTGAATAACAATAAATAATAATAATAATTCCATATTATGAAATAAGTATGTGAGGATACCCGACAAGGCTTAGTTTATGTAACATAAAATTATTAATCATCTATTAGCCAATCCAACCAAAACAAAGAAAAGAAAAGAAAACACTAACTTTTCAGTGTCCAAAGAAAAAGGAGATAAGACAACGATCCGATCTCTGGGACACTCTAGAGAAGCAACATCCAAACCAGTGCGAAGCGAAGAATCCACAGCGTAATGATGCAAACGGGCATTACATTCTCCTCCCCTTAAGAAAGCATCGTCCTCGATGCGACATTACACAAGGAAAGAAATGGTTCGCAACCAAGAACAGGTAAAGGAGAAATTACACCCTATGGTTTAAAATTTTAGTTGATTAAAGCACGGCCACAAGGTAGCCTTAGGAACATTTGGTAGAAATTTTAACTTTCAAGGTTCTGTGAAGATTGGCAGTTCTTTCTTATTCATCATTTCATTAGTCTCTTTCCATTATCATTATTTCTAGTTTTAGTTTCTTTTAAAATTTCATCATTGAAGAGTTTTGGTTTATTCCTTATTGTGGGTGCCCAACATGAACTGCTAACACAACACCCTATCAGGTTCAAAAGACACTACAGATTCACAAGCACACAAGTATATACTTCATGATTGTATTACACCACAAAAGGTTACTCAAATACGGAATGGAATAGGCACAGTCCACATAACATAGTACTCATCACACATCTATGACTGACATATAAAATACTCAAACAAAAGAGTACTACAATCCAAGACATTTCCTCAATTTGCATCAATGAAAAATTCACATAACACCAAACAAATGCTACAAGTACATAGTGTCCACAAGGGAATCAATGACATATCCACAACATCACAACACATATCCATCTGACATGAGTAACACATACATCAAAATACCACTACCAAACATCACAATAACTCAACATATATCCCAAACATCAACCATACACACAAATATCATAAGCCTCCCTCAAACTCTTATGCCTCCCTCAAGTCTCTTATGCCTCCCTCAAACTCTTATGCCTCCCAAGTCTCTTATGCCTCCTCAAGTCTCTTATGCCTCCCTCAAACTCTTATGCCTCCCTCAAGCCTCCCTCGGTTGACCCTATGGTCCAAGACACATAGAGTTCGAACACTCCTAACCCAAGTGACATAATAACGCGTGGTTCAACAACCCGCTAGTTATATGTAACTCCTTGGGGCGTACCCCCATACAACGAAGCGGGTCCATAGGTCCAACCATTCCATGGTGCATCCCATGACCCTATTCCACACATCACGACAATAGAACCAGCACAACAATCCAATCAAAGTGCCAAGTGGCAAAGTACAAGCCTTGGGCAAGGCGGTAAAATTCCAAATTTAAAAGAAGACCCAAAATCAAGCAAAATAAATGGCCAAATAGCCATAGTTAGTATCAAAATCCCCATGTTAGTGCCACAAACCAAGGAAATGCCCAAAATTGTAAAGCATGGCAATCAAGAAAAGTTGTTGGTCCTTACAAAATAAAGTAAAAAGCTCAATTTACTTAATAAAATCAACTTATAATAATGTCACATTACGATAAATGTGTGGCCTTATCTAGCCACCAAGGGGTACTCAACGAGTTCTAGCACTTTCGGAACATCGAGCCTCACTCGCAAAATAAAACATCAATAGTACAATCTCTCACCTCTATCTCGAATCATCCCGCCACCACTTCGACAAGGCTAAACATAGTCATAGTTGCACTTAGGTTGCATACATACAACCACATAGGGAGAGAGGAAAGAATCACATGTTATCTACTAAACCTGAGTTTTGGCTCGAGTTATTGACCCATGGTACACCATTCCTCACTCTCAACATACACTTCTACCGATTTCCCTTTAGGTCGGTTAGCGTAAGGTCACAACATAAGGTTCACAACATAACATGTAACTACATCACTAACACAATGGTGGTACATATACAAGGTAGATCACAATCATACATTCACTGAGTGTAACACATCACTTTACCACATTCTGCACCCAAAGCGCAATCACCATACGATAGGGTTCATACACTCACCGTATGACCCCAAATCACAACATGAAGCATTACATATTACACACAAATCATACATACGATGAACATAGTACATCACAACATAACATCCATTGCTACATAACAAGGTGGTACACACATTTCTTCAAAACATGGTAAAACATCATGATACAACTCATTTCTTTTAACATCAATCTAGTCATACAACACATTGATACACCCACATATCACAATATGCCACAATGCTCCAACACTACGTCATCCACATTATAATTATTTTCACACATCACAAACAATAATTCACACGTGAACTCTTCATAGAATCCACAAGAAGGAGAGAGAATACTCCCATCCCAACATATCAACATGATCACAAACACGCACAAGGTGACATACACATCATGTGCGTTCACAATATCACAATTACGACATGGATCACATCACGCTTAAAGCACATTACTCTTCCAATATCTACCACCATCATGCAACATCATCATCATCATGCAGTATCATCATGTAGTAACATCATGTAACACAACCACCATCATGTAACATCACCATACAACACCAATCCGGCCCATAGGTTCGAGAGCATGAACCTATGCTCTGATACCAAGTGTAACGACCCAAAAATCCACACACGAACAACACAGTGAAATACAGGATAACTTTTTTTTTTGACTTGCTTGACACATAACATGACGCAACATGTCATCACCAAGGATACAACTAACACTGTGAACAACTTGATACAAGGATGGCCATAAAGGCAGCACGGAAACGTTCACACCTATCAAGGACAATACTTTTTTTTTTTTCTTTTTGACAAGACAACATAGAAGTCCAATCACAGAACACACTTACAGTTAGGGCCAACCACAATGAGATATTCTTGAGGGTTATTTATTTTAAAAGGACATCTTGCAATTCTTAGCTTACGTTTTCAAGGAGGCTCAAGATATGATTCGTATAATTCATCTTACCAAGCTAAGTTTATTCCTTTGACACTGAGTAATTATCTTTAAATCTTCTCTATTATGACATTTATTTGCTTAATTCGTTTATCAAGAAAAAGGAGTATTTAAATTCCACAAGGCCATCTGCTCACCACTAACGCTACTAAGATTCATTCTTGCCCACAAGACAACATGGTTTTAAGTTCAACACACTTAAGAGAAGAGATACAAGGTGCCTTGGAAAAGGGTTAGAGGGAGAAGGTCGAGATGAAACATCTTTAGGACCTCATTAGTTATTGCCAATATTTAATTGAAGCTAGGGCTCTTAACCAGAATTATCAACAACTTTATTTAGGCTTCGCTAAAAGTATTAACAAGGAGTAAAAATTTACTTTCCAAATGGCGGTGAGAAAGATGGTGAGGTCTCCAATTTGTTTTCTCTGGCTTATTAAATCTTATCATCTTCAAACAACTAACAGTTCATTTCACCTTAGGGTCATTTTACAAATTTCACCATAAAAGGAATAATGTTCACTAGAGGAGCTAGGGTTATCATGATATAAAGTTTACCTGCAATGATAGTCTTGCCCTTGTTTACTTAAAGAATTTCTTGCTCTCAAGTTGGTGACCCCTACGTTACTTTATTTGAATACAACTTTTAATTTAACTTCCAGAAGTATTAAACAATCCCATGTTAGTTTACTTATGACACTTTATTACTAAGTCATGTCAAGGTTTAACTCAAAATTTATTCTCAAGGCAAGGTTGAAGCAACACTCATTTACAAGAACAAAACAAGATTACATCAATTCTTAAAATACTGATACTCCAACAAAGTCACTCAACAACAATAACCAAATTTTCTTATAATTTCAATGATGGTCAAACAATACAAGGTTTCCAAAGTTCAGATGACAAAGTCCACAATACTTTATACTAAGACATTAATCCTCTTTTAAACTTTCCACTGGACGTTAACAATAGTTGAACAACATAAAAAGGTTTGAGCAAAGGACTTCTCAACTGAGGTTGATGACAAAAGTCTACAAATCTATCCCTCATCTACACGCAAAATCCATCTGCAGCAAATTTTCTACAAGAGTCAGTTCACGAGAACTGAGCAAGATAAGGCTACACAAAACCACCATAACTATTATCTAACAATACCACGAAAAGGAAGCACTTTATTACAAGAATTGGTTCAAACCTCTAAACACTATCAACACATCAAGTTATAATAAAGTCTTCATCATGCCAATCAAAGAAGGAGAAGACCTTGTACTTCAGTTAGGAGTAAAAGCAACGAAAGTATAGCAATCGTAAGAGAATGGCCCTTGGCCCTATAAGGAGAAAACAAATAATCTAGCAAAAAACAGAATTCCCATCAAGTAAGTAATTAAACCATAATTACAAGATTAAGATTTGATATATACACCAACCATCTAGAAATTTATCAAAGGTACCAAACGCATAGACTAAATTAATATATTTCTAAAAGAACAAGAGTTGATCGGCCCAAGAAAGGGGAACCACGGGTTTCAAAAATTAACACAAAAAGCCATGTATAATCGAGTTTCAAACCGGAAATCAAATAAAGTATACACACAACATAAGTTTCGAGGCGAAAGCAAAGTATATTAGTTTTGACCATTAACTACAAAGATTTTCCAATCATCCAAGAAGGGTCAAAGTCTTACAGGCTAGTAGCAAACACGCGAGAGAAGAAGGGGTTCCATCCAACAAGAGTATACAATAATGTCATCAACAAATTTTTATAACACTAAAGATTTGCAAACCTCCACTACAATACTAATGTTTGGTTAATTTAAAATAAATTACCCATATCCCAAAACAACCATATTTTACGGCAACCCTTGGTAACACAGTCAACCATCGCACAAATAGATACAAACATAATTTCTAAGTGACATTATCAAAACAAAACCTTCCGCTATGAATCCATAAGATTATCAAATGAAAGCTGAGTTTTTCCCGAAGATTAATCACATTTAAGGAAATTTCCATCACAAACTATTACGGTAATTACGTGCATAAAAACGACCAATATTAATTAATAGCGTTAACATTACAAGGGAGAAAATAATGCAAGTTAGGAAAATAGAAGAGCGCCATCAGCAATAATTTCGAGAGGGGATTAGACCAAACTATTCTAGTGTCAACGAGGGTCGGATTCGCACAATGAAACCTCAAAGCTTAGTTGATCCGAAAAGCTAGTTATGGTTCAAGTTGATAGGGATGGTCAAGGTACTTCTTGAGGATGGCCTTAAAAGCCTAGAAACAAGATGAAAGATAGTATAAGAGTCTAAACACGTGAGACGGAAAAACACATTGCACACAAACCTTTTCATTCTACCAGTTTTAATACCAAAACTCTAAGTCTAGCTAGCCCACGCATTGCTCACACAATCCTACAACCTTTCTTTCTCGATGCCAAAAGGTTATCAAAGGACTTGCCAAGGGGCTAACAAAAAACGTCAAAAGACAACTTGGGTGCTAGGGAGGAGCTTCATAGTTATCGTAACTTACTTCCATAATATCGAAAATACTAGTTGATCAACATAATAACTTGCAACTCAATCGCAGAGAAGAATTAATACATAAACAAACAGACGAAGGTCTATCATTCGAGTAAGAGAAACATAACATTTCAGAGGAGAAGGGCACACGCATCCTTTCGACCAACATACTAACAACGATAAAAGCAAAAACAAGAAGAGACAAGCAGAAAGGGGAAATCTCCCATCATGACATCCAACTGACAAATCAATGCAAGGAAAAAGCGGTTCGATTTCACAATAATTGTAAATATAATAGTAGTAGAAAGGTGTAGAAATATCTTGCCTGTTTCTCCAGCTTCAACAGTCATCTGCACTCTGCAGACGGCCAAGATAATTTTTTTTTCCAAGTTTCTCTCAATGAACAAAACCATCTTTTTCAACTTTTCCAAGTAGCATGTATTGTCATGCCTGAGTAAAAAAAATGCAAGGTATAGTCACCCTTTGGAAGCTTTGTAGCCTTTGGATATACATCTCCCATGGCCAATACACGCTTGTTTATGTCTGATATCATGAAAAATTGTGATTCAAACTGTGTATCATAAATGCGGTTATTAAGCAGTGGCACATGTGCTAACACGTCGCATGCCTCAGCCACAGTAAACTTGTATGTCAATGTCAACCCATATATTTGTGTCCCAGATGGAAATCTGTCCAATGTTGTAGGGAGGGGAAGAAGAACTGATTTGACAGGCCGATATGGAACTCTGACTTTTGTCAAAACTGCAACAGGAGCAAGTGTCTCAGTTGATAAGGCCTTCACATCAATCTTGGTAGGTGCATCAGAACCAGAAAGAAGAATCTCTTCCTTATTTGCACTAATTCCATGGAATTCGACCTCCAAATCTACAAGCGTTGTTGCATGACTACCATTTCCACTAGACCAGAACTGAGCTATAGTTATTTCCACTGTTCGACCACTTTCAACTCTATGGCTGAAGCTTTTCAATGATGGAGACAAGAATGTTACAACACTCTCCCACTGAAGAGATCGACTTTTAGGACAAATCTGAAGACAGTTAATAAAAAAAAAAAAAACGTCGAGGAGTGTCAAAACCAGAAGCTCGCATGGTAGCCTCCACCCATGTAGAACCAATTGGAACTTCAATAAATCTCCGCTCAATGTGACCTGCTAAAAAGGACAACCCTGAAAAAGCAGTTGCTGGAGGATTCATTTTTAAGGATATAGGTTTTATTATTGTCACAGGTACTCTAAATAGAGGACCACGCAATGGGGCCTTGCAATCTATACCGTAGACTTCAAAGTAATGCACTCCTTCAGAAAGGGAAGTTGGATCTACAAGAACATTGAAGTTGTTTCCACTGTGCGTGAGAAGAATATATTCAGGACCTTTACCACTTTAGCATTACTAGATTTTATATGAATGCATTCCTCAAAAGGAACTAATATCTTTAACTTGTCAGCATCTTCATGAAACTTTGGCTCAACCCGCACAATCCACTCACTAAACAGATCCAATGAAGCAGAAGCAAACACGATGATCATTCTCAACATCTCAACAACACAACCCACTACACTAAACAGATCCGCCTCTATGAGATCCTCTTCCATGGGTTACATCGTAGAACAAGCAAGGTCTCAGTAGAGAATCTTTGCAATAATTTTCATCAGTGTCCTAAGTAACACTCTTATTGTCACTTAATCGATTTTGATAAAAAAATACCTTCAAGGAGAATCCCGAATTTGAGGATCCCACGGCCAGCAACAAAGCAAGAGCCCAGATAAAAAAATAGTTCATCAGACCACACAAATCCTTCACCACACAAACTCACGCGTCCAGGACAGAGTAAGGCACGCAGACCACGGAAGTCAGCAGAAGATTTGCAAATCAAAATTTTAATAAATGAAGGAGGAAGTGCGGCCACCAGCAAGAAGGAGATTTCAACACGCCAAGCAAGGATGCAGGGGTCTTTAATGCAATGGCAGGTAAAAGACAAACACAAGGAAGATCAAAATAAAAATCTGATTTGAAAGCTAAAGCGGCCAGCAGGGAGGAAGACATACGGTGGGTGGTAATAAAATTTGTTTCATTAATCCTCACCAAACATATGCCAAACAAGGCACCAAAAGAAATAAAAAAAGAATAAGGCAGGAGGCCATACACTCTACCACGCACCCCTCTTGCTAGAAAACAAGGAAACCCTCCACCTCATGCCAACAGAAGGAATATGAACCATAAAGGCAGGTCGGTGGTTGAAGGCACGCTTCCATAATTATGAAATAAGTATGCGAGGATACCTGACAAGGCTTAGTTTATGTGACATAAAATTATTAATCATCTACTAGCAACCAACCGTTAAACTCGACAGGGTGAAAACACTAACGTTTCAAAAGAAACGCAACAACGTTCAACTCTAAGAAGCACGGTCGTCGCAGAAGAAAAGGCGCAATGATAAATCCCATAAATATATTAATAAAAATTTCACACCTATACTTCACTTTAAAATTATTACCTACCATAAAATTGTGTTACTCCTCTTTATGGTTATTTCTCGATTTACTTGGGTTGTTCTAGATGACTACGTGGAGTGAAAGGAGGTGGTCACATTATTAGAGATGCTTTGATTCTACACATGAGGATATGCAGTAAGACATATCATGGGGTATTCATTATTATTTTCATTGTGGGGAGAAATCTTTCCAAGTCTCCCTTTTATATGTTCCATTCTACCAATTCTTCATTCACTCTACAAAAGTAACTCGGAACTATGTTAATGCTTGCATGACTTCATACAAAACATCCTTTATTATGTTGTATACAACTTTCCCATAGAGAGTGATGGGATTCTGGATTTTCTACTGCAGTATTTCCAATTGATCATGTAGTTGTTGAGCTTGAACTCCAACAAATGTGTTGTGTGGTGTGTTGCATTCCCAATCTCATAGTTTCTTCCTGGCATTTTATCAAGTCTACAATGATATTTGAAATTCATTTTCTCTATCTTTGTCATTAGATTCAGTCAATATCTTACCTTTCATTGTCTTTCCCATATTTACATCTTATTTATTATCATCCATTAAGTTATAGAGCTGAGTGTTGCAATCCACGGTTCAAATGTGAGTTTATTTTCTTGTTTCTCGTCTTGTTACAACATCTTGTTATATTCATTTAACATGATGTCTACATCATTAAACTCTTTGGTTTGGACCACCTACACTTTGGGATTCTTCACAACCTCATTTTCCTTCTAATTTTTATCAATATTTCCTACAAAGGTGGTTAATTGGATTTTCTCACTCATTACTTGATCACCTATGGAATTAGTAGCAAGACATGGGAAATTGTCTTTAATTTTTTATTTTAGATTTTACAAATCCACTTCTAGTGTTTCTTTCTATTGTGCAATTTGAAGTGCATCTGTGTCAATATTTTCCTGTACGGTGTGCATGCCTTCAATTTGTGTTTGCAAAAACAAGTTCTCCAAATCTATTTTAATGGTGCTCATGAATTATTTTGACATGGTAGCTTACACACTCATCTTTCATGTTAGGAAAATGGGTATTGAACCTTAATAACCATATTTAATTAGTTTTTGAACCAAACATTAATATGAATATGTAAATAAATAAACAATCATAGAACATAACACAAGTAAACACAGAGTTTATGTGGAAAAACCCCTAGTGGGGAAAACCATGGAAAAAGTGATATTTCCATATATGAGAAACAATATTTTACAGTCCAGTAAAATCCCCTTCCCTCACTTCTCTCCAAACTATTCACTCAAAGTGAATTAACCAATATAAATCACGGTCATATTTATTTGACTCCATAGGTAACAACCATATCAAGTGAAGGGATACAAATAACGAACACCCGATTTAATATAAATTAGTTAATAATTAACCAATTAAACATAAACACAAATTTTATATTAAATAATTAAGAATATAACTATTCTAAATTATTTAATTATAAACTAAGGTTTATAGGAACTTAATATTATGTTCTGACACTCCCCCTTAATATTAAGTGGAGAACCATACGCCAACATTACCTGTTTGTATAATAGGATTTACAAATCCATAAACCATTAGTGAAGGTTTGGGCTAGCATATCACTTTTGAAGGATTTATAACACCTTCATCATGCTCAAATTACCTTTTGGTACAAAAGGATTTGGAATCCATAAATCAGTAGTGAATGATTTAGGCTAAGCATGATTTGTGAGACTACATATCACAATTTCTCATGCAAAAAAATAACAAACAACATATTTAGGATCCTTTTATAACACAAGGACATCATTTACAAATACATGCAACACACTGGATTGTACACCGTAAACTTAGAGTGACAAGTTTACAAATATCATAGGGATATTTTTATAATGATTTACAATGCAACAAAATTATAGAGGAGAAGGAGATATCAACTGACCGGACATTAGGATGTGACATTTCCATGCATACTCCCCCTCAATGGAAACTCTGAAAGTCCAAGCATTTCACAAAATTGCAATATTTTATAGCACACAACGACTTGTAAAATATATGCAAATTGATCTTCATTTTGCGACTTGGAGATTTATATCATCACAGATAACCTTCTCTCGGATAACATGCATATGAACTTCTCTATGCTTCATTATTTGATGTTGAACTAGATTCTTAGTAAGAAACAAGTAACTCTAACTATCACATAGAAGAGGATTACTTCCTTTAACTTCCATGTGCATCTCTTTCAAAATCCTCTTTCACCACATGACATGTTTTGTTGTTTCCATCACACTTCTCTACTATTATTTAGTAGAAGAGATGAAGACTATCAGTTGCTTTTCTCACTTCTCTAAGTATTGGAACCTATACGAAGAACTTGAACACAAATATAGATTTCACTTTAAAACATCTTATCAGTTAAGCACTAGTTGTATAACAACTTACATAATAATATGCTTAACAACTAACCATGTTATATTACAAATATGTTGAAATTTTTCAACATATTAATCTTGTAAAATATATATTATATGCAATCAGTATTGGATGTCTCTAATACAAACACAAAGGCATCCCCAAGTGTCATTTGATATGCATATAATAATATTTTAGTAATCACATACTAAGAAATGTTTTATCAACAACATATATAACTTCATTATCTATCTAATCCCTTAAAATTTGATAAGACTGATAGATAATATATCTAAAAAGATAACCAAATCATGTAAGAATAATCACAGCATACACTAAATAAAAAAAGATCTCTAATTGTGGACACATCCCATGGATTTATGTGGAGTTTGCTTCAAAAATGATTGAGGAAGGGTTTTTGGTGATAGTTTACCATGTAAGCAACCTTTACACATTTCATAGGTGGAAAATTTAAGCTGAGACATGTCATACATGATCTTAAAGAAATGATCTTAGTATTTCATGCCAAAAATGAACAATATTTTGAATAAACTACTAGAAAAACGAAACAAAAATTTAAACACATATAAGCCATTTTTTTGTATGTTTTCAACTATAATTACTTTTAGTTCATTCTCAATAAACCACATCAAAATTATAGTTATTTTGAGTTAACTATGAATGAAAAAAACTTCTTTTTCAATTCAATATCGTATATTCAAATAAAACATTTACTTTTCATTTAGAAGTGATAGATGTAGTTTATAGAGTTACTACATTAGATATATGATTATTCTCTTCATTTTCATCTTGATTTTGATTGATTTATTCCATTTTTATTTTGAAATTTGACTTGTTTTTTACTTTAAAGCGTTCTTTCTTATGGGAAAATTTTCCACAGTTATGACATTTACCATCAAAACTAACTCTTAATTTTCTTGGTTTCTTATCTTTACTAATAGGTTTAAAAGTTGATTTTTATTTTGTTGAACCTAGAAGGTTTGGTTTTAGATTTTTGAGCGAGAAGTGCCTAAGTGGTATTATCTTTTGAATCAAAATTATTCATAACTTTCTCTTCTTGGATCAAAAGAGCACTTAGAGTTTGCAAATCAGGATGTCCTACTCAGTTTGATATTTAGAATTCAATATTGAAATGAAATTTCTAAACCTTTCATGTATATTCAATTGAATAATAAAGTAAATTAATTTATCATGAATTAAGTTACAGTTACATCCATCCAAATGAGACTTAATATTCTTAATTTTTGCTAGAAAATTTATTACCTTTTCATCTCCCTTCATGGGAGTCGTCATCAATTCTAGAATCAATTTTATAATTTTGATAATTACATACCTTCATGCATTGATTCCAATTGCGTCTAAGCCTCACTCGAACTTTCCTGATTC
Source organism: Taxus wallichiana var. yunnanensis (assembly GCA_018340775.1). Taxonomy (NCBI): domain Eukaryota; kingdom Viridiplantae; phylum Streptophyta; class Pinopsida; order Cupressales; family Taxaceae; genus Taxus; species Taxus wallichiana. The sequence goes on from CM031235.1 coordinate 958,297,656, forward strand.
CCTGATGTGAAGGAGGAGATCATTTTACACACTCTGCAAAATAATGGACAACTTTATGAACCTTTTTTTGATATACAACTACATTGTTCATTGTAGTTTGTCTTCTGGTTGGAGCCTTCTCTATATCTTTTTACACTATTTTCTAGAGATTGCAAGGCATGAATTTTGCCTTCAACCGTATCTTCCATATGTTATAATTGTTTCCATTCAACATCTGTGATTTTTCAATAGTAAAGTGATTATATCTCATTTTCACGTAAATAAATTTCAAAAGGACAAGGAGGTTTTTAGTAATAATATTTAAGAATCCCCTGTTGTTTTTCAAACCACACTAGTCCTTTTGATGGATTCACTGATGGAAAAAATGACCTATCAAATAAATAATCTAAACATACGATATATTAGTTTGACAATAACACTTATTTATCGAAATGTGAGTGAATCTTTTTTAGTTTTACATGAAAAATAGGACAACTTAGTCGCCACGTTGTAAGTAAAATTACTTCACATTACAAGACTTTATTTATCTAATGCAAAAGAAAAAAATTGAGAAAAATCCTATTATTAGATTAAAAATATACATTAAATTAATAATTTGATAAATAAATGAAAAATTAATTTTAAAAAAACATATTTATTAAAAATTTGGGGAGCATAGCTCCATATAGAAGGGTCGAGCTCTGCAAACTACGGACCAAGATGGCTCCTCAGCTCATTTTAATTATTTCAACTAACCAATATGATATATAATTTACAATAACCACACTTATGAAACCATGTTACGAAATGTCACCACGGTGAGTTACTTGCCTAGTTGTTTGGCGAGTTACGGCAAACCAACCACCATATCTCCGTCTAACTCAATGGCCAAGTTAAATTCCCAAGCGATCCATGACTGAGCCCGCAGCTAAGCGTTTAACACATTTTGTCTAAGCCAACAAAACACAAATGTGTGGCCTAATCCACAGTTGAGCATACTCGCCCACCCCATGTTAAACCTAACCTCGGTGCCTAACACCATAAATGTGGGATAAAGTTCCCCCAAAAAAATTCATGGCCGAGTCTATGGTCAAAGAGCCAAGTTAACGGTAGAGGAGAGGACGTGGATGTTCACACAAGTGGGGACCGAGAGTCCACGTGGCACATGGAGGTAGCGTAGATGAAAAAGGGCATAGCAACCGCCACTTGGCATGATGAGGAGAGGGTTTCCAAAGGGGGCCGCACATAGATAGTGTATAGTGCATAGGGGTCGCATTGACTTATATGTTTAATACTATATCTTTAAAATTATATTTAGTCTATAGTTTAAGTCGATTAGCCTATAGGTTTTAGGGCTAATAAATTAAACTTTAGTTAATGTGGTATAAATTGTATTAGATAAATTTAATGTTAAGTTTTAAATGTGAGACCCAAATACACTTAGTTATTTAGGTTATAGTATGATTTTACTATATAGTTTATATTAACTATAAACTAAGGGGTTTATTAATTATAAACTATTAAGTTTTAAGATGAAAATATTATAAATATAGTTTTATGGTTTCAAGATTTAAAAGAAAGTGTGAAAACCCTTATTAATGGGGATCCTCTCTTTTAAGGACATTAAAAGTCTTGAATTTTACCCAAGGTGAAAATATTTCAACCTTATTTTAAAACTATAGAAAAAAATACATTCTTAATTGCCTTGATAATTCTTGAGTAATTTTTTTCAATTTTCACGTGAGGGCTAAATACTCGAGGGGTCTTGGAAATAATTTACTCTTGTGCACAAACTCATGTAATAATATGTCCCATGTGGGGGGGTATTTATTAAATTTTTCCAACCACTTAACCAAAACCACCCAATGAAATGCCCAATTGCTAAATAAAATTAAAATTAAATACATCTACCCTTGCTCTGGTATCATGTTAGATGAGGGTAATAAACTTAATAACCATATTTAATTAATATTTGAACCAAACATTAATATGAATAAGTAAATAAATAAAAAAGCATAGTAAATAACACAATGAACACAAAGATTTACGTGGAAAACCCCGAGGGGGAAAAACCATGGCAAAAGAGAAATTTCCATTATATGAGAAACAATATTTTATAGTCAATAAAATCCCCTTCCCTCACTTCTCTCCAAACTATTCACCCGAAGTGAATTAACAATATGACCCACGATCATATTTATTTGACCCCATGGGTCACAAACCATATCAAGTGATGGGGTATGAATAAACAACACCCGATTTAATATAAATTAGTTAATAATTAACCAATTAAACATAAACATAAATTTTTATCAAATAATTAAGAATAGTTATATTCTTAATTATTTAATTATAAACTAAGGTTTATAGGGACTTAATATTACGTTTAACATTTGATATATACATGATAGGTCACGCATTAATCACTCGATAAATTTGTGTTCCCTTTTGTAGGATAGGTATGAGGTGCAAATCACATTTCAAACTCAACTATCGGCCTACATGGTAAAAATCATAAAGAACCTCCACAAGACTCAAGTATTTTGAACTTTTTTAGGGATCATATTTTATGGAGTTGGGTGATTTTGAAAAGAGAGGGACATTTTTCAAAGGGATTGGTAAGAGGAATTACTTAAATAGGAATTGACTTACGCAAACTTTGGATATTTTTACAATGAATAAATCACTACCTCGACAAAAATATATAATTGTGGGAAAAATGGGTTAATAAGTAAGTGGAAATATTTTTAAGCTGTTGAGGTGTGAGATTAGGGGTAGGATGCCGTCATAATGGCATCGGTTCCATGTTTTTCGATCATCTTAGAATTTTCCCATGCAAATCTATCGACCAATTTTCTACACACAAGCTCCTATGTTGATATTGCTTGACCCTTCAAAGTGGTATGATATGTCATTTTCATCATTTGAGGGCTTACTTCTATTCATTTCACAAAGAACATATTTTCTATCCTCCTGTTGGTCCGAAAATCACGCGTGGGAGATCTATGGATGGCGAGCCAGCCGGTGTTGCAGTAAGGCTTAGCCCCTCTTTGAGACAACAAAGCAAAGCGCCGGTTTATTACTTCTACTAGTAGGAACCTATGCAAGTCTCACATTAAGGGGTTGGGATCTCATCCCGAGTAGAGTGTTCAGTCATGCGAAAAGAAAGGAATGGAAGATGGAAAAGAGAAAGATCAGATCCGAAGGAAGAAAAGAAATGAATTCCAAGGGAAGGGTGGAAGATCTATGCTTTTGGCTTGGTAGTAAACGAGCCAAACCTACTTGCATAAATAAACAAAGCAATGCGATAAACAAATGACGGAAAAGTAGATATGATTCTAACAGTTTAAACACATACGGATCTAACATAAGAAAGATCTAATGCATAACACAACACTATTGAGCACAAAGTCGAATAATTGTATTCTTGTTCTTTTACATAAGAAAGCTCAAAGTCTTTCTCTCCTCACTTCTATTTCTATAGAAAAATGTTCACCGAGAATACAACAAGTATTCTCATATTTATAGAAAATGAGGAGAGAGAAGGAAAAATGGAGCCAACCACTTATTTACAAGATATGTACAAAATATCTAAAAGTCATGTTGACTTTGACAACTTGGATGAGATGACATCATCCCATGATGCAACATGGATGATGTCATCATTTGTGCTTAACACATTTTTAGACATTTCGAAAAGAAAGTCGGAGAATAGAGAGAAGAAGAAGAAGAAGAAGCTACTCATCATCGTCAATTCGTTGTTGGCCATACGATGGGATTCCTTCGGCGAAGTGCAGGAGCGCTGCTATTAACTTGTCCATCCATGGACTTCTTGTAACTACTGGGTCCTAACCCGAACTCATCCATGTCAATGTGACCCAACTCTCGAGTCCCCACGACATCCATCGCTGCTGCGTTCGGCGGTGATTCGGGCATCCTCGACCCTCTAATATTTATACTTCATTTCTTCTTCCATCAGCTTGGCCTTTCCTCTTGATTTGGTGGGTCTCTTGCCTGACGTAGACATGTGTCTTTTCGAGCTCAGCTGCTGATCTGCGCGAAGAAGAAGCGAGACCCAATCCAAAAAGGTTGAATTAGTCATCTGATTTTCCATTGGAATGCTAGCAGAAGAAAGAGTTAGAGATTTTAAGGCTCAGGGCGCAGGGCGCATGAAAAATGCATGTTGCAGGCCAAATAGATAAGGCGCACAGAAAAGGAATGTTGCAGAGGTTATACTGGCGCCAAAGGCGCATGGCGCATGGATGAAGCAGATTGCATTTTATAGAAGGGCGCATGGAAATATTGTGTTACATTAACAAATGGTGCGCCAAAGGTGTATGGCGCGGCGCATGAATGGTCTACACAACATCATGTTCTCTATGATGGAGGGTGCGCCGCGTCTTTATAGCTTTATACTTGCGCGAATAAGGCTTGTGTTACATGAAAAGGCGGGTGCGCGCTTTGGCGCATGGAAGCGAGGATGTAACATGGAGAGAAGGTGCGCAAAGGTCTTTAAGGAGGCGCGGGATTCACACTTGCGGCATGTAAAAAGGGTGCGCTTTGAAGGCGCATGAATTCAAAGCTGCATGACGAGGATGGAAGGGTGCACCCTTTGGCGCGGGTTTTGAGGATGTAACATGGCGGGAAGATGCGGCTAAAGGGCCGAATTTTTATTGCTAAGGCGCGCCGGTGCGCCACGAACTACACTTAACTACTCAAATATTTTCTTATTCTTTCTCCTACTTCAAAAGGATGCTTGGACAAGTAAGGTTTCACAAAGAGGTTCATGGACAAGCCATGAAAACAACTCCCTTCCAGCAGATCTCGGAAAGAGGGAGGAAGGAGAAAAAGAAAAGGAAACAAGACAACAGTGAGGGGAGACTAGCTCAAATATACTCCATTAAAAGCTCACTAAAGCAGCCCAAAACAAAGACCAAGCACACCAACAACCGAAAATACAAAAGCGAAGAGGGAGAACCTCTTACCTCGAATATATAGCAAAAATCAAGAGCGGGTCCACGGGCGTGATGACAACGACAGAGCGAGTTGACAAATCCAGAGCAATCACGTGCTTGAAAAAGGAATGAAAATGACATGGGCGTGCATGATATTTATAGAAAAACTTGTCATCAATGCGCCATGACCACTTTTGAAATGCCGCATGAAAAGCTGGCGACGAGGAAAGTGTGCGACCTTTGGCGCACGGAGGTAATTGACAACAGAAGAATGAGCGCGCCTTTTGGCGCACAAATGTGTTCGTGCCATGAAGTTATGTGCGCCCTTTGGCGCACAAAAAGTGTTCAGGCGAGATTATATGCGCCTGCGGCGCATCAAAATCGACTCAACATCCTTTGGTGCACTAAAAACGTGCTAACATGGAAAACCATGCGCAAAGGCTTTTAAGGGGCGCACCAAAACTTGGTGTTTCAAGGCAAATCCATGCGCCCGACCAAAAAGGCTCAAAAAGACTAAGTTCAAAAACTAGATTTCGGGAAGGGATTTTGCAATGTTTTCGGTATGGTTATCGGTAAAATTGCCCTTGTCGATTTTACGGGATAAATTTGGCTCTTCTGAGGGACTATCCTTGAGCAAAGCTCGGGGTAGAGAATCCCAGATTACATGTGCCTATCCATTGGGTAACAGAGTCAAAAACCAAGGGGACCGGAGGAGACGAAAGAAAACACACAATGAAAGCAAACACACAACGAAAGCAAACACACAAAAAAAATAAATGTACAAAGAAGAGAGCAAGCTCTACTTCCCGAAGATCTTGAGGTGTTGCCCGTATAGGGAAGCGGGAGCTCGGCTCCATCCGAGATATGAGAGATAGAAACTATTCTCTCCATTGAGTTGCTTGATTTTGAAGGGCCCTCTCCACAGGGAATCAAACTTTCCGTGCATGCCCTTTGGCTCTCTTCGTTTGTCCCATAAGAGGACGAGATCTCCCACTTGAAAATCTCTACCGCTTGGCCTTCTTGTCAAAAATCCTCTTCACTTGATTCGATGTTCGGTGATCCTGTCGGCCACTCTTACTCTTTTTTCTTCAAGTTCCGCAAGATACATGATTCTCTTTTCTAGAGAATTCTGAAAAGTTTCATCTTCGATTACTCGTGCCAAGCGTAGAGCAGGAAGTTCCGCAGAAATGGGAAGTTCGGCATCAGTGCCATATAACACTTGAAAAGGTGACATGCCGAGAGATCTCTTGGGGGTAATGCGGTCCGCCCACAAAGCATCGTACAAAGACTTGTGCCACATCCGCTGATTCTCATCTACTAATTTCCGTATGATGGTCACCAAGTTCTTATTACTGGATTCTGCCTGACCATTTCCCTGAGGGTAATAATCCGAGGCATGTGCTAAAGTTATTCCATATTCATAGCAAAAACTAATAACTTCTGGGAGGAGAAGTTAGAAGCATTATCAGCAACGATTTTGTTTGGAACGCCGAACCTGACAATGATATTTTCTTTGATAAAACTGCAAACCACCTCAGAAGTGGCATGCTTGACGGGTATGGCTTCCACCCACTTGGTGAAGTAATCCGTTGCTGTAAGGACATAGCTATGTCCAAGACTCGATTGAGGATTGAGCGCCTAATAAAATCAATTCCCCATTGCACACGAATGGTTCATTGATAATGACCGGCCTTAGGGAAGGGCAGCCAACTTGGGCTTCCGGTGGATGAATGGCGGGTGGTTCACACTTTGCCACCAGTGTAGCGCATCTTGAAAAAGCGTTAGCGATAGTACACAGCTCGGATGATCTTGTGTCATCACGGAAGAAGAAAATGACCTCCACAGTGAAAACTTTCAGCATAGTTTTACTTACTTTGGGGCTTGTCACACACATCGCGAGAAGCGCCGTCTATCCCGCTTATATAAACCTTCATCCCGAGATAACATATTTAGCTACCCGAGCCTTATAGTGCGCTTCTCCTTCTGGTTAGGTGCATTGGGCATTCGCCGTAGGTAAGGAAGAAAGCAATGTCGGAGTACCACTCGTCACTAGTTGCAACAAATAGAACTAGAGGCGAGAGAATCGGGTTCCTCTAGGAGGCTTTGCTCTTAAATGCATGCAGTCCTCTTTTCCTTTGGGGTCTTCTAAATTTTCATTTTCAGCCATTAGCCGACACAGGCCCTGCCTCTTGGCTTGGTTGGTTTAATATCCAAGTCATATTCCTGGACCTTTGCGATCCAATTCCCTCTTAAACTTCCTAACTCTTGCTAAGTTAGAATGGATTTCACCGCCGTGTCAGGAACCAGCACCACCGTATGCGAGTTTAGAATGTAATACCTGAAATTTTCTTTGCTTTGACAACGGCGAGGCATGCTTTCCAATTGAGTCATCTTCAACTCGTGAGGCTTGAGGGGAGAACTCATGAATGCAATCGGGGATTCAATGTCTTCTGAATTCTTTTGCATTAAGATTGCAGACACAGTATGTTCTGATGCGTAGCTATACATGATGAAGTCCTTGGAGAAATCGGGACATACCAGGACCGGTGCATGAGCAACAGAAGCTTTTATTTCTTCAAATGACCTTTTCCCTTCTCCGCTCCATTTGAAAGTTGGTGATCCTTTCATCATGTTCAAGTATGTGGCGAGTCTTCTCAAAGAAAGTCAGTCGGAGAACAAAACGCCTAAGAAAGTTCACCTTTCCAAAGAAGGAATGAACACCAGTCTTGCTTTAGGCGAGTAAGGCTCACGAATAGCTTTAACCCTTTCAATATCTATCTTCGTTCCTTCTTTGCTAACCACGTGCCCTAGCATGACTTCCCTTGATAACCCCAAAAACAGACTTTTTGGGATTTAGGAAATTTCGTGTTCTTGGCTTTGCCGATTTTCTTGCTCTAAGTGATCACAATGATCACTTCGTTGTTTTAGAGAACACGGTTAAGTCATCTAGATAGACTACAATGACTTTTCCCATCATACCTTTAAATGCAAAGTCCATGGCCCGTTGAAAAGTAGCACACCGCATTAGTTAGGGTGAAAGGCATCTGCTTTGTAGGCAAATGTACCCTAGGGAGTAGTGAATGCTTTGTTTTGAATTGATCTCCAGCGAGACTTCAATCGATTGTAGCACGAAAAACCATCAAGCATGGGCGGCATCTCTACGATCCGATTCTTGCTTGCGAGAACTTGATCCATAATCGGAAGAGGGTAGTTATCTTTGTGAAGCTTGATTGATTTGAAAGTCTACGCATATGCGTATCTCACGTTTTTCTTTGCGGCACAATGTTCGCCACCCAAGTCTTTGTGATGGATAGGGAAGATGATTCTCGCATCCAAGCATCTTACGAATTTCTGTCCGGATGGTGCCCGAGATCTTAGGATTATAATGCCTTTGCTTACGGCGAAAGGCTTTGGCGTCTTCTTTCAGCAAGTATGTCATCTTTGCACGTCCTTTGGCTTGAAGGACTTTAGATCGGCATAGGACCATGCCAACACATCCATATATTTCTTCAAAGCAACTTGACAAATTTCCGCTTCTCATCGGGCGTGCGGCATGATTTGCCAATGTTGACAAATTGCGGATGTGCCAGAACCTATATTGGCTAGTTACATTTACGGGGATGAGTCGGGATCATCTTGCTTTTTCTTTTTATAAAGCAGTCGTGCTGTCAAACAAAGCAAGCGCCCAGAGAAACTAGGCCCTTGAATTTTATTTCCTTTGAGGTGACATATACCGTCCTTCTCCTTTGATTCATGGTTTTGACCGTTGATTGATTCACGGCATGTAGAGGTGGATCCTTCAAAGTACAACTCTTCAAAATTTTCTAATTTTTCTAGAAAGGCAATGAGGTGATTATCATCGTTGAATACCGCCAATCTTTGAGAGTTGTTCGCACGCTTGCAGGCGGAAAACCACTTCAATGGTGTATTTGTTCGTTTTCAAACCCGGGTGCGGGAGCATGAGAGATGCCGAAACGGCCAATGAATCGGCCATATCATTTTGAGCTCTTGGAATTGCTCCTATTGAAAAGGCATCAAACTCTTTGATCTTTATCCCATTTGCGTTACGGTAGTGCACGAGCCTCTCATTTTTCACTTGGTAAATCCTTTTGACCTGATTCTACAACTAGCTCAAGATCACCTTGGAATTTCAAATTTTTAATTCCTCTTTCCTTTCGGCTTGCATACCGAGCAACAGAGATTCATACTCAGCAGATATTGTTAGTGTTGGAAAAGCTGCAACTTGAAAGAAAGAGGAATTACCTTCTCTTACGGAGATATTAGCACAACTCGGCCGCCACATCCGCTAGTCGCGCAAGAATGCCATCAAAGCAAGGTCCAGATCTCATTAAGATCCTTTTCTTGAACAAAACGCCTTTTGTATCCGCCTTGGTAGACAAAAAGTAGTTCCCCATCCCACGATGATTCAAAAAGGATTTGGGCTTTGGGGTCCTTGAGCTAGTAACCAAGTACTTCTTTTGCGATTCTGGTTCTAAAGTCTGCATCACACCTTTGCCAGTATCCTAGCTTTAGACCAGTCCATGTGAATTTCTCCACCAACCTCAGCAAAAGCTTCTTCCCAGTGAGAATTCCATAGCTCTTTGGAATGTCGGCAAGCCAACGAGGACGGTCATCTTTACCCTCTTTTACGGAAATGCCGCAAATGCAAATTGCGCATCTTTGATTTGACCAATCAATGGCACTTGCTTGGTCTCTAATGAATAGCATCTGCTGAAAGGTTTGGTAAGAGTGAGGCCCAAAGCATGGGTGACTTTTGCCGGCATGACGTTATCGGAAGCTCCGGAATCAATTATACAGTTGCTCAACTTATGGCCGTTGATTAGGAGAGAGAGATAGAAAGGTTCTATCTTACGATGCGGATGATGTTGAAGCAACATTTATGCGGGATTCGGGGAGTGGAAAGGATTCCTTTTGGGAAACTGTTTAGACATATGACTTGACTCGAATATATTTAGTTAATTTTACAAGTTTGTTCGGGGTTTGGATCGAAGGTACTCTCGGCTTGGACATTTGGATCTTGGTCTTTTTGCATGATCTATTATATCGAATGCGGCCAAGGGTTGCGTTGGTGAGGGAATGAGTCCTTCACTTCGCGATGGTGGAACAGGGTTCTGCGATCTTGATAGGAATCGAGGGGCTGATTCGGAGGAGAGATGGGCAGAAAGACTTCTTTGCAAAAGACTTAACAGGAATTTGAGTAGGAAGAGGATTACCTCTTTTAACAATGGTTGGAGGTGTGTTTGTCATGACCTTTTCTTTCTACGCATGGGCAGCAACTTTCGCTTCTTTTCCTTGCAGCGTGTAAAAACAGCATATGATTGTCTGCTTGCATAGCCTTGAGTACTCTCTTCTTCATCGATTCATCCTCATCAAATTCCATGTATCCAATAGTAGAGTCGCGGATCGGTTCACCGACATCTTGATCATCTTCGCCTTGAAGCGAAGGTTCTTCATAATCTTGCTCTTCCTCTTGATTTCGCCAAAGCATTGATGGGAGGAGCTTCAAGCGCCAACCGTGGAGCAGTTGCAGGTAGACGCGGTCTTTGTGAAACATTGTTGGGAACGAAACTCCTTCGTGGAACATCTCGGTATGAGGAACTAGGAGCCTGGGCCAACTGCTTCTTTAATGCGAGCAAGTCATTCGCCATCTTTTGGAATGCCGGATCGAGGCAGAAGTAGTAGCGGCGAGGGTTACAAGATTTGGACTTTAATGATTCCTTTTTCAACTCGCCAGATATTATCAGATTGTCTTCTATCCGAATGGCAGCAGGCTGAGCGAGAGGTAGGGTAGCTACTCGCTCTTGAAGGAGCAAGAAGCTGACTTTTGAGCTCATGGCGTTCACGAAGAAACACTTCTGATTCTCCGGTGTTAGAAGCATGGTAGTAGGGACACGGTTGATTAATGCATTGAACCGGGTGACAAAATCGCGCATAGTCTCATTGGCTTCCTTCTTCAGGTGCGTGATCCGTGATAACAACGCAAATGCATCTTCTGAAGGTTTGTATCTGTCTTCAAAGCTTCCCGCATGAGGTTGCCCTTGATTGGTGATAGATGCGGCCGGCAAATCTTGAAACCATTCAAACTACGGGCCCTTGTAAAGTTTCGAGAAAAAGCGAACCGACACATCTTCGTGAGTCACGTCCAAAATCTTTGCGCATGACATGATGAATGCGAGATATGTGGGAATCCGTGCTTTGATTTACGCTCCCGTCGAATTTAGGAAAATTCTTTCGGTTTACGTGAGGGAGCGTGAAGCTGGATGTGGCGGTGCAAGAGGACCCATAGCATTTCCCCATGGTACCGCCATTTGGAAGGCTGGAAAAACACGAGTGGGAGGGTGGTTCCATTTGAGCAAGCGAGCACTACAAAGGGATGTAGATGCTCCTGTAACAAACTTTTTCTTCGTGGAGGTGAGACACTCTGGATGATCAATTGTTGAGCTTAACGCTGAAAAATGTGCCGGTGTCACGCTGAAATTGTGCCTTTGAAGCAGATCGAAAGTAGGATCAACTCCTCCACGAGCTCTCTGCTGCGCGTAAAGGTTCACTTGCAACGTACCTTCCAGATCTGCAATGTTATGGCGCAGATTTAGACTTTATTTTAGGTGTACTTGCTGATTTTCTGGTTTTTCGATAAAAACCAGCAAGCATGCACTTTACGGATATTTAAAAACTATCCTCCTCGAAAAACCGATTGCGGTTAATGACAAATAGTAGCGAGGATAAGATGGCGAGGGGAAGAATAGCGAGGCTGATTTTGAGATCCGATCTTTACTTTTAAGAGGGTTTCAAACTTTTTAGAAAGCAAAAAAACTCGGATCTACAGAAAAATGTTAACTTCGATAAAAACTCAGCGAACTAAAGACTGTAACTAGGCACGATCTACGGATCCGAGAAGAAAATTTTGTTTTGGGCACTTTTGCAAATTTTTTGGATTTTCAACAAAAGTTGATTTTGCAAACCGGGCAGCGATTTTCTTATATTTTCCGATTTTATATTATACCACCACCATAGATCGATGATCTATCCGTTCCCATTAGAGTCGCCAAAACTGTTGGTCCGAAAATTTGTCGCGCGGACGGACAGATCTATGGATAGGCGAGCCAAAAGTGTTGCGGGGGCTTAGCCCTCTTTGAGACAAAGCAAAGCGGCCCGGTTTATTGCTACTTCTACTAGCGAGGAACCTATCAAGTCTCACATGATTCGCCTTCGGGGTTGGGATCTCATCCCAAAGAGAGTGTTCAGGTTGCGAAAAGAAAGGAATGGAAGATGGAAAAGAGAAAGATCAGATCCGAAGGAAGAAAAGAAATGAATTCCAAAGCAGAAGGGTCAGAAGATCTATGCTTTTGGCTTGGTAGTAAACAGAGCCAAACCTACTTGCATAAATAAACAAAGCAATACCGATAAACAAATGAGAAAAGTAGATATGATTCTAACAGTTTAAACACATACGAGATCTAACATAAGAAAGATCTAATGCATAACACAAATGACTATTGAGCACAAAGTCCGAATAATTGTATTCTTGTTCTTTTTTCTACATAAGAAAGCTCAAAGTCTTTCTCTCCTCACTTCTATTTCTATCTCGAAAAATGTTCACCGAGAATACAACAAGTATTCTCATATTTATAGAAAATGAGGGAGAGAGAAGGAAAAATGGAGCCAACCACTTATTTACAAGATATGTACAAAATATCTAAAAGTCATGTTGACTTTGACAACTTGACGAGATGACATCATCCCATGATGCAACATGGATGATGTCATCATTTGTCTTAACACATTTTTAGACATTTCAAAAGAAAGTCGGAGAATAGAGAGAAGAAGAAGAAGAAGAAGCTACTCATCATCGTCGATTCGTTGTTAGCGGTTTGTGGGATTCCTTCGGCGAAGTGCGAGGAGCATCGCCTATTAACTTGTCCATCCATGGACTTCTTGTAACTACGGGTCCTAACCTGGAACTCATCCATGTCAATGTGACCCAACTCGAGTCACGACATCCATACTACGTTCGGCCGAGTGATTCGGGCATCCTCGACCCTCTAATATTTATACTTCAATCAACTTGGCCTTTCCTCTTGATTTGGTGGGTCTCTTTCAGCGTAGACATGTGTCTTTTCGAGCTGTTGCTGATCTGCGCGAAGAAGAAGCGAGACCCAATCAAAAAGGTTGAATTAGTCATCTCGATTTTCCATTGGAATGCTAGCGAGAAGAAAGAGTTAGAATTTTAAGGCTCGGGCGCAGGCGCATGAAAAATGCATGTTGCGAGGCCAAATAGATAAGGCGCCGAAAGGAATGTTGCGAGAGGTTATCTTTGGCGCCAAAGCGCATGGCGCATGGATGAAGCAGATTGCATTTTATAGAAGGCGCATGGAAAGATTGTGTTACATTAACAAATGGTGCGCCAAAGGTGTATGGCGCGGTGCATGAATGGTCTACACAACATCATGTTCTTGTGATGGAGGGTGCGCCGCGTCTTTATAGCTTTATACTTGCGCGAATAAGGCTTGTGTTGCATGAAAGCTGGGTGCGCCCTTTGGCGCATGGAAGCAGGATGTAACATGGAGAGAAGGTGCGCCAAAGGTCTTTAAGGAGGCGCGGGATTCACACTTGCAGCATGTAAAAAGGGTGCGCTTTGAAGGCGCATGAATTCAAACTGCAGCAGGATGGAAGGGTGCACCCTTTGGCGCGGGTTTTGAGGATGTAACATGGCGGGAAGATGCGCCAAAGGGGCGCAACTATTTTTATTGCTACAAGGCGCGCCAGTGCGCCACGAAACAACACTTAACTGCTCAAATATTTTCTTATTCTTTCTCCTACTTCAAAAGGCTGCTTGGACAAGTAAGGTTTCACAAAGAGGTTCAATGAGACCAAGCCATGAAAAACAACTCCCTTCCGGCAGATCTGGAAAGAGGGAGGAAGAAGAAAAAGAAAAGGAAAGCAGGGACGGACACGGGGGAGACTAGCTCAAATATACTCCATTAAAAACCGACTAGTGACCCAAAACAAAGACCAAGCACACCAACAATGAACCGAAAATACAAAACGGCGAAGAGGGAGAACCTCTTACCTCGAATATATAGCAAAAATCTGAAGAGCGGGTCCATAGGGCGATGACGACAGCGAGGAGTTGACAAATCCAGGCAATCACGTGCTTGAAAAAAGGAATGAAAATGACATGGGCGTGCACGATATTTATAGAAAAACTTGTCATCAATGCGCGCCAACCACTTTTGAAATGCCGCATGAAAACTGCTGTCGACAAGGGAAAGTGTGCGCCCTTTGGCGCACGGAGGTAATTGACAACAGAAGAATGAGCGCGCCTTTTGGCGCACCAAATGTATTGTCGTCATGAAGTTATGTGCGCCCTTTGGCGCACCAAAACTTGGTGTTGCAGCGAGATTATATGCGCCCTGCGGCGCATCAAAAACTGACTCAACATCCTTTGGCGCACCAAAAGACGTGCTAACATGGAAAACCATGCGCCAAAGGCTTTTAAGGGGGCGCACCAAAACTTTGTGTTACAAGGAAAATCCATGCGCCCAGCCAAAAAAGGCTCAAAAAGACTAAGTTCAAAACTAGATTTCAGGGAAGGCATTTTGCAATGTTTTCGGTATGGTTATCGGTAAAATTGCCCTTGTCAATTTTACGGGATAACACCTCCATCCTTCAAAATTGGGGATCTCATCATTTATATTAATTGTAGGCCTCCACCATGGGGTTTAGGTTCTTTTGGCCCTAATATCTTGAATGTAGCACAAGGATTTGAATCTCCTCCTGCCATGGTTTTCACCATCTCTTATATGGGGTCTCACGATTTTGGACTCAACTCTTTATCATCATTAATTGAATCATGCATTCATATACACCCATTTTTATAGAATTTATTCCACTCATCCATCTATTTTGGACATGAAGGTGATAGAGTGATTGGATTTACATCCACTTTGGACCCTTCATGCGACCCAAGAATACTTTGAAGTCATGTTTGTGAGAAATGAGTGGGACTTTACACTTTTGCAAGTGCTAATAAAAAATTTGACCATTATGTTAATAAACATGTTCCAAATTGAAATGAAGTGAGTAAACACTTACAAGATACAATGACATAGAATGATTTAATTATTGATATATTGGTGTGTCACATTCCTCCATATGGTCCCCACAAACATGAGTAGATAAAACATAGTGCCCCATGTATGGCTGCAACTATGTCATCCATGTTTTTATTTATCCTGAGTTGGGGTGTCCATTTATGCACCACATCATGCTATATTGAATGCTTCCATATTCACACTTACGCATGTTGTGTATATACCTAATTTTTCATACTTGTTACTAACAAATCTTTTGTGCAAATAAGGGTCGCTAATGCATATATTTCTTGAGTGGGTGCCTTAAGGGGTTTTCTAAGAATGGGGTATGACTATACACATGGTCATTATAAGTTAAAGATAGCACACATAGAGACATGTTACTATGTGGTCTTAGATTTAATTACCTTTTCCTATGTCATTTATTTTATCTTGCACACACTAGCACTCCCAACACTTTCTTGCATTTGATTTCATCATTGACACCTTTTTCACTTTCTTTCCCTTGATCCATGACACATTTTCACTTCACTTGACATTGGGTTCCCCTTGGATGATGCCATCTACTCCGCTCTTTTACACCATCTTCGCATCTTCTCGCTCTACTCCTAATTTATCTTTCACTTGATTTAGATTGACACTCTTCTTGGCTAATGGATTGCTTTCATGATTGGGTCATATATAGTGAGTCTAGGACATGAACAATGTTCCCCTTCTCCACCCACAATTATTCTCTCTCAACATATTATTTCTCTAGAGAAAGATGCATCACCAACCACCTTGCAAGTGATTTCTTTAACCTTCTTTTCAATTTTACATAGATTAGTTCATCTCCTTTCCCATTATTTTATGTTAGCTTAGTATTATATGTACATTGATGCTAGTTAGCATATTTCTCTTACATGATCAACTCCTTAGCTTTCCCTTATTTACATTTCATTTATATTGTAGTATTGTAGATTGTGCGTGCTCGTATTATCTTTCTATAAATATACATCTCTCCCCATTAATCGATATCCTAGAAGGGTACTCTCCTCTATCTTGACTATAGGCCTTGGAAACCCTAGGTTGACCTAGTGTAAGGATCATTTATCTCTTGATATGTGACCTTAACGCTCATTTTAGCCCATGTAAATCAATCAATTGTGTGTCAATCCATGTGTCTCTTCTTCGTTTCCTGTACCCTTTTAAAACGAGAAGACATAGGAGTGTAAGCCATTGAGACACATTCTTATATTGTCATAAATTGTGGTGAACCCAACATGAATGTTATAGACATATTAACCAATCATGGCTTGATAAAATCATCTAGCTCATTAAAATCATCCATCTCTGATTTTGACCTCATTTCAAATCACCAAAAGTAGAAAACCTTAAACAAATCTACATAACGCCATTTCCATGGGGTGATACCATCTGTTCTTGCAAACTTTTTTCCTCACACCATCATCCCCCTGTGTAAACTTTCTTACATGGTTGATCATGTCTCCCAAGAAAACCGTATGCCATCAACCCCTAAGCAAACATTTGATAGGGCCGATAGTGTTGGAAGCATAATTTTATAGAACCTTGTTTTGGCTTCCAAATTGCAAAAATGTCACCTCTAAGGATATTTTTGGCACAGTTGAACCCCCTGAATTTCTCCATGGGATATTCCTTTGTGCCTACATCTCCTCTTCATGCTCCTAAATTTTCTAGTTCTCATCCTATAAAAACTAATCATTCAAAGATGAGTAACTCATTAGAATGTAACGTGGTTGAGGTTGAGCAAATAGATCCCAAAATAATCATTATAATCTTAACAATAATGAATATTTTATGACCGACAAGGATGGGGTTTCGAAGGACATCTACCAATGTCATGGAGATTATTATACCTCCTCCTAATTAGGAAGTACTCTATAATGATCATAATCCTCCCTATAATACTGATCAAGGTAAGCATCCTGAAGCCCCACTAATGATCATGATAATCACAAACAAACACCAAACTCTAAAGGTCATTCTTCTTCCATGGATCTTAACATGCTCATAGTCAAATGCCCATATCAGATGGCCTTGTCCCAAGCTACCACCATAACTAGCATGATCCAAATGTAAAATCAAATGTTGTAGATAGCATCTCAAAATGTGGTGCCTAGAATACCTTCTTGCACACCTCCTCCATTAGTGGATGTACTTAGAAATCATATTCCTCTTCCTCTAATCCTGAATAAGGTGTTACAAACTATCCAAAATGAGACTTTAACTCCCTATAGTGTAGCCATGGACTTGGAAGAGACTATCCCTACCATCTATAATGATGACTCTGTGGATCTAACCATCTACATTAAGACCTTTGGAAACCTTTAAAAATAATGGAGTCAAACAACAATTATATAACCAGTAAACCTATATAGCAACAAATTTTGTAAGAGATGAATTATAGTGCTATGACTAGCTTCCTCCCAACTCGATAGTTTATTTATAAGGTTTAGTCAAGTATCTCATCTCTAAATTTTAGCAACAATACCTTCCCAAAAACACTTTACAAAGATTCATCAACCTTAAGAAAGGTACGCACAAATTTTCCCATGACTTTATTAAGAAATGGAAAACACTTTCCCTACAAGCCAAGTCATAATATTAATAATAAGATCTTACGTCAAATATTTCTTAAGGCCCTTATTCCTACACTTCAATACAAGGTCAATTCCTCTCTCAATACATTGGAAGAATCCCTCAAACAAGCCAAAAGACAAGATCACCTTATGTGTAAATTTGGGTGTACTTCCAATTCATCTCCTAAACTTAAAAGCAAGATGCATGTAATCATCCATTCAAATCGTAGAAGAGAAAAAGGAGTGGGAGAATGTCGGGAACCTTATCACCCCCTCACACTCCTTTATCTTATAATAAGCTCCTCTAAATGCTTCCCACTCCATGAATTTCCCCCTTCAAAACAATCCTTTCCCAAATTTAGAGGTGATCTATTTTGTTGGTGGCATGTCACTATAGGACACTCTCATAGTGATTGTAAGGACCTTAGAGAAATCATCCCTTGATTTATTCCTTGGCTCTTCCTTTGATTACTCCACCATTATACAAGAGCGTTATGAGAAATATCAATATTTAGAGATCTCACTCCAACCATCAAAATAAGTATCATAAAACCCCATGAACAATATTGTAGGAACTATAGAGCCTTCCTATGATCATAACCTCTTAGATTCTCAATATGTCAATGTGGCTAAGGTAAACTATAGATGTAAACCTACCCATAAATATCACATTACTAAACAAAATAAATCCTCCGATAACCTACCTTTGTTTGATAATTCCCTAGACCCACCAATAGTTGATCATGTTCTTGCAGAGTCAAGCCCCAACCCGAAGTGTCAAAGGAAGTACAAGTAAAGATCCTATCCTACCTTTTTCCGATAGGATATATCTTCCAAACCTATATACGTCTTCCATTATGCCACCACCATGGAATTTCTATGGAAATTATTCCAAACCTCATTGGAACTTTTTAGATGAGCTAAACTCCCTTACATGTAAGATACCCTTTATGGAACTCATGTGTACCTCAGCTTCACATTGAAATTTCCTTCTCCAACAAGTAGAAATACTTTGAGGATGATCCTAATGACGCTCCCAATTCTCGTATTACATCTCCAACCCTATAAATTCATCACATAGAGACTACAAGATCATCCTTACAAAATCCACACTTGGGTTGCTTAGCCTTGGATTTTGTAGAGGATGACATGAAAAATGAAGTTGTCCTAGTTTTTGCGGATGACCCACCCCTACTCATTAGTGTTATCATCCATGATGCACAAGTACGTAAGGTCCTTGTGGATGAAGGATCAAAGATCAACTTAGCTTCTTTCTCCCTCATCAAGAATCTCAGATACTCTATCAATGACCTTAATCCTACCTACTTGACTTGTCATGGCTTCAACAAAACCAAACAAAAACCCATAGGATGCATTTGGTTACCCATCACAGTTGGACCCAAAATGGTTTGTACCAATCTCATGGTTCTAAATCGTCCTCTCTCATACAACCTCTTATTGAGCCGACCATGGACACATCACATGAACACATTCACAACATCTAGGTACCTATGTATTAAATTAATCCATAAAAACCAAAACTTTAGGCCTTACTTGCATAATGTACCTATCTAACAAACTTATTCTTATATCATATACCTCATGGATTTTGTGCTTTTCAATGTTTGTCATCTTCCCTTTGGGCTAATTATAGACACCTAAATCGACTACATGGTTTTAATACTAAAATTACACTATGTGTCTTCTTTCCCAACATCTCATTATAAGTAGTGATTTTCCACTAATTAGCTAACATTCCCCTTTGTATGGTAAACTAACAACACTTTTTTAATTAACTAGCTTCATACAACATCTTGGATGTCAACTAACATCGCATTTTGTTAGTTATAATCCTCTTGTAATTAACTAATTAATCCTTTCAATCATGTATTTAATCAATAAACCATTTCATTGGTTAAAGCCCTTTTTCAAACCCTTCAAATTATACTATTTTCCCTCCAAATGGATTTTATAAGCTTAATTTAGTCTATTAATTAATCCTAGTTGATTAATTAAATCATCCCTAATTCCCATGAGTTGTTAACATTTAATTAATCTCTTCTAATCATATGTATCTATTTATAATTCTATATTCCCTTTATCCCACATTCACTAAATTACAAGCTTCTCCCAAAATAAAAATATATATAAGAAACCTAGTACCTTCCTACCAATATGACACCTTTCTTACACCATGTCCTTGTAAGACATTACACTTGAGAAGATAATTTTCATGTTATTAAAAATCTTGTTCAATCCCCTTTCTACTTGGAAAATATTAGTCAGAAAAGAACCAAAAATGGAAATCAATCCATATTGGTGAGATCTCTTCCTCTTCCTTAGAGAAATCAAAAACCAAAAATGGCAATAAGTTTTCAAAAAGAAAAAATCAATCAAAAAACAAAATTAAAAAGCAAAGATATAAACTCTCTCTAGGGGTATTTGTAGTATCTCTATCAGGGCTATGGATGTCTGGATGGAAGTAGAGAAATGTTGTGACTAAAATTAGATACATATTCGTCGGAGGCTATGGGAACCTAGCTTGCAGCGAAGAAATGTACGAATCTCCTTCCATGCTTCATTCACTAATAAACTATCAAAATCAATCATTCCTACACATTGGCTAGTGTGTCTTAACTTACTACCTATAAAATCTTCACTTTAAAAAGTAAATAATTTTCACGTACACACATTGGATCTCGATGATCATATAGGATTATTATGTTGCCAATTTTTCTTTGGACTTTATTTAGACTCTTACTTTGGTCCTTATTTTGTCTCATGATTTTTGCCTTTGGCTCATCTCTTTTCATCACCATTGTTCTAGCTACATTTTTCATATCCTTCCATAGCATTCACACTATTCTTTTGCTTCATTTAGAACATCCATGTGTATAAGATTTCATTTTTACCATGTTTGAGGGAAATTTTTTCCTTTATTTCAATAAACAATCTTCTACTTCTTTTCTATCATATGTTTCTTAGACAACTTGCATTGGGGGCATGTTCACTCCTTCCTAACACTTCATTGGTTTGAGTTCATCATCACATTGAACCTATTCATCTTGGCCTTTATCCACTTATATTCTTCTTGTGTATAAGAATCTTGTAAATTCTCATCTCTCATTGGGGTATCTTTACATCTTCATTTTCCTGTACATAGTTTGGAAAAATTCCAAAGACCCTAAAAATTTCAGAAAATCCTTGAAAATTCAAAAACATTGGTAAAACCTTAAAAATAAAAAAAACATTGGTAAAACCTTCAAAATCCCAAAACATTGGTAAAATCTTCCAAAATCTAAAACATTCAAAAATACAAAAATATTCACAAAACCCTTGAAAATCTTAAACATTCAAAATTACAAAATCCAAGAACATAGCAAAACTAAAAAACACTAAAAATATGGCGAACCCTAGCGATGGTGGTGATTTTGGCCATGGAAATGGCTCTGGTTTTGGATGTGAACGTGGGTGACTATGCAATGGAGGCAATACACTTGGCCAAGCCCTGCAAATGCATACGTGAGGCTTACGGGGATCTCTCTTTAAATCGGTGGTTGCCTCCCTGATGGCCGCAATGGAGGGTCTACGTTAGATCTACATAATGGTTGTAGGTCAGATTTTTTTGCGGATGTGGAGGGCACGATCCAAGACCCTAAGGATTTTGGGGTTCTCTCTACACCGAGTGCCATGGTTTAGGTCAAAGGTGCTCCTGTGCAGCTCTTCCGCGGTCTATGAACTAATGCAGGTAACAGATCCGGCTTTCCCATAGTGCGGGAGGAATTGGGGCGAAGGTTTCAAAGCATGGGGAGATGGATGGAAATGAAGCAGCCCCTGTTGCTGTTAAATAGATTTTTTCCCCCATTTAGGCATCTTTCAAGGATGCGCTATAGAGACCTCGTAATGGAGATAGGATGTTAATGGATGCCAATCGTAATAGGCCAATGGCCTATGCAAAATCAACCCCATCAGTTTGTTTTGGTAATGAGGTGGTTCAATCTGAAGCATCTTTTGAAAGGAATGGACTGATATGTAGATTCCTCAACTTCTGCCCTGGTCTTCCTGCACTTCATGTGTGGATTTCGAGGCAATGGGCCCCCTTGTTGGAAGGTACGTTGGATATTTTCCCCAATGCTTGGGTTTTTATTGTTGCTTTTGCTTCGGCTGTGGATAGAGATCTCATTTTTGGGAAAATCTAGGATTTCAAATCCCATATGCTTCTGATGAAACCATGGTTTCCTTTATTTAACCCAATCTCAGATGCCTTCCATGTTAGACCGGTGTGGGTTCGTCTTCCGTATCTCCCCCTCCAATTTTGGATGGAAAGTTGTTTAACCACTATTGGCAATACTTTAGGGAAATGTTTATCTATAGATCAAAAACTAATGATTTTGAGCACAAAATGTTTGCTAGAATCTTGGTTGATATGGATACTTCAGTAGATTTCCCTACCGCTATTGAAATCAATGTTGAGGACCAAACTTGGTTACAAAATCTAGACTATGAAGGGTTTCCCTTCAGGTGTAGAAATTGCTTTTCTCTGGGCCATCTTGCTTCTAATTGTCACGTGATAAGGAAACATGCTAAAAGTAACAATTCATGGTGGAAGAATTTTAATCCTAGCTTCTTAGTGGTGAATGATCCTTCAGAAGGTGACTCGGTTTCCATACCTATGTTGACAGATCTAGAAAAGGAGGAAGCTTTAACTGAGCCTATGACTCCTAAGGAACAGATAGAAGTTTCGGTCCCAATCCATAATGAAAATGTAAATCCAAATACATTTGAAGTCTGGTCTATTGTGAGTAGGAAGAAGAAAGGGACTATCTCGCCCCTCAAGATGCAGTTAAGATCCAAAGGGAAGGGGTTAAAAGTTTGAGATAGTTGATGGTTTTTTCATTTTTGTTGTTAGTTTTTCTTGGTTTTGCTGTTATTTTTTTCTTTTGCCACTCATAGAGGTTGTTCGCGTGGTCTTCATTGTTTCATCTTTCTCTCCTACTATTGTACGGGGTAGGGTCCCCTTAACCCTTTTTTCACCTTCTATAAAAAACCACTAAAAAAATTAGAACATCTTCCTTCAATTATTTCTCATTTTAGCGCATGACATGTAGATTATCTTGTGATATTCTTTCATCAACAAAGTTAGATTTCTTGTTATGTCTATCTTCCTAACATATATCATTTCTTGAGCGATTTCATATTGTATAATTACTTTTATAGGAATTTTATGTCATGCATCCAATCCTGCATATATCCTTGTTTGTGGCATAATTTCAACCCTTTTTCATATAACTCAAACATTTGGGTACTAAAGTTAGATAACAAAAACATTGGTACAATTTTCTTAAACATTGTTAAAAGGAACGATAACCAGATCGTGCCAAGCCAAGAACACAGATGTTAATCAAACATCACGATCAATAAGATGAAAGCAATTCGCTAGAATAACTTTACATAAACCTTTGTAAACAAATGAGCAGCAATATCATATATTATTATGGAACTCAATGAAATACAATGAGAATGGGCCTTGCTTATATAGGCAAGGAATAACAATCTAAGAACCAATCAAGGTCGTAGATCAAGCCATAAATCATGGAAAGAACTAGTCATCAAAGAACTAGTCAAGTCCATATATTTATGAGAGAACTAGACATCAAGGATCTAGTCAATACCATAGATCTAGGAAAGAACTAGTCAATACCATAGATCAAGGAAAGAACTATACCTAACAACTAGATAATATCTCCTAATATCTAAATAAATAAAAGAAATATCCACACACATAAGTGGGTGAGGATAAATACAATAAAGGTAAATAATGTACCTAGGTGAACATGAGCTAAGGTAAATACCTACTCTAACACCCCCCCTCAAGTGAAGCTAGGGGCCAAAATAGAAGTGGCATGTCCACAGTATGAGTCCGGAAACTAGGCCTGATGAGGTACTCATGTACAATATATCCATGAAGAAATCTCGAACCAAAAGAAGGAAAGAATCCTGCTATAAGGAAAGAGAAAGAAGAAGAAGGAATATGTTCTCACGAACACCCCCAAGAACAACTTCCGAAACCCCAAGCATTCCACACAACTCAAGGTAGTGAGGTGATGCAAAAGGCTTCGTAAAGATGTCTACAACCTATCTTCTTGAGTCGAAAGGTACTCTAAGCAAAGAACTCCATCCTGAATGTGCTTGCCGAATGAAGTGGATGTGTATCTCAATATGCTTGGTCCACTTTGGTGCTCAACTAGGTTGAGAAATGTGAATTGAACTTTGGTTGTCACACCAAAGTACAGTCGAGTGAATCTATGGGAATCCAAACTCTGTCAATAATTGGCGTGAAGCCAAAGAATCTGACTCACTCATGTAATGCTTACCTTATACTCTACCTCTGAAGATGAAAGTGCAATAGCCTGTTACTTTTTGCACGCCCAAGCAACTGGAGAAGAACCAAGACAAAAAGATAGCTAGAATGCCTGTCATCAATAGAACCTGCCCAATCTGAATCTGTATACCCAACCAACTAAGTAGAACCCCTAGTGTAGTGTAGGCCAAAGTGGGAAGTGCCCTGTAAATAGCACAAAATCCTTTTAGTAGCACACAATGACTACTATGAGGAGAATGTGTAAAATGAGATACAAGCCCTACTGCAAATGAAATATCAAGGTGAGTATGGGTCAAGTACATGAGACTCCCAACCAACTGCCTATACAATGTAGGATCACAAAGTGGTGTGGTACATGTGGATGTAAGAGTAACTCTAGACTGAAAAGGAGATGGACTTGGCTTGCAATCAGCCATATCAAAGCACCTAAGAAGATCATGGGTGTACTTTTTCTGACTCAAATGAATCCTGAATCTTTCTGAGAAATCTGAAAACCAAGGAAATAATGCAATAGCCCAAGATCTGTCATGTCAAATTGTGTAGAAAGAGCCCTCTGAATACTCTGAATGTGGGAAGAAGAGCTGCCAGTAAGTAATAGATCATCAACATACAAGACAAGTATCACAATATCCTCACCAACATGTTGGAGATACACTATATGATCGGAGTGGCAACAAAAAAAACTAGTAGATAGAAGAAAAGAATCCATCTTCTCATACCAAGCCCGAGGGCTTGTTTGAGACCATAGAGAGACCTTCGGAGCCTACAAATAAGAGAAGAATCCTGAACAAATCTAGCTGGCTGCTCCATATATATTTCCTCTTGTAGATCTCCATGTAATAAGGCACTCTTCACATCCATCTAGTATACGGGCCACCCTTGTGATGCGAAATAGCAAGTACAAGGTGTACTAGAATCCATCTTAGCAATGGGTGTAAAAGTCTCAGAGTAATCAATACCTTTGACTTGTGAAAAACCCTTTACAACAAGATGAGCCTTATACTTGTCAATGGACCCATCACTGTGTATTTGGTTCGGTATACCCACTTACACCTAACCATATTTCTTCCTTTAGGAAGAGATACCAAATCCCAAGTATGATTCTTCATCAAAGAAGAATACTCAGTTGCCATCACATCATCCCACTCCTGTATCCCATGAGCCTTTGAAAAAGGATTGTGGATCCTCAGAAACTACTAACACAAAAGTCCAGAACCTGTAGAATGTGCATGATGATGCCTAGTGGGTGGAAGATCCTCTATGAAAGGTGTTCCTTAGAAACTATAGTACGAGCCCACTTAGGCATAGTGACTACATCAGTGGGAATAGGATCCTCAACGACATCTATATCCTCCTCATCAATCTCCTCAAAGAAATAATCCTCAAGATGAGATGAAGAAGAAGAAGGAAGCATGGAAGAAGAAGAAGATTCATGAGGAGTGAAGCGCTCATCAAACTGAACATGTGTTCGAAAAATAACATCATGTGTATCAGGATCTAAAAGATGATAAGCTCTCATGTCCTCACAATACCCTACAAAGATCAAGGGTTTACTCTTCTTATCCAAATTTTTCCTTTTTTCTTTGGCAAAAGGCCCAAACATGGCTCCCAAAGACTTGAAAAAATGAGACATCGGCTTAGTGTTGGACCAAGCTTCCTTTGGAGTCAAATGCTTAAGTGCTCTGTGTGGTGTGCGATTCTGAATGTAGTTAGCACAATTAACTACTTCTACCCAATAGATAGGAGGTATATCTCTAGAATGCATCATACAGTTAGCCATTTCCTTCAAATTTCTATTCTTCCTTTCTGCTAATCCATTTTGTTGTGGAGTATGAGGAACATAATGTTGGTGAATAATGCCTTGAGTTGCCAAAAATTCATAAAACTCATTTTTGAAGTACTCCCCATATTATCAGTATGAAGGTTCTTTATGCAACTAGAAGATTGTTTCTTGACAAAATCCTTGAAGAATTTGAAGTGTGAAAAACATCACTTTTGTACTTGAGAAAATAAACCCAAGTACGCCTCAAGAAATTATCAATAAATGTAAGTGCATACTTAGCTCCATTGAAAGATGGGGTAGGAAAACCATCAAGTCACTATGCACAAGCTCAAGTGGTGAAGAAGCTCTCTTAGAAAAATTCTTAGGAAAAAGATCTTGGTGTTGTTTCCCTAATGCACAACCATGACAAACTCCCTCAAGACAAGAAACTCTAGGAAGACCATCTACCATACCATGAGTGCTCAACTCCTTCAAATATTTGTAATTGAGATGTCAAATCTTTCATGCCAAAGCTTACTCTCTGAATCTGCATGAGAAACCAATCCTATCCCTATAGAAGAAGTGTCATCAAAACCCTCAAAGTGATATAGTCTAGAACTATGATCAATAATACCCTGAGTAACAAGTGAATAAGGCTCCAACAAAGTTCTTATGCTCCATGTGGTGTAAAAGTCACTATTTTTCCTTTACCAGAATGACAAATTTGATATACAGAAAGCAAATTTGTAGTGATGTTAGGAACATATAGTGCATCTTGGATACTTCCACCATCAAGTTGTATATCACCTTTTCCCTCAATAGAAAGAAAGGAAGAATCTCCAACCTCAATTTTGGAAGTAGAACTCAAACCTAGAGAAACAAAAGACTCCTTGGAAGAAGTCATGTGATGAGAGGCACCAAAATCTATAACCCAATTGTCTGCAAGTGCTTGACTGAGATCTCCCAACAACATTAAGTGCTTTTCCATGCTGATTAGAAGGAGGTGGCATGGAGATATAAATTTTTTTTTCTTGACTGCATCCTCTAAGGCTTGCATTTGCTTATAACACCTATGTTCTTCATGATTACTACCCCCACAAAAAGAGCATGAATGAAAGACTTATTCTTGGATTTAGAAGACTCCTTGGGTTTTGAGTTGTTTTCTTTGGGTTTAGGATCATTTTGAGATGGAGAAGGTGTGGATTTGGTTTTACTTTTTGGTTTTCCCTTACCCTTAGGATTAGATGCAACTAATGCCTTTTGAGAGGTGGAAGACTCAAGGTGAGACAATTTGGATTCTTCCCTAGTAAGTCTTTCACAAAATGTTTCTAAGTTAGGCATTTTGAATGTGTCACCTAAGGCATCCATGCTAGAGAAAAAGGTAGAAGCAAAAATTTGGAATGGTCCTCTCAACTTGGATAAAATCAAGTAAACACACTCTTCATCTTTCTTATCTCTTCCACTCCCCTTCAACTGTGTCAAAAATGCTTGAACTTGGTAAGATAGTCTATAATTGTTGGAAAATCTTCAGGATTAAGAGAGGTGATCTCAATTTCAAGTTGCATGGCTCTCATATGATCCACCTTACTAAATAAATCCTCCAATTTCTCCCATATTTTGAAAGGAGAGTTACACTTTTCCAAGTGAAACAAAATATTTTCACTTACATAAGTTCCTATCAAACCCATACACTCATCAAATTTTCACATTGTACTGAAATTTCTCATATTCTCTAGTGAACTTTGGTTGTTCTTAAGAAGTTAAATCCCATAATCCTTTCCACTTAATTATTGTTTCCATGTGTGGTAATTAGGTGTTGTTAATGGCTCAACATGATCTAATGCAGAAGTAGATAAAGATGCCATCCTCAAAAAATCACCAAAAGAAATGCAAGAACCAAGCAATGCAACAAGACCCCCAAACAATGCAACAAGAGCCCCCTGATTTTGGCACTTTATAATGAGTGTGTGTTACAAAATGGATCTTTATAATTATAGTGCGATTCTCAAAATAAATATTTCCACTAGAAAGAGCATAGAAAACTACGCACTTTTGCAAAAAATGGCACTCAAAACCGAGTTACCAATCAAAAGATACAAGTTTTTCAATAATATGCTCTACTATTTATTTTAGTTTCCACTAAAATAGAATAAAATGCTCTTTCCTTTGCCACACAAATAAAATGAATGGGTGTTGGAGTTAAGAACCTACTAGTAGGAATCACAAGCTTTAATCCCTCATATGACCATACCATATGACCATGGGCTAAGGATTTGATGGGTGTCAAAGACGAATATTAATATGAATCTCTGCTACGATACCATAAAAGGAATGATAACGGATCGTGCCAAACCAAGAACACATATGTTAATCACACATCACAATCAATAAGATTAAAGCAATTCGCGAGAATAACTTTACATAAAAATAAAAAAGCAATATCATATATTATCAATGAAATACAATGAGAATGGGCCTTGCTTATATAGGAAAGGAATAACAATCTAAGAACTAGAACTAATATAACAATCATGGAAAGAAATAGTCAATTCCATAGATTTATGAGAGAACTAGACATCAAGGATCTAGTCAATACCATAGATCTAGGAAAGAACTATACCAAACAACTAGATAATATCTCCTAATATCTAAATAAATAAAAAGAAATATCCACACACATAAGTGGGTGAGGATAAATACAATAAAGGTAAATAATCTACCTAGGTGAACATGAGCTAAGGTAAATACCTAATCTAACAATTGTTTGTTCGCGTGTTTGTTTTTGTGCTTGTTTGTTTGTTTGCTTGTTTGTTTACTTTCTCACATTGTATTGCTTGTGTATGATTCTTTGATTCGGTCCTTTATCATTAAACACAAATATTTATTATGAATTTTCATGTCATTTTACCCTTTTCGTATGTTTATATCAAATAAAAAAGTACTTCTAAGTGAGGATGGTGTGTACGCTATACTACAATATTCCCTTATATCATCTATCTTATCTTCCATTCTACCTAAATTTATATTTATCCATTTCTATTTCTTTTATGTATTCATCCTGAAACATCGTTATTATTGCACCTTGTTCCCCCTCCCCTACCTTGATTCCTCCTCTTAAGGCATGGGATCCAACTCAATCAATCAAATTTTACAATGGCCAACTGATCCAAGTTTGAATCCCTAACGTCCGCACTTAGGAAGTGTTCCCAACTAGTTAGACATATCATATCTATCACATCGAACAACGGCCAACCAAGACCACATTCACATCCATCCATCTAACACACACCGACCTCAATATAAATGCATATCCAACTATTCACATAGGATGTTAAGAAAAATATGTCCCATATCAATGAAAATGATCATGCAAAGTTATCTACAAAATAATTAAATGCTTGGCACATTATGAGGGGATCGATATTTGGTATCTTAGTGAATGTCTTATCACCATGATGACATTTTCTATCACCACTTCTTTTTCTACTCTTCTTTTCGAGTTTCAATTGAAATCTTATATCACCACATTGACACTCGAGGGGGAATCTTCCATCCTACTAATATTTCTTCTATCATTTCAAAAATACAATTTTCTTCTATCTTGAAATGGTGTCACTTACACTACACCACCTTAAATAGGGGAAAATGTAGACACCTAAATATGACTATGCAATTTTACTACTAAAATTGCACTATTTGTCTTTTTCCCATCATTTCATTATAATTATTGATTTTATATTAATTAGCTAGCATTCCTCTTTGTCTCGGTCAATTAATGAGTGCTTCGTTAATGAACTAGCTTCGTATGCCGCATCTTGGATGTCAATTAACTTTAATTTTTTAGTTACAATCCTCTTGTAATTAATTAATTAACCATTATTAATTAATTAATCCTTTCAAACTCATATTTAATCAATAAACCATTTTAATGGTTGAATCTCCCTTTCAAACCCTTCAAATTCTATTATTTTCCCTTTCAAATGGCTTCTATAAGCTTAATTTGGCTTATTAATTAATTCTAGTTGTTTAATTAAATCACCCCAACTCCAGTGAGTTGATAGTATTTAATTAATATCTTATAATCATATTTATCCCTTTCTAATTCTACATTCCCTTTATACCACATACAATAGGTTGTTATATTCTTCCAAAATGGAAAGCTATATAAGAAACCTACTACTTTCCTACCAATCTAACACCTTTCTTACACCATGTCCTTGTAAGACATTACACTTTAGAAGAACATTTTCATGTTAATCCCCCTTTCTAATTGGAAAAGAGTAATAAGATAAGAACAAAAAAGGGAAATCAAGCCATATTGGTGAGATCTTTTTACTATTCCTTGGAAAACTCCTTTGATCGTATGTAGTTACATTCATCTCATAAAGGAAGTATCTACAATATAAAAACACATCCAAAAATGAAAGAAGGTTTGCATTTAATGTTGAGTTTAATATTTTTTGCATTTAGTTCAGCTTTCTTTTATGATTTATCGTGATGTTTTTGCTTGAATTAATTAATTTATGAATCTACTTGGTGTTAGTTTTTTTCAACTACCTTAGTCTTACTTTAAATATGCATACACTAATAATTCATCTTTTCTTTATTTACACCTTTGATTTTATGATAGTTCCTTTTTGTAGCTTCTACCATATGGTTTTTTATGCTTTTCAACGTTGTTACCTACCCCTTGGGCTAGTTATCTATGACACTACAACACCTTTCCATACCACTATGACACTATGACGTGACATTCGTCCCTTGAAATCCTAGTTAAGTGATTAATTTATTATTTTACTAATGATCCTCTAGTGTTTCTTTTCAGTTTTACTTCTTCAAGGTTCTTGTAGCATGGATTCCGCCTACACATGGAAAGTGTTGGTTCTCAATTTAGGCCCCTGGATTGAGCTGGTCTTTTCCTTGACTTTCCATAAATGTAACTGATCTGTGTGCTTCATATTGTTCCCCGTGCTTTGAAGATCAGTCTAAGTAAGGGAAAATTGTCAATTTGTAATGATTTATGTGCCTTGTCAAAGTAAAATGAAAGGATTCAACAGAACTGGTTAATGGATGGGTTGATCAAGGTATAAAAGATTTAGACTTACGGGTGATCGAGATACATTTACATCTTTCACAAAGAACCTGTAATCAACACTAAATGATTCATTTTCTCCAAAAATCTAAAGCTCTAAAGGCCCAAAAGCATGCAACGTAACCATGAAGTATAAAGCTGCATGATTGAATAACTCAATTAAAATGGACTTAGCCATTTTTAAGGGCAAAAAACGTTCATACGGCCATCAAATTCCACCTCTCAAAAGCACTTTGGTTGTTGGCATTCAAAACACATAGGATACTAAGGCTAATTCATTAGTGGGTTATGTTTTAAAATACGTTTGATGTGTATTTGGCCATCAATTTCAATGCCATAAATCAGCAGGGCTATGTGGCATAAGATCAATGGTCAAAGATAGGGCATGTGTCGACATTCGGTGCGATCTCTAAGCCATTCACATTTCATAACCTCAAGTCCATGGAATAAGATAAGATCAATAACAATGTCAGGTCTAGGTGGTAATGGTGGTCAAGGTAAGATGCGTGGCACCATTCTATGAAGGAAAAAGTTGTAAGTTTGTCCAAGATGGAAATTGTGATGCAAAGACACAACTAATGAAATGTGAATGCATACCATGCATGGAGAATTTTTTTGTCTCATGTTTCACAGTAGTCAAAAGGGGATATCAAATAGACTAACATGCAAACTAGCTTTAATATTCCCTATTGGTTTCATGCTTTGCAGAGGTCAGACAAGGTTCTCAGCAGTCCGACACGGCCTTACATTTGTGAGGAGTGTGGAGTTTCCTCATTGGGTGAAACTTTGCACTCTATCGGAGGAAGTAAAAGAAAAACTAAAATTTGTGAGGAGCTTGGATATTTATCATTTGTCTCATGTTTCACAAGGGCTAAGAAGAGTTTGACAAGGTGAAGGAGTGTGGTATTGTCTTATTAGCTCATTTTTCATTAAGGAATAGACCTGCTTACAAGGAGAAAGGAATGCAGAAAAGTAAAAGGAAACAAAGCCCTATCCTATGGATGAATGAAAAGTGAACATGTGGCAAAGGAAAAGAAAATAACATGTGGGCAGAGGAAATATTCGAGGCTAGTCAAAGATTGTTATGTGTCATTCTCTAATTCACCCTAACACGAAAATTTATAAGGCCATATCTTTTGATTCCCTGCTCCAAATCTCACAAAAAAATTATCATTGGAAAGGTATCTTCGATCCCTTCACTTTGGCATCATCATATTTATAAATTTATCAAATTTGGTGGAAGAAAATAAATAAAACATCGTCAACATTAAATATGCAGTTCTAGTGTTGTTCAACATCTCGTCTTAATGAAGTATGGTTCTCATCCCTTCTCCAAAAAGCAAGACTTCAAGAATGAATGACCTTGACAGGATGCCCATGCTCCTTTTCAGAATTTTAATACATCTTATTGGTGGGTGAAGAGGAAAATCATATTTTCTCTTTTTCCTCTCTCTATCTCATATTCTATATATTGTAAAAGTATTTCATTTTGAGCGAGAGGTGAAAGGGGTAGTTATAGAATTTTGTTGATCAAGTTAAGTTCCAATTTCTAGTTTCTTACAAAACATTTTGTATGTATCTAGTTCGTGAGGAAGAGCTAAGGTGGTTGCATTGTACATCCATTAGCAAGTTTTGAAGGCATTTGTTTATGTCTCCTTGCCAAAACTTACATGAATAGATTCTCTCTATTTTGATGAAACTATACTTTCATGTTTCTCATGTTTTAAAAAATATGAATGAGGCAATATAATTTTTGTTACAATCTTGCCTTTGGCTTTTCTTTGTTAAGTATGCAAGGTTCCTTCTTCAATTTGTTGTATTCTTCTAGTCATTGTGTAAATATTTTTGAATAGTGTATGATTAAAATAAAATATATACATTCTAATGTAATATAATGTTATAAGAGTAGTAAAATAAAATAATGAATGAAGTAAAAAATACGAAATACACCCAAGAAAGCTAAGCAATAAAATGTAAAACCCTAATGTGCAAAGAGGGTTAAGAAGGGATTAGAAAATTCATAGATGTCGCGGTGTAGACCAAATGAATAGGAGGAGGAAGCCTTCGCACATGAGCATGAGAAATTGTAGATCTAGACTATAGGGATATACTTGAGGTGCTGGAGAGGGATAGGGATGCTCGTGGGAACCTTGGTCTGTGGAAATGGCTAGGAAACCTCCTCTGGAGTGTTGTTGGATGTTCACCTATGTTCACTTCCTATCGTGTGAATGTTGTTGTATGATCTCCAAAGCACTGGTAAACCTGCAATGGAAGAATCACCTGCAAAACCCCAAACAAAGCATCAAAACCCTAAAAAAGAAATATTCATATGAAGGAGTCAGACTATGCTTAGCTACCAAATTGGTGGAATTATCACTAAGCATTGTACTACATCTCAAACCCAATGTAGTTCTAGTGTGTGTGTGTGTAATTGTGCCATAGGTGCTCTTGTTTCATTGCACTTTGTGAAATAATGAGAAAATAACTAGATATAGAATGTAATAAATGTGTGCATGGAAACAACAAATTTCCCTCCTATGAAGTGTGATAAGAATTAACCAACCTTGTCTATCTTGTGATGGAGCTATATGGATGCAAATGTAGTTTTAGATTCCTTTAATGGATGCAACCTTAGGTGATGATAGTAAGTGATTGGTGCTTAGTCCTTTATTATGGTCACATAACTTTATATTTATATAGTTCTCTTGTTTTAATTTCATAATTAGCCCCAAAAAGGTTGACCACCAAAAATATAATAATCCCAAAGAGCTAGAAAGTGCCCAAAAGTGAGAGGAAAATAGAAATAGTATTAGGGCACCCAGAGTGCCTCAATCCTAGTTGGGTGCCCCATTCAAAGATAGGAAAAATACAAAGTATGAAAGTATAGACTAGGAAAGTATGGGTGTAAGATCAAAAAGCAATGACAGAAAGCAAAGAAAAATGGCTAAAGACATGGGTTAATTATCACTCTTTCCACTTGAGAACTATATGAATAGTAGTATGAGACCGGAACTAAATAATGACTCAAAGTGCATGATTTAGTGTCTACATTTGCCCCCACTTAATGTTGGTGAGAAGAATGCTTGGTAACATAAATTAGATAGAGATGGATATTTGATATCCATGTATATCAGATGTAGAATATGTGTCGAAGGACTAGAAAAATTATGGAGTGATAAAAACATGGAGCGTAGAGACTAAAGATGCAAAAGTGAAAAATGTGATGAGATCAAACCCGGGAAAAAGCGTGTGTGTAGATGCCACTATGTGTAGTGAAAATACATGGTTAGTATCATGTGTTTGATGTACCTAGTATGTGTGTGTGTTTTTGAATTCTTACTTCCCATATGGATGGACTTGCAAAGGAGAAGATGATCAAGTAGTCAAATATGCATGTATATGTGTAATGTGTAAAAATGCATGTATATATGTAAAAATCATGTAAAGAAAAATATGAAAAAATGAAAAAGGAACATGTGCACCTAATCCATGATGAGAAAAAGGGTGTAGAAAGGATCCTATTGATGTCATGCAAGATTTTTTGGTGATCTCACGCCACTGGCCGAAGAAGTGTAGGGAGGAAAGTCTGATTTATCCTCCAACCTGTAACTATTTCCCAAGATTGAAGAGATTTGTGTACTGTCTATTTTTGGGTGATCTGACGTCATGAAAATGTAGAGAGGAAGGTCTTATTTATCCTCTATCCTTTAACTTCTCCCGAATGTGCTAAGGAAACCATGTCCTGTAAAATACGTTGTGTATGGAGTTTGTAGACTATTCTTAACTCACTCGTTGTATAACATCCATGTTACATGTATGATAATAATAATGACATCCATGTTACATGTAGTAACCCTGTATAACTTTGTGATCACAAGTAGAAATTCATTGAATGCGTATGTGTGTAAGATAATAATGATGGAATAAAATAAATATATCTAGCATGTGTAATAAGGCATACATGTAAAAGAAATTACAATAAAGAGTAAATGCAACCACAGAATACAATATATTGTGGGATGGATGGAATGGAATTCAAAGTGAATGATATGACCGTGTGCCCCCGAGTGAATGGAATTTATGTAGTGAGGTTTATTAAGTATGCCCCAAGCAATCAAGAATGAACCATAAACAAGAGTACATCATCAGGAAATGGTCAAACTATGTGTTGTGTGTTAGCGTGATGTGATGAGTATGTAATGATGATGTAAGAAAAAAGTGGTGTTAGTATACAACTTATAAACTAGGAAATAAAATGATTTAAATCCTATGCTAACACAACTATCTACTTACTTCTTATTGAGAAATGATAGAAAGAGGGAGAAGATCATATATTTTCACTTACCTACAAGTATAAATCCTCCTCTTTGATAATTTTGAATTTTATCTTGGATGGAATACTTGAATGCTTCAGATTTTTGGGATAATTTTGGCAGCACTTCCCTTGATAAATGATGATTTTTGCTTGATAGGATGTTATGGAGATTGATAATTTTCTTAGAGATTTTGGCAGCATGCACTTGTAATTGTTCTAAGGTGGTGTGCATGGGAGGTGACATCACTATTTATAGTTGAAGGATGGATAAATGGAGGGTTGAGATTAATCCAAGTATGATATGGATCAATGGTTGAAAATGTATGAGAATGAATAATTCTCTAGAATTAGAAAATTCTATATTTTGGAAGAAAGAGGAAATATTTGGATTTTTAAATAAAAAGATAGAAAAAATGAGAGGTTTCTAGAAATAGAAGCCTCTAGATTTGGAGGGGAATTTAGTTTATGGTTAGGTGAATTTAATAATGCTTAGTAATATTATTAGATGGAGATCCTATTTGTATAGTAGGCATATAGTAGGTGGTAGGTGGGTGGTAATTGTAAATTCTTAGAAAATAGTTAATGGAGATTAGTTAGTGGGATAATGGGAATATTAATAATGTATTAATATGACTAAGTGTAGGATAGGATTTTGAAATTAATAATAGAAATATTTGGAATACAATATTAATTAAATAATTAATTATTATATGATTAGTGATAGGAAAAGGGATTAATATTGTAAAATGAATGTGATTATTTGCTAAATGATCATGTTGACATTTTACATGTCTACAGATGATATGTGATATAGAGATGAGGTGTGAGAAAGTAATATGATTAAGCCTAAATTTTATATCACAATAAAATAATGAAAGAAGTGATGACTTAGCCTAAAACATATATCAATACGAGGATACTAGAAGAAGTGATGATGCATCTTATACCATATATCACTAATCTAGAAATTTCACATGAGAAGAATGTTAGATGGTTAAATGTGTGGGTGTGGTGAGGTCCATTTGATTTGTATACCCTCAACAATCCATTATAGACCGTGTGACTAGAGTGTGTCATGGGTAGTGGTGCAATGCATAGAACAAAATATGCAAAATGTGTAATGTGCATAATAGGGTGTATGGTGTGTAATGAAAGATGTGTAGATGCATAGTAGATGTAAGACTCAAGACGTAATATATAAGGTGTAGGATGTAAAATATAATACAATGTGTATGACGTGTGAAAATGTGCAATATGCGAGTGGCTATGGTGTAGAATGTTGGATGCAAAGTGTATAATGTATGTAGATGTCAAATGTATATATTGTAGTGTGTGGGGTTCGTGTTTATAGAATGATCTCAATAGTCAAGTGTGAACTAAATCATAATAGTGTGTCATTGATAAGGTGACAAGAGTCACCTACCAAAGACCAAGTGTGTGTGAAGCATTGGAAGCATGTGTAGAAAAAGAAACAATGGGACCATGTGATTGTGGTTGAATTTGAAATTTGTTTTGACCATTAGTAGAAGGAGCAGTAGCTTTGAAAAAATTGATTGGTTTTATCTTGTGTGGGATTGATGACATTACGTAGAAGACTTGATAGGAGAAGAAGGTGGACTGATTTTGAGAGGTGGTTACGTAATTTGACTTGGTAATGTTGTGGATGACTTGAGAGGAAGAGGTGTTGAATTTATTTTTAAAGGAGGTTGTTTATGTTGACTTGGTGATGTTGTGCATGACTCAGAAAGAAGTTTTGTATTGATTTTTAGGGGTGGTTTCTTAGGTGGCTCTTGAATTTCCTTATAAATGATGACATGATGCTTATTAGACAAATCAGATTTAAAAACCCATTGAGATGTAACAAGTGGAGAGGACCATGTAACATAACATTGTGCGGTGAATGAGATGAAACCTTGACACTCAAGATGCTTGATTCTTTGTTGTAAATCATAACAATCATTGTTAGTATGTCCATTGATTTGATGATAATTACAATATGGAAGACCTTGATATTTTGCAAGTCGATAAGGAGGATAATAATAAGTAGATGACAAGCTAATTAATTAATGAGTTATGAGTTTTGTAAGAATATATTTCTATTTAGCATTGATTAAAAACTTAAAGGTGCGGGGAGAAGTAAATTTGAGGTTTACTAATATGAGCACATGTAGAAGACATAGAATGAAGATGGAGAAAAATAATTAGCGTGAGCTTGAGAAGAGTCTTTAAGATGTTGAATTTCATATTTTAGAGATGTAATAGTGGATTCCATATCCTTAAATGTATCTTAAAGTAAAGAATGAATAGTTTTAATGGATTTACAAATAGATTGATTAGAATTGGAACCAAAATATTCCTTAGAAAAATGATCAAAAATAGCATTGACTTGAGCATGCAACATGTTGATAGGAAGATACATAGCCTCTAGAGTTTATTGGAGAGCATATTTACAATATGGTTTCATTTGAATCAATTGAAGAAAAGAGACTTGATAGATATTATAAGCCATAATGGAATAAATATAAAAATCCAAAATTTTTTGAACATGGGTTCACCATAATGATTAAACTAAAATAGATATATTCTAGTGTAATATAATGTTATAGGAGTAGTAAAATAATTAAATAAATGAAGTAATAAAATACTAAAATACACCCAAGCAAGCTAAGCAATAAAATTTAAAACCCTAATGTGTGAAGATGGTTAAGAAGGGCTTAGCTGATTAAAAGATGTAGGATTGTGTCGTAGTGTAGACCAAGTGAATAGGAGGTGGAAACCTTCACACAGGATCCTAAGAAAGTATAGATCTAGACTATCTAGATAGTGGGGCACTGGAGAGGGATAATGGCACCCGTGGGCACCACTGGTCTATGGAAATTGGTAGGAAACCTCCTCTAGAGTATCGTTATATGTTCGCATGTGTTTGTTTCATGTCATGTGAATGTCGGACTATATGTTCACGGCATGACACCTTTGAAACTGCAATGGAATAATCACTTGCAAAACCCCAGGTAAAGCATCAAAAAAATAAAAAATAAATATGCATATGAAGGGGTCATACTTTCCTCAATTTCCAAATTGATGGACTTATCATTGAGAGTTGCACTACATCTCAGGCCCAATATAGTTCTAGATGTGATGTTGATGAACCAACCTTGTGTGTCTTGTGATGGATCTATATGAATGTAAATGTAGCTTTAGATGCCTTTGATGGATGCAACCTTAGGTGGTGATAGTAAGTGCTTAGTGCTTGGTCCCTCACTATGCTCACATAACTTTATATTTATTTGGTTATCTTGCTTTAATTTTGTAATTAACCCCAAAAAAGTCAACCACCATAAATATAAGAAGCCCAAATGGCTAGAAAGTGCCCAAAAAGTGATAGGAAAGTACAAAGATGATAAGGGCACCCAAAGGGAACCAGGGCACCTTATTCTAAGGTTAGGTGCCTTAGAAAAAGATAGGAAAAACATAGTATGAAAGTATAGGCGAGAAAGTACTAGTGTAAGATCGAAAAAAACAACGATAAGCAGTAATGCAAAATGGCCAAATACATGGGTTGATTATTAATCTTTCCACTTGAGAACCATATGAATAGTGGCATGAGACCAAAACTAAATAATGAATCTAAGTGTGTGATTTAATGTCTATAGTGTATAATTTATAATAATTTAGTATGGTTGTAAAATCCTAAAGGCAACATCACTTTTAAAGGGCTATTATTATCCCTTAAGGGTATTTTGGGTGTATGAAACAAATATAACAAGTAATTTATCTCAACTCTAACTCAAGGATTTGTAGTTAGGATTGTGAAGACTATTAATAACA
Organism: Taxus wallichiana var. yunnanensis; assembly: GCA_018340775.1. Classification (NCBI taxonomy): domain Eukaryota; kingdom Viridiplantae; phylum Streptophyta; class Pinopsida; order Cupressales; family Taxaceae; genus Taxus; species Taxus wallichiana. The sequence continues at coordinate 958,336,684 of CM031235.1, forward strand.
TTTGTGTAAATTGAGTATCGATGAATGCAAATGTTATTTTACAGATTATGATAAATTGATTGTTCTTTCCAAGCATCACTGTTAAGGATGGATTCTTTTCATGGGAACATTAACATACTAAAGTCATAAAATAAATTACCCTCCCCCCTTCAAATCTCAATTAAAAACATACAATTATATTCATACCTACTAATCATATCATACCTTCATACCACACATATGTTTATTTTGTAAAGTTGTGTTTAAGAGTTATTTATTACTAGTAAGATTTGTTTAGAATCCCACCAAGTCTATGATCCAATGTCATTTAAAGCACCCTTAGTCAATATTATTATGTGAAATGTAATATTTGACATTGTTCATCATATTATGCAAATGTAATATTTGACATTATTCATCATTTGTTTTGTATTTGATATATCAAGTGCATACAATAATCAAGTGACAACTCTTTTGAGTGAGTATTGTATTTGTGGCTACACTTGCTTCAAATTAAGTTACACCAATTATAAAGGAAACCAAGCTAGAAAATATTTTCCTTTATTTAAATCCTCTAACTAGGTCCTCTCACCTTGGTCTAGGAAGATCCAGAAGTAGTAGGGCTAAGTCATCCCCTTTGTTAAGGTGTCTCTTGATCACCTCCTAGATTTGAGTTAGTAAGTTGAGTGTTGAAAAAATCCCCAGCTATCAATGACAAATAACTTTTCATTATTCATCACTCCCTCAAAGAAAACCCACCTTTTTAGCTACTCATTTCCTTAGGTCTAATTTAGGGAGCCGATGCGGCCCTAGAATTCACGGTAAAATCCCATGCACATTGGCACATCACTTAGCCTAGACTAAGCGCTCACCCAAGCACACAAAGGTACCAGGCCCCTATTTAGGGTTGTTGTTGTAGGATGTTAGCATGATGAAGAATTAAATAATTTAGATCCATAATTAATCTAACATTCTACAGAGCATTTCCTAGATCTAGATCTTAAAGTATCATGAATCAAACAATAATCATAGCGAAACCCTTTATGCAGTAATAAACTATAACCATGATTAACACCTTGATTCAGCCAATAACCCCCATTATATTAAATATAGTAATACATAGAAGCTTCCTTACAATAACAATAATATATGCTCATGTGTGCATCATATTTGGTAGCATAACCTCACAATAACTTAGCTCTCACCCCTCTCTCTTATGCTACACAGTTCACTACATATTTATAAGGGTGGGGAATTTCCATTCACCGCTTATCTAATACCAAAATAGGTTCGCATGTTATTATTAGCCACGTGCCATTACAAAAATAGCCACACATGCAAGTGCGCTAACAATAACTTTCGCATTTAGTTGATTTCAGTAGTAGATATACTCTCGGCTTTTTGTATCCATGCAAATGCTTCATATTCGATCCTCCAAAATATCAATGTGTGTCGTGCAAGTCTTTGACCTGTTTGTGTGATCTCGCGTGCTATCTCCAAAAATCTATCCTCGTCATGAAAATGGCTAAGTCCCGAATCTATCTCTCTTCTTTGCGCATTATCCTTTCGATACTCCCATGATTTTGAATGCACTATGATTTTCACACGATTCTTTTGTATAGTTTTTTCTAAGTGCCAAATTTTTCTCGATCAAAATTACCCCACAGTAGTTGCATTTCCTCCTTGACAGTGGTTGTCTCTAAAAAGAATCAAAGAATGTGAATAAAGAGATAGAAAGAAATTTGATGAATAAAAGAATGTCTTTACCCTACAATATCTTCTACTTCAACCTAAAGAATCAATTATGGATATTCTTCTTTTATTTCCACCTCTAAAGTTTGTTAATCATTGAGCACACTACCTTTTCTAGGATATCCACTGCAATTGACTCTAACTCATCTTTTACAATCTCTCCCTTCTCATTCTACAAGACCAACACAATGTTGGACATGGCAGTCATTCTTCCTTCTAATAATTCCATATTTTACATGATGAGTTTCCCAAGCTCATCTAGTCTTTCCTTGTGTGGATATTTTGTTATTGTAAGGGCCTCGTGTTTATGCTTGACAAATGCTAATCATTCCACGTGGCCCGATGTTTCATTTTTCATGGCCTTCAGGACTTCATTGTCTTCCAAAATGGTCTTGGTTCTTATAACAACTTCTAGCATTGTACAAATATTCAACACTTGATCTGCCTTCTTTAATTCCTCCTGTAATCTCTGAAGCAACCCCTCATATGATGCAATCTTTCACATCATGGAAGCTTTTTCTCGCTCTTCTTCTGTGTTGGATCCTTTGGCATTGGAATGCGCAAGGTTCATCTTCAAGCACTAAGTCCACCAAGGTACTTATATAATGCATTGTTGAAGGAAATGTTTTGGGTACCTTTGGATCTAAGTGTGGCTTTGCTTTCATGATATTGTCCCCAACTTCCTCTACCATGCTGATGAAAACAACATTTTTCTTTGTACAAGTCTTTTTCTTGCTTTAGGCATGATATTTCTACATCATTAGTCTTGATATCCTCTCATAATTCCCTTGTTGTTACAACCTTATCCATATTCCACCTTACCACCTCTATCGATACTTTCACCAAAGCATTGCTCACTTGTTCATCTGACATAATAGTAGACTTGACTATTATGTGTCTAGCCTAAGGTGTCTTCTTCAATCTCCTTGATACGCATGACTCCTCACACACATAAAATTATGGTTCATCCATGTGTGTGTGCATCGATTATGAAAACTTCTTCCTTGTGTGCACGATTGCCATCTCTTCATCCATTAGCTCCCAGCCATACAACTCCTTTTGTATCATTATTCTCACGAAAGTGGGTGCGGATAATTTTTGTGTCTGATCTTAGCCCATGACTAGTGGAGCACACTCTCCACTTTTTATCTTTGATCTTGGCCCCTTAGGAACTTAGGCTTTAAGATTTAGAGCTTATTCTACTGTGTCCTGAGTAGTCTCAGTTGTTGTCTCATCTACTTCCTTTCCTCCCTCTTCTTCATCCTTCATTTCTTCATCCTTTGGTTCTTCTACATTCTCTGGAGGTGTAGGGGAATTGGGTGTGCTTTCTTTAGACTCTTCCACCTCCTCATTCATCTTCAACTTCCTTCTTCTCTTCTCAATTTTTTCCTTTTGTGGGGAGAGTTTAGGTGAGTTGCAGCTTGATTGTGGAGTAGCACCTTGGGTCCTTATTCTCCTTAATACTCTTTTGAAATGACACTCTCCTTAGACTACATCCAATTCCTCATCATCTCCCTCTTGTGGCTGGGGGGAGTAGTTGCGTGCTCAGCTTCCTCCCTATTTAGAGGCTCTCTTCTTCCTCTATGCTCTAAGCCACCTCTATCCTCATGCTCATCTTCTTCATCAGCTACTTGTATTGTC